>CAXAMN010027184.1:335904-367352 GCA_963970005.1 Durusdinium trenchii | reverse complement strand
TCTCTCTCTCTCTCTCATCTCTCTCATCTCTCTCATCTCTCTCATCTCTCTCATCTCTCTCATCTCTCTCTCATCTCTCTCTCATCTCTTTCTCATCTCTCTCATCTCTCTCTCCTCTCTCTCTCTCCTCTCTGTCTCTCGTCTTTCCGTCTCTCTTCTCTCTCTTCTCTCGCAGGAGGATCCGGGCAAAGAGCCACATATAAAGGACTCTTCACCCCTGCCTCCAAAAAGAGCGCCGTGTTTTTTCCTACCTCGCTGCCCTCCACTTTCCCATTCTGGAGCGCTAGCTTTCGCCCCCCCCTTGGCCTCAAGTAGAATTGGCCGGTCGCGCGAGTGCAAACCTCAGATTCCTTGGATTAGTCCGAGCAAGGTGTTCCATCGAGCGCTTCTTAGTGGTCGGAGAGGGTGGACTTGCCGCTACCCTCAAGAGGACCGAAATGTTCGACAGAGCCACCGTGCTCAGAGTAGCCTTTGGCAAAAGGACGACATGAAATCTATACGGCCCAGGAAAATGTCGATACCAAATGATCACAGATCAAAATGAACGGTTTCACACGTAGAAAACGCTAAAAGCTCTAGAAGATGCAAACCACGACAACCCCCACCATGCCAGATTGTGATGCCCAAACTATATAATGCGTGGCTGGGTTTGAAAGACGTTGTTGGGGTGGATCTCTCCGTAGCAATGATGGCTCTCACGGAGGATCCCGCATGTCATCACTGTCTTTGTTGACAACGGAGTCACCTTCGTCAAGGCGTCTCAGTCAGCAGGCACGTTCACAGAGATCACACCCTGAGTCGGAGAGAAACGGAGAGAGTTTCATGACTCTTTGTGGACCAAAATGCACGCAAGCAACCTGTGGAGAGTCGTGCTTTCCGGGCTTTCCTGACGAGTGCCCCGCCAGACATCGACAAAAATCAGTTGATTGAAGAAGACAAGCGCTACCGAAGGGAGGTGGCCAAGAAGAACGCAGCCAAGGCACTTTGAGTTTGTGCGCCTTGAATTTGTTCAGGGGATCTGTGTGGGAGGAAATAGTTTTGTCATCAGCTGTTCGGCTGTTCAGCCTATACAGAGGGTTTTGGGTTTGGGGTTTTGGGCCATGCCAGTATCATAGAATTTCGTTACCACAGTTGCGAGTCTATAGGCATTTAGACAAGGAGTTGGATTTGTAAGTTGCAAGAAGTACGAGTTTCAATTGCAGATATCACACCGGGCACTTGCAGGCAGCTGCAATGGGTACCTCGAAGGCGAAGGTGCATTTAACTTGGAGTGCCTTGAGATTCCCATCGGTTATATTCGGTTATTGGACCATGTGCCCTGCACAAACACACGGTGTTTAGTCCTTGGCGAAGTACAAGTGGATGTTGCTTCAGCTTCTGCCCCAAGCAGTTGTCCCCAGAAGTTCACTCAGTTCACTCATGGCCAGGCTGCTGCACCGCCAGCAGGCAGGTTCCACATAGTTCCACGGCGTTCATGCGGTACGACTGAGCCATGAGCTTTCTGCTTGCAATGCCGCCAGGTGTTTCTGCTCCAAACGACACGCAGGTCGGCCCTGAGGGCTGACATCGACAGCGTCCTGAGGGTTGACATCGACAGCGTTGCAAAGAAAAGCAAGGGTTGGATAGGTTTGGAATTATTGAAGGGCCGGTGTGCCTTGCGCCAAGGGTTTTGGTAGATAGTGTCTCCTGAACACTTGCGAATCTCAAATTAAATTTGATGTGATTGTGTGATATTGTGTGATTTATTACAGAGTCAACTCAGCAATGAGGCTTCTGTGAGAGGGTACTGGGAGCAGACTGGAGGAAGGTTTGAGCACAAACCCTTCAGTGGTTATTTCTATGTGTTGTTCAGGTTTCATTTCCTCAAGCAATGAGCTGTTTCAAGCCAGGCCAAACCCCACCGGAAAACAAGTCATTGTCAGCTGGCATTGTCACCCAACCAACCTGAGCTGACAGGGAAAACGACCTGCAGAGGATGGAGCAGGGAACGCAGATAATAAAAAGCAAAGGACCGAGTCTGAGTGCGCAAAGTTTTCGCTGAAACCAAGCATAGCACCGCATACGAAGAAAAACTCTTGCGACAGCCATGAACATTCGAAGCTCCAGAGTATTTCGATTACGGTCCGGCCAAGGGAAATCCATCAGGTGGAATCAATCTCGCCTCTTTTTCGAGTATGTTGGATCAAGCAAGCTCTTTTAACTTCTTTGCCTTCATCCTTTGAGATTTCAGCACTTGGAGTGCAGCACATATCGGTTTTCAACTACACAATATATAGGTATTTCTGAAAGAATTGATGCCAGCAGTCTAGCTTCTAAAGCATGCTGTTGAAACAATTGTAAAAACCTGCTTGACACATTCCACACCTGCTTGTGCGTGCACAACGTTTGTTTACTTCATGTATATATGTTCATGCACCTACCTGCCTGTCGTATTGACGACTCCTGCTAGGAATGAAGCAGAAGTGGAGACTTTGGCAAGGATGCTGATCCAGGCGAGAGACAGAAAACGTTTCACGGGAGGGAACGTTTTGGCCTTTTTCGGGTGCCCCCGGAGCCACCAAAGAGACATTTGGCCTTTTTGGTAAGGAATGAGTGGGTGACCAAAGATGTTTCACAGCTACGAAATGGAGGAGGTTGCATGTTAGTTGGAGGTGAATTATGCACAAGAAGCATCATGCAAACTGAGGTTTTGGTTTTCTTCAGTGGGACCGGCCGATGTAATATTGCATGCAGATGCAAAAGAAATTGTGGTTTCCTGGTGTGGCAACCCCAAGTTAATCTGGACATTGGTGGTTTTGTCAATCTACAGATTCTGCAGTCCCGTGATAGTCTACCAGCTTCACAGTCACACGTGACGTGTGAAACGCTGATGTCCGACATTCCTGGCTCGCAGGGAGTGGTCCGAGTCCTGCAGAACCGGCAAAAAGCCAACAAGGGCGTTGGGGAACTCAAAGGACTGATGCAAAATGATGCAAATATCTCAAAGGTGTGTGACTGGGAGATGAATGTGTTTGAGTTAGTTTGAGATATTTTGAGTTTAGTTGCCACTGCAATGATACTTCCCAGGCTTTGCCCATGAACGAGCTAGAGACGGAGTTCAAGGAGCCGTGTCTTTCACTTCATGGCAAGGGTTTTATGTAGTCGTGTCCAAGAATTTGGTTAACCGGGTCCTGGACAAATAGGTGTTGAGATGCCTCAAGCCGGTGCACGTCTACTAAACCAGTGCACGAAATTGACCGGTCCATACTGCGGCCATTGGACGCCTTTAGTTAGGATGTGCACTGAAAGTGTATGAGAAATAATGAGCTATTACAAAAAAGCATGATTAACTTGGGCTAGCAGAGCGAGTCGGTGAAAACCAGGAGCTCTGGAAGGTTCCCTTCAATGTGAAGCAGGTGCGGCTGGACTTGAAATCCTGTTTCTGTCGCGAAGTCGCAGAAGGAACACTCTGTAGCATCAAGACACATCAAGACGCCCAGACTACTGCTCATCGTCACCTGTCCTTCCTCAGGCCAACGAGACCGACCCTGTGGCATTCTTGCGGAAATGGCCCAGCAAGGCACGAAGTCAGCAACCCTACAACACACAAGTCTAGAGTTTGCTGCTTCTCGTTGTCGAGGGACGACTATCTCTCGTGTTGGCAAAGCCAGTCAAAGTGAAGTGTTAGGCTGAAGTACTCTCGGTATGGTTAGCTTAGTCACAGAGTGACTAGCTAAGAGGGGAAAAAGGATCACAAGAACAAAAAATATGAAAACAAAAGAAGTCCACCCTTCACCTCTATTAAGGTCCCCTCAATGGGCCCTTATTAAAGGTGACCCTAACCTTCTTTTCTTTCTCTCGTGAGCGGATATCGGCCCCCTGATAGGTCGAAGTGGTCCCGCAGGGCGATTCCTTCGTGGTGATCTCGGCCTGTTTTGACCCGGCTGGCTTTGCGAAAGGAATGAACATGGAGGTGCTCGAAGACCAGCTGGTTTTGAGCTCGTTTCACGAATGTTTGCGGACCCTGCTAATGTGCTGGCAGCGCTGACTTGTACAGTCTTTGGCAGTACATCTGGGCTTCCAAAAAACTCTTGACCTTTGCCGAATGGCTCCAAGTCAGATCTTCCCTGTCAGGTGTGTGTCTCTTCTTACAAACCGTTCACCCTGCCAGGTCCAACTCGCCAAGAAGGGGGCCTTCAAGTCCGGCTTCGAGGAGCAAGCCACAACCGCGGCCTCGCCCTCGGCAGGCTCCACGGAGAAGGCGCCCGAGAAGGCGCCGGAAAAGGCGCCGGAAAAGGTGCCGGAGAAAGCGCCGGAGGCCGCTCCGGCGGCGGAGGCGAAGAACGGCCCCGCCAAGCGACCAGGCGGGGAAGCGGAGAAAGTGTGAAGTGGCGGGCATGGAACAAACCAACCGGCATGGAAATACTGTATATGGAAATTGTATAAACGCAAAGATGTTTCTTGAATGAAGACGTGTGATAGTCGGAAACTGTTGTTGGGATGGACAAAGTCTAGATGTGACTTGGTATTCTGATGCACCGGACTCTGAGGAGTCCACCCCAAACTTACTGTGTTGTTTTTGCTGTTTGAAGATAGGGGATGTTGGAGAATGATGAGTAATTTCCTTGAGCCCCTTGCCTTTAGAATTGCCCAACCCAAATCTTCAAGCATACTATGCAGACCCTAGGCTCCAGGGCAAAGGGTTGAATATCCAATATCAGTTCAAGCTGGAATGATTGAACCTTCGGAGATAGCGATCTTTGTTGGACCATTGGACCCATTTGGCCCTCGTTTGGAACCAGGAGTCAACAAAGTCCCGTCGGACATTCGAGACTTCCTGTGGAACTTGCACACCTTGCTGCATGCACATGGAGGCCAGGCAGGTTTGTTTCTTGGGGCCAGGCATGTTTGTGGTTTCACGGAGAACTCAGGGCCAAGGTGTTGTGGAGCAGCTGATTCATGAGTGAAGTGTGTTTGTATGTGGTCGCATGAGCCAGCTAGCAAGTAAGTGAATCCATAATTTCAGATTTCATGTAGGACTTCGGAGTGCACAGGGCTACTGCGCAACCAGTCATCAGGTGGAATAGCCATTGATCAGCTGAAGGAGGTGTACTTTAAGCACTTTGGGCACAAGCCAGGAAGCCTGACGAAATTCCGATCAAACACATAGCATGTGTTTGGCAGCATTGGGCAGGATGCACTCAGGATACCTTTCTTCCGTAGCAAAGCAAATCTGGAGGTCTTGCTTGTGAAGTATTGTACTAAGCACCTGTCAAAGGCACGGAGCGATCGAGAC
Source organism: Durusdinium trenchii (assembly GCA_963970005.1). Lineage (NCBI taxonomy): Eukaryota > Dinophyceae > Suessiales > Symbiodiniaceae > Durusdinium > Durusdinium trenchii. The sequence goes on along the minus strand of CAXAMN010027184.1, from coordinate 362,077 downwards.
AAGTTTGGGTTCTCCTTCGGGTGGTCAGGTGGTCACTAAATTCATTGGCCAGCCCATTCACATCCTTCATAGATGCAACAGTTTTTCAAGCCAGAAGCTTCTGCGCATTGAAATGCATCAAGCATCCAGCAATGTCATCTTGGGAGAGGATCTTCTCGCATGTCGTTTTCTAAGTTCTCACTAGTGCGGAGGAGCATCTCCCGTCGAAAATTTCCACCTACGGTGCCGAGGTGTACAGTGGAACGGTTCCTGGTAGTGGGAGAAGGTGGCCTGCAGGGAACCTTGAAGAGGCCCGGACGAAGATGTGAAGCGAGGGGTACGAGGAAGCTAGGCTTCTAGCTACTAGTAGTAATGCCCTTGTTACTAGTAGCTTCTTGTTCCTAGTAGTAATGTACGTGTTTATAGTAGCGATGCGCTTCGAGTCAAGCCTGATATGGAGATGCTCCTACACGAGCACATAATGGCCAGGATACCCCACATCGTCCAGATAGTCCAGGAGACGGATGGACGGTGATGGACGGTTGGGCAGAATTCCTCTTTCATCTCATTCCTTGCTTAGTGAGTGCGCTTGTACTGTCTCTCGACGGGAAGAGGCTTAAATAGTAGCATCATATTCATCCAAAAATGGAGGATGAGGAGGACCTTTGGGATGAAATGATGTGAAGATTGTCATACTGATGTGATTTGCAACGATTGCAATGACGGAAATCACAGAAACATTCAGGTGCTTCCTCCCGTGTGTTCCTCACTGCAGCGGCTGTTCCTTTAGGAGCCTGAGCCCACCCTGCAGCCGAGCCTCCCGGCAGGCTCCTTCACTTATTCGCGTCACTGGTGGAAACGGTGAAGTCTGAAAAGCGTGAGGGTGTTTTAGGAGGAAAAATAGAGTGTTTGAGTCTTTGGGTCCCTGTATATGGCCCCTTTGTGTAGAAGGGCCTTATGAAAGATGCTCAAACAGAATCAAAAAAGAAACATTGTTCTTTTCTCCAAAAGCAGATGGTAGCCACAGCGCGACAAATCATCATTCTAGGCCCATGACCGCACGACAAGTCTGCCATTGAAGAGTATGCTGTATGCTATCCTTCCAAGATCTTCCAAGTATATACTTTAGAAAAATACATTATATAGTAGTGCAAACCAAGAGATGTTGATTGTCATGATGATTTTGGTACGATTTCAGACCACTTATCAGTTTCACACGTCCGCAGTCCTGTGGTAAAATGCACTCTTTGCATGTATATACATCAGTGCCTACTCAAAGTGCTACCTATGAGTGTCGGTCACTGCTGCGATTTGCCGCTGTAGGCATAACTCGGGAAGAGCTCACTGCAGAAGATGACAAGTGACCCTTTTTCTTATCAAGGCCCACTATACCACTGCGACATCAAATTATTTTGGATTATGTTTCCCCACATGGTCCACTGGCTACCTTTTCGCCATGAACTGCCATCTGCTAGATGACTGACATCAGACGTTGCATGATCCCTTTTGTGTACAGAGCAGAACTTTGCAGCATGTTTGTGTGAGTAACTAGTGATGTTCCCAAACGGATGTTAGTGCATCGTGTATCCAAGTGTTTCACACAAACACAAACACCTAATGACCGCCCATCCCAGGTACCGAAAATCCTTGGTGCACAAAGCCAAGGCGGTGACTTCTGATGAACAAACGGAAGCTGATGTTCTGATTTACTCTGAAGCTCTATCACTCTATAGGGGGTAATGTTTGTGTTCAAGGCTACCAGGTCCAGATGTCAACTTCCCTTTGAGCCTTTGGAAACTGCAACTCCAAGCAGCTTCCAATGCCCAGCACACAGCCTGACTTGGAGATCATCATCCATTTCAAAGCCAGATAGACTGCGGACAACTCGGCTGTTGGGGCAGTTGGTTCACTTTCAATTTTTTTTCAGGCTGGTGTCTGGATCTCAGGCGTCTCAGACTCTCAGACAACTCAGGCTTTGGCAACTCTTCTAGATACAATATTTTTCAGAACTCTTTGAGAACTACCAGGATCAGTGGGGATGGGCCAAAACCTGGAGCCCTGGTCCACCATGTGGCGAACGACCGACACCGGGTAGGTCAACCGGTCGGTCTCCTGGTGCCACGACCCACGCCAAGTCATTGATGCTATAAGAAAGAAGCTACTAGGGGCTCCTGGCATCGCTACTAGGAGCAAGGACGCTACTAGGGGCTCCTGGCCGTACTACTAGGAGCAGAAGCTATTAGGAACAACAAGATATCACATGAGCGGCCTAGGCTGCCAAGGCAGAGCCAGCCAAAGCACCAGGACCCTCACCCGAAGGTGCGAGCCCCGTTGGCCCGCTGACGGTGCGCAAGGCCTCAGGTCGTTGCACACGACTGGGCTATTAGAAGCATTTGGAAGCTTCATCATTGTGATTGATTTGGTTTAGCGTAAGTACATTCTAGAATCCTAGAACCAGGTACAACATGGTACAACCCCAAGCTTGGGCCTTTGACCATCCCCCGGCTTGTGCTTGGGCAGATATAGTTGTCAGGTGAAAGAGATCCGAAGAAGGCAAGAACGGACGATCCCGAGACTTTGCAGCGCATGCTCATCCAGGCCCACGCCTCGTGTTCCTGCTTTCTTTGTGATCCAGCTGCTGCTACGTCTAGCTAGTTGCCATTGAGGTATGGTGTGGGAGATGTAGGTCGCCAACGTTCGTGGATACTTTGGTTCGCTTTGCAAGAGATGGTTTGTTCTTTTTACGTGATCTATCCTCAGGGCGTTCTACGAGTGCTGCAGAACCGCGTGAAGGACCGCCTCTCATAGCACAGGGCCTTTGAAAAGTTGGTAGTTTGCCTGCCAAAACCTCCACTGCCACGAGAGAAGGCAATGCTTAAGCCCCCGGCATGGTGGGTAGGCACTCAAACCTGCCTGTAGCACCGTGACATGCTGAAACAGTCCGCAATGTCAATTTGAAGACCTAAGAACCGTTGTAAATTGTTCAGCGATTGTTGTGTGTTAAGCTTCTCGTTGCTTCACTCCGGTACCGCTGCATGCAATCGTCCAAGTGGAAGTGCTAAATTGAAAGCAATACGGGCCAATAAGCATCCGGATTGCTTTGTCTTTTGCTTTTCAGGGTAGGAGGGAGACACTGCAATGACATCCCACAAAAGAACAAGTCAACTAAAACCCAGTGGTTGGAGGCTTTTTGATACACACAACATCACACAACCGTTTGTATGTGTAGCAATTGTGGCCCAAGCAAATACATGTTGACACCAAGCAAAACCGATAAATTTCCTCAAAGTGGTCTACAGGCTCAGCCTTCATCAATAAGTCCAACTCAGTGTCCTTGCCTTCAACAGCCATTTTCCCACTGAGTGTTTCAATTCTGAAGCTAATGATTCTGGACCTGACACTGAAACTGAGATTTGTTGCGGAGATGTGTTGCGACGCACCGATACAATTTGAGTTTGATTCGATTTGAGGATGGCAAAGGGCCATTGCCGGTCGCCGAACTGGATCAAGAGTTCGAGGCTGGTATTCTATTTGTTGACTTGTTGCCGCAGGGTGTCATTTTGGCGGTTTTCCACTTATATACTTGTTTGTTTGTGTTCCACTCAACATTCAGCCTGTACCCCGGAAGACTGCAGTGCTGCGACATGAGATGTCCCCATGTTCAAGACGTCAATTTTTGGGAAGGGGGCGTGAAACACAGGCTGAATCAGCAGAAAGGGACAAGTTAAGACGGTGTCCTGCACTCTATGTTCAATTCTTCATCCAGATTTGGCTGCACACTGCAGTTGACTGATCCCAGGCTGCATGGAAGGTACCTTTCAACCTTCAGCAGGCAACTCCGACGACTTGTGTGGAACAGAGAATAGCGAAGTCTCAACAGCTGCCAGGTACAAGAGTTGTGTTTGAACCGCACGGCCTTGCTTCGCATTCTCGGGTTCAATGCGTGAGGCCGGAGAGAAAGACACCGTCCAGTTCTTGCAGCGGTGGCCAACCAAGGCAGTTCGTGTACCAGACGGCATTGGTTCAGGGATACTCTATCATGAATCAACCAGGAACCAATCCCTTCATTCTAATATATTCTAATGCAGGCGTTGGTGAATGTTGGTGGCCTGTTTCGTTCGGATGTTTCTCGAACCGAGTCACCAAACGGCGCACCACGCACTTCAGTTTCGGTCATGGCGGGTTGCAGAGAGCCCCAGCGCAGTCCTTCTCGCAAGGTTTGTTGAAGGTTCTTTCAGTCGGTGAAAGTCCACAGGTGGAGGTCTACAGAGAGAACGGGCGAGACGTTTGGAGCTTAGTCTTTTGGCCTTTTCGCGGCCCGGAAGCCACAGCGCTGCAAGTGACTCCAGCTTCCGATGCATGCATGTGTTTCAAGTGGGTGGAGATCAGTTGTGGTGAAAAAGAAGTAGCAAAATTATCTCAAATGTCTCACCAGCTGCACAAAGCCAAAATCCAACCTGCAAAGACGCCTGATTGTTTGGCTTCAGATGCCAAAGATCCAATGAGGTGGTCAGCTTAGCCAAGAAGCCTGCCGAGAAGGCCAAGGCCACTGCGGTGAAGGCAGGGGTGAGTTGAGAAATGCTAGGCTTCAGACATGTCGTGAGATCCACAGAGGGTTAACCATGGTTCTCATGCGATATCCTGAGATCAAGACAGCATGATAGCAGAAACCGGCAGTGTGCTATGTTCTTTCGCTGACTCTAAACTCACAAGCTTGGGCTGTTCAGCCGGGACCTCACACGCAGGCACCACCAGCCAAAGCAGGCAGATCCAGTCGAAAAGATCCGAAAGGGGACGAAAGCAGACATGTTCAATTCCTGTTGGCCTTAAAGCTCCCGCCACACTTCCATTAGCTTCCTGATATGTCCCGTTACGGACGCTGAAATTGATTACCATCAGTTACCTGCTTTCAACTTTAGCAAGGTTGGTCGCTATGTAACAGAAAAACATACCCGAACTCCATCGATCGAAGGCAGATCCGTGGCTAGCGCAGTAGAAGCGTGGCAGATCGTGACTGGTTCAAGCACTTCAAAAATGCGTCTTCTGCAACAGCTATGAGCTGGTGGACCGTCATATTCATTGGTCTCACTGACTTGCCGGTTGCAGGTAGTACTGCAACCACTGCGGGAGCCTGAGCAAACTTGCGTGCTGCAAAATGGCTGCCCTTCGCTTTTGGCCCACACAGATGACACATGAGGGAAAAGCAAACAATCTTCTCACAGGGTCCCACCCCTGAGTCCAAGTTTTCATGGAGTTTTCATGCTCCCTCTCCGTCCGCACCCGCATCCCCATCCCCTCTCTCTCTCTCTCTCTAAATTCATACCGTCGACCTTATCGCGTGTTTTCCTCTTCAACTTAAGGTTGTCAACAATTTGTAGCGGATACGTCGCTTTTCTGACTGTACGGAGCCGCGTGGTTTCACCAAAGATAGAACCGATATGAATCAATCACGGAACAAGAAGCTACTAAGGGCTCCTGGCCGTACTACCAGTAACAAGAAGCTACTAGGGGCTCCTGGCCTTACTGCTAGGAGCAAGGAAGCTACTAGGGGCTTTCTTTCGTTCCAACGTTAACTTGATTGAGGCACCTGCTCCAGTGCCGGAGAGGCAAGGGCTGGCGCTCGGAAATAGTTCCAGCTGAGTCTGACTCGCACAGCTGATGGACTTTTCAGATTTCTATGACAGTGGATCAAAGCAGATACCAAGATTGAGTGTGCGTTTGGGCAGTGTAGTTGCCCTGTGTTTGATCTCGCGATGGAGATAGAACTTTTGGCGTGATGGGGCCACACAAGTGTCCAGAGTTCAGAGGCCAGCGGAGCCAGCAGGAGATGTCATATGCCTAGTTCGACAGGTGACGCGAACATATATATATATAGATACATATATACTTGTATATATATATATAGCTCCCATAGACTAAACTAGACTAGACAAAAGCACACTGGAAAGTGCTGCGAAACTCCCAGAGACACGAAATGGTACAAACTCCAACTGTGGTGCAAATAGATACTACACTTCTAGGGTTGCGCTCTGATGAGTGTGTAGAGCCGAAGTGAAGGTTGCTGATGATATCTTGGTTGGAATGAATCCTGTTTGTGCATAGGCTGATTGAAGGGAGGAGACAAAGACCTGCCTTGATCAGTTTGCGAAGCACTGTGTCAGCAAGTCTTTAAGACAAATCGATCAGCCAATTTTGCGCTTTTCACACCAGCTAAGGCAACGTTGCCTGAACTTACCCAGAAGGCACCCTGGGTGTGAAGTTTGTTGGGTGGAACTTGTGTTTGGCTTGTTGACCGTAAGGACCGTAAGGCAAAACAACGGACAATGCCACTGCATTGCTTTGTTCATTCAAAGGCGCTAGAGGAAAGTGCAGACTCTCACCAGGCCAAGAGCATGTTGCAGAGCATGAAAGATCTCGTGGAACAGCAAGAGGCGATTGTCGATGCGGCTTTTTTAGCTACCACAAAGCAGAGCATCTGAGGATGAATGAATCTGAGTGATCGTTCTCAACCATACAGAACCTGGAAGTAGTCACCGGCGAAGTATTTCAATCACGCAAACTGCTACACTGGGATGTTTCAGCTGAAACAGCTATGTCCAAACTCAGAGGTTGGCGACTGTTCATAAAGTTCACATGCGAAACGAAGCTGCACAGTGCTTTTCAGCAGGCCCTGGTGAAGGCTTTGACTAAGCTGCAGAACTAGTTGGTGAGGCGCTTCAGTCAGTGTGTGAGCTTACAAGATTAATGTGCATCACCACCTGAGCGAAGTTGGGTGGCTGGGCAACCTCATAGATGTGTGGCCATAAAGTAACATAAAGTGCAATATGGCAATTCAGCCACATGAGTGCCTGGATTGTTGATGTCGAAGCATGTCATCTAACTAAGAGAAAACCTCTACGTGGGACTTGTACTGCCGTCTATCTGAGAATCTGCGGCGGTCCCCACTTGCATCAGCCCATCTGAGGCACTCGCCCTGTTTGTGACCCGGCACATCCGCGAATCCGAGCAGCCTGTTGCATAGGACTTTTAATTATCGGTGTAAGTGACACATGACTATCAGATACTATCAGTCATTTTCATAGCACAGATGATCAAATGGTGGAGACGTTAGACATCGGAACGAATCATGTCAGAACGTGGTCGGCTGTCGGGATCATGTCTTGCACCTTCCCTCGGCAACGTGGCGGCACTTTCTGAGCCCTGGAACTAGGTCGGATAGCGATGCCAGGAGCTACTAGTAGCTTCTTGTTACTAATAGCGATGCCCTTGTTCCTAGTAGCTTCTTGTTACTATGGTTTGTACAAGTTTTGGACATTGCATAGCTGTCAGTTCACAAAGTGCTAAGCTTGGCCCTTGTGTGGCTGAAGCAGCGGGATTGTACCAGAGCGTCATGCCAAGAGTGTTTCCGACACAAAGGTGAACAAGAAGACTGTGGGAGTTTGTTCACATCGGATTGTACAGGTAGATGATGATGAAATCAATGACATACGCACACTATTTCGTGAAATGTTGCCAATTGTCGGGAACATGTGGTCATCTTTCGCGTCTTCGCGATCCACATCGTCAGATGAGCTTATGAAGTCGCGAAAAAATATTGTGTGTATATATATATATACATAAATATAGAAAGAGAGCGGGTAGTTGTGGCAATGCATTTTTTTTGGCCCATTTGATATAAATTAATTATTCAATATAAATATATATTATACCTGATTTAATTATATGTTCATTCTAAGTTAATTCTAATCGAAATTTATACGTATATTGATTTAATGTTCTTTTAATTTTAAATAGTAATTTAGATCTAGTAAAATTGGTGTAATTTTAATATATATAATTCTTTTTAAAATATATTTAAGTGAATTAAAAATGAATTTTAGATTTAAATAATTTATTTTAATTTATATATTATTTAATTTTATTTATATATTTAAACAATTTATAAAAATATATATTAGGTATTATTATGAATATTAGGAGGAATTGAATTATATGCCGTTATTAAAAGATTGCACAAATAAAATAAGATGGAGCCTACGAATCCGAATGCAAACACATACGTTAAACCACTGTGTATAAAAGAGACATAGCCGGTGGGAATCTCTTTTTCACTCTCTGACACGTTGTTGGACGGGGACTCCACCGGCATGCTGGGGACTTCACCACCAAGCTCTGTCTTCATTATGAAGGATTTTTGTTTTGCATTCAAAGAAACAATGGCATTGTCCCAAAATCTCGAAAATAAGCATTTGAAAATGATAACCGTCCACATAATATAGAGAAATCCACAATTGCGGCGTTTGATCTTCTTGTAAATAGGAGTGCAAGACCGTGCGTTGTTGTGGTTCATCTATTTCGACAAGAAGTATATGAGACACACACCCAACGGAAGTGAAGAAAACTATCTTATAGGTCATATTATTAGGACACTCTTGTGGGACATTCTTAAAAGATACTCTTGTGGAACACTCTTGTAGGACACTTTTGTGGGACACTCTTAGAAGACACTCTTGTGGAACACTCTTGTGAGACGCTCTTGTAGGACACTCTTGTGGGACATTCTTGTGGGACATTCTTGTGGGACATTCTTGTGAGACACTATTGTGGGACACTCTTGTAGGACATTCTTAGAAGACACTCTTCTAGGAACACTCTTGTGGGACACTCTTGTAGGACACTCTTGTGGGACATTCTTATAGGACATTCTTGTGGGATACTCTTGTGAGACACTATTGTGGGACACTCTTGTAGGACACTCTTGTGGGACACTCTTGTAGGACACTCTTGTGGGACACTCTTGTGAGACACTTTTGTGGGACACTCTTGTGGGACATTCTTGTGAGACACTCTTGTGGGACACTCTTGTGGGACACTCTTATAGGACACTCTTGTAGGAAACTCTTGTGGGACACTCTTGTCGGACACTCTTGTGGGACACTCTTCTGGGACACTCTTGTAGGACACTCTTGTAGGACACTCTTGTGGGACACTCTTATAGGACACTCTTGTGGAACACTCTTGTGGGACACTCTTGTAGGACACTCTTGTGGGACACTCTCGTAGGACACTCTTGTGAGACACTCTTGTAGGACACTCTTGCGGGACACTCTTGTGACACACTCTTGTGGGACACTCTTGTGGGACACTGTTATAGGACACTCTTGTAGGAAACTCTTGTGGGACACTCTTGTAAGACACTCTTGTGGGGCACTCTTATAGGACACTCTTGTGGGTCACTCTTGTAGGAAACTCTTGTGGGACACTCTTGTGGGACACTCATATAGGCCACTGTTGTGGAAAACTCTTGTGGGACAATCTTGTAGGACACTCTTGTGGGTCACTCTTGTAGGAAACTCTTGCGGGGCACTGTTTCGGGACACTCTTGTAGGACACTCTTGCGGGACACTCTTCTGGGACACTCTTGTGGGACACTCTTGTAGGACACTCTTGTAGGAAACTCTTGGCGGGGACTGTTTTGGGACACTCTTGTAGGACACTCTTGCGGGACACTCTTGTAGGACACTCTTGTGGGACACTCTTGTAGGACACTCTTGCGGGCCACTCTTACGGGGCACTCTTGTGGGACACTCTTGTGGGACACTCTTGTGGGTCACTCTTACACGACACTCTTGTAGGACACTCTTTGTGGGACACTCTCAAAACCACTCTTGTGGGTCACTCTTATGGGACACTCTTGTCGGACATTCTTGTGGGACACTCTTGTAGGACACTCTTGTGGGACACTTTTGTGGGACACTTGTGTGACACTCTTGTAGGAAACTCTTGTGGGACACTCTTGTAGGACACTCTTGTGGGGCACTCTTATAGGACACTCTTGTGGGACACTCTTAAGGGACACTCTTGTGAGACACTCTTGTGGGACACGGTTGCGGGACACTCTTGTGGAACACTCTTGTGGGACACTCTTGTGGGACACTCGTGTCGCGACACGGTCTGCCCACACACTAGAAGCAGTCACGCGAGCGTTTCGTACGAGACTTCCTCCAAAAGTCACGCTTCGAGGCTGCAACACGAGCGTTTCGTACGAGACTTCCTCCTAAAGTCACGCGTCAAGTCTTCAAAACGGAGCGTTTCGTACGAGACCTCCTCCAAAAGTCACACGTCAAGTCTCCAAAACGAGCGTTTCGTACGAGACTTCCTCCAAAAGTCACGTGTCAACTCTCCAAAACGAGCGTTTCGTACGAGACTTCCTCAAAAACTCACGTGTCAAAGTCTCCAAAACGAGCGTTTCGTACGAGACTTCCTCCAAAAGTCAAGCGGAAACACCCATCGGAGCACACACATCACGCAGCCCTGCCAAGCAGTTTCGCGATTCCAGCCCCTCCAAACGACACCCGCTCACACTCCAATCCCAATGTGACAGCGACATTCACCTCTACCATAACTCACGACCTCGCGATTCCCTGCGCCTGCCACGAATCTTTCCGCATCCACACGTCTAACGCGCACAAAGTACTGCGCCTGCCACGAAATGTCAACTCCGTCACACCTCGCAACCTCACGATTTCCTGCGCCTGCCACGAAAATCGCACTTCCACACCTCAAAATCAGCACAAAGTACTGTGCCTGCCACGAAAAGTGAGAATATCATCTCACATGAGCTTCAACAAAATTTGCACCACACCACACGTTTAGAATGATTTCGACCCGTTCTGAGCACACTCCCATCCACCAAAATCGGCATTTCAGCTGAGACTTGTCACGAAAACAGAGCTTCGATGCCACACCCTGAAATGCAAATCCCAATGGCACGGCCACATCCAACACCCCAAAAACACGACTCTCCAAACGCTAATCCCAATGGAACTGCGCAGTAAACTGCGGATCTCTCAAACCACTGCGCCTGTGCAGCGAAATGCATCACGCTTCTTGCGCGACATGTCATTTTCATGCAAATCACAATGGAATAGCGTCGCAAACTGACACGTGACACATCCATGAAAAGTCACTTGCAAAAGCTTCCCCCAATGGCAGCGCCTTAGCGTCCTACTGCGAACGGTTGCGAACGGTTGCGAACGGTTGCGGACGGTTGTGAACGGTTGCGGACGGTTGCGAACATAGAAACAACGGATCGCGAACAATACTCTACCCCCAGACCCCCAAGAGTTAAACGAGAACCCTTCGCTACGCATTCGGGAAAAAATCATATGTTTTTTTCTGCGAAATGGCATATGAAAGGGCTTTTGACCGTATAGATGGCACATTGTGAGGAACCATTATATTTATTTAGATATATTTTTTATGTGTGCCAGCATTTGTATGCATTGAATTTACGATATGAATTATGATGTATATAGACATGACACACCGAGCCCATTGATGGTATATGGGAGATATAGCAGATTCAAACCAAAGAGGAATTAATGCAGGAGAGGGGAAATATATATAATAGGGGGGCAGGTGAGAGCCATGGGAAAAAGACCGTGTTGCTGCCTTTTTTGCATTTTTTTTTAATTTTTTTGATTTTTTCATTTTGAAAAAATATTTCTCTGATTTGCCATCTTAATTACCGAATTTTGATGTGCCATCAAACCGGTCGAAGGGATTTTTTGTGCCTTTTTGCAATTTTTCCCAATTTTTTTATTTTTTGGATTTGGGACATTTTTTCCCTTGGGTTGCCATCTTATCTCTCGAGTTTGGATGTGCTATCTTGTGGTAGGGGGATATAAATTTATAGTATTATTAGTTGTTTTTGAAGGAATGTTTTATTTATATCGGTGGATTTGAATTTCTTTTGAAAAACGATGTGGGATTTAGAAAAAGTAATATTTTTGTAGAATTTAGTTGAGGTTTCTTGTGATATGTTTATTATTCGATTGGAAGATAATTTTTTTTGAAAGAAGGATTTTGTTATGTTAGGTATTTGGCGTGTGGAGAAGCGAAAATTTATTTATGATTATTGAAATTGATTCGTTATAAATCGTTATTGTTATTTTTGATGTTATTGGATGGCGGTATTCGTGGTGGCTTAAGGTTAATCGTTATTGATCTCTTTCTGTACCATTGGGAGTATTTTGGTAGCGGAGGTTGAATTATTGTTGTTGTTGTCGGAGACGATTTTATGGCATTTATTATATAGGTCTTTTTCTTGCAATTATAGCTAGTAGAAATATATATTGAAGAATTTTTAATTTTATATCGTGATTGCTTTCGTAATTGTAACCCTGTTTCATCTAAAATGAGCAAATTTTATGCAAATGACGGGGATCCCAATAATCTATCTTATCAATATTCCTATCGATATCCCTCCATTGAGGCCAGACAATAAAAAAAATCTATGGACCATTTGATCTCCTGTCGATACCCCTATGTCAGGTCTAATTTATCCTTTTTGCGCCATGAGGAAGAGAGCAAAGGCTATGGCTGTTGCGCGGCTGCTGTTGAAAGAGGCATTGGCCAATGAAGCAGAAGATCCTCCTGAATTGCTCTATCCTTGACTAGGAGGCAGGTAGCGCAAAGCCATTTGATAGCAGGGGGTACCGACTAGTGCTATACAGGAATGTCTATTGCACACAGCTTGGTTTTGGGAAAAGGGTGAGGCGGGCTCAGAAACAGAAGCAAAGGGCAGCAACAAAAAAGAAGCAGCTATGAACACATCTGGATTAGACAATTCAATTTCTTCCTCAGGCAGCGAGACCTCCGACACCTGCTCGGATAGTTGAAAATGTGGATCCCAGATGTTATAAAGTTATAAATTATCTAGATTCAAAGATTCCCCTCTGTGGACGGGAAATCCTCCTTGTGATTCTAGTGGATATTATATATGATCTTGGCAATGATGTTTCCTCTCTGTCTGTTGTGGCCTTAATGAAATTGATCAGCATTGTGTTGAATTTTGTTATTGACGAGTGCCGATATATGGCGATGTCCATGTGGTAACGGTGTTCCAAGCTGGTAATGATGAGGGATGGCTTGACAAATGACACGCTTCTCCGGAATGTGACTAGTCGAGTTGGATAGGATGTAGTTGCATGAATATCATTAAAAATAAAATCTTGGAAAAGAATACGGAATTCATAAAAAGAAAACAACCCAGCCAGATAATATTGACGCTAACTCAATTATGTTAATGGTTTTTGAATAATTAGATAATTATATTTAAAAATGTTTGGAATAGATATTATATTATTGTAAATCAAAATGTATATAAATATTGAATATATGGGATGAATAGTTATTTTTGTAATAGAATATGTTTAAATTAATGAATATATAATATATTAGGCCTATATTAAATATTATAGTAGGAATTGGACCAATGGCCTAAGCAAATTTATCGTCTTCCTAAATCTCTTATGATTTTTAATGCAGTGAAAATATGCTATTGCCGTATATCGAATGAATTATAATATAATGACTGATTTTGGGTTTGGAATATTACCAGCCCCTATGATTTGATTTTTCTCTAGGAAATTGATTGGAAATTTAATAGCCAATGGGAGGCTAATGGATAATACATATTCTATTCATTAGGACAAAAAATATCTATCTTTTGTATGATTCTTTGGAGCCTTCTCCGTCTAGAATAATTGGAGGCTAATGGATGATATATGTTCCATTTATCAGGTTATAACATATCTATCCTTTGTATGATTCGTTGCAGCCTTCTCCGTCCAGAACAATTCATCTGGGTTGAATTTGCTTCAGGCCGACTCATCCATATCCTCCTTCAATTGATTCGGATCCATTATATGTTTTGCATTTACAAATTTTCATGGAATATAATCAAGATCAGGGAAGCCCTTGTCAAAGATCGTGCCAAGATTTGGATTGCCCTCACCCATGGTGTACGACATGCACCTAAGAGGCATATATTCTTAATCGCAGGTGATTGCAACACACCGTTGATTGGGGATCCTCCATTTTCGTGGGTATTCCGGACCCGAAATATGGCCAGGTGGCTCAGCATGATAAACATGATATCCAAATTATGCTTAGGGAATTTCAATTGATAGCAATCCATTGCAAATGTTAATGGACGCCGATTTTTGTGCACGGAAGCCACTCCTCAAGGATTGATTTCATATTTCTTCGTGATCATCAGGTCCAAAGGAATAGATATGTTGTTGAGATCTTGATACGGTTCGGAAGAATGAAGCATTGCTACGTACCATCACCCTTTGGTAATTTCCTTACCTCGTTGGTTTGTATCCCCTAGACAAAACACCCCGGTTAACACGATTGACCGGTCTGAGGCAAGAATTTCAGCATTAATTTCAGAATTCTTGCCGATTTAAAACTAGTGTTCATGCACGGGTTGAGCATCTTTGTAGCTCCCTCCAAGATGATCAGAAATATACAAAGTTTTCCATGTAAATGCAATTTGAAAATGTGACTCGTAATCTGTGTCAAATCCATTTTCCCAGACGTAGAATACGACGCACACCGTGCCCTCAGATCAGATCGATCACTGCCCAGACGCGGTTTGCTTGACGACAATTGATGCGCATGCATTCGGCTTCCATTCAGGTAGTATTCACTAGCTGGAATCATACCCTTACATTTGAGAAATTGCATAAAACCATTCGTAAACGAACAAGCAAAATAGGAAGGATGGACTTAATACATTCCTTGCTGAGAATGCGCCGTTCGTCCTTCAACATCGTTTTCAAAATTGGTAAAAATGCATCCGCACACTGTGCCCCAAGCAGACCTTCAGGAACATCCAGATGTTCGATGAACATGGTACACCGATGTCCCAACCCCAAGAGCTTGACAGATTGATTCAATATTTTCAGATTCTCTTCATTGATGTCCATCCACCAATCCAACCTCCTCCAGCCGTACAACAGCTCCCCTTCGCTGAGGATTATGTCCTCCATGAACTTCAACACCTGCCAATGACCAAAGCCTTGGCACCGGACGGATTCCCAGCCTTTGTTTGGAGACATTTTGCAAGCATGTTCACGCCGATTATCTTCAGATGCCTTCAGTCCGCTTGGAATGATAGTTTAAGTATTCCACCCACCCAGCTGGTCTGCGGGTTGGATTCACCTGCTGGCTAAACCCAATAAAATACCCAACAAGCCTGATGCTCTTCGACCGATTTATCTTCATTACCCCATGAATAACCATGACAGGAACTCATTGTCGTTTGATTCAACAGCATGCATTTTCATCTCTCCGTCAATTGCCATTGTTTGCGTACATGCCTCACCGTGGCACTAAAGATTATCTTCTGATTATTTCCTCCCATTGCAACGTGGTGAGAGCATTGTGCAAAGAGCATTGCAAAGACATCATGAAGTAGGGATTGTGGGGTGACATCCAGATTTCCCTGGATTTGGAAAAGTCTTTTGACATTATCAATCGCATATTTATTTCCAGGGCATTCAAGGTTTTTGACTTGTCTCCTGACCTTCCATCCCTAGTGCACTCATGCCTTGCCCCCATACCTATTTTATTTCATATGAGGAATTGATCGGCAAAATCCAGGCCACTGGTGGGAGCAAACAAGGTTCGAAAGATAATCCGTTCTTTTTGAATCTTTCCATGTATTTGATTCTCAACGACCTCCTTGCTCGATATAATAAGTCCTGGATTGTTGATCACATTACAGTGTTTGTTCATGATTTGGGCCTGCGGTGGATCGTGCATTCGATATAGGACAGCCTCGTTGCAATTCATGAATTGATTGTCCTTTTCATGATGTTTGGTGCCTACGGATCAATCCGCACAAAAGCGTGGCTCTAGTGAGACTTATTGGCAAATCGTTGCCCTCCTTCATCAAAAAATGGACGAATAGATCGGTCAAAGATCCTCTGCTCCACCTGCCAAACTCGATTCTTACAGTACCGATCGTTGGAAAGACCTCCTACCTTGGAGTGGTAATCTTTTACCGAGTATGAGAGTCTTGATTGAATCCTCCCATAGAGGACCTATTTATGTTTTGTTGGTATGATTTAATTTATTTTCTTGAAAAAATGCCCACAAAGTGCAGAATTTTCTGCAAAATGCATTCCTGGCAATATAGTGTTTTTCCAGGGTTAGTAGAATGCCCTCCTCACAAAGTAACTATTTTGACACATCTTATCAGGGTGTCCTCCTGGAAATACAAATTTCTTGATAAATATTGATTTAAAGAACATACATATATTTACGAGAAAATCTAATGTTTGCCAAGAAAGTTGCATTATCAGGAGAGCATTTTGTGGAAATTCTTGATTCATGTGGATAAATATAAATAACATGTGTTTAGAGGTTTGTCCTCTGGGGGGGATTATTTAAAATATGTGTTGCTTATTTTGTTTGCTCATTTTTTGTTTTGATATATTTTATCAATTGATCAGGTATTCCGGTGTTCCTATTGGATGCAAGTGTTGTACATGCAATTGTCTCGATAATATCAATTCAAAAGAATATAGATTTGCAAGAAAATTGCAGTGCCAGGAATGCCGATTATATATATATATATTGATAGAATATATTTTATTAAGTATCGTGTTTGAGTCTGCTACTAAGTCTGTCTTAGCCTTAGAAGTTGCGCTGGGCAGGTGTGCTAAGTGCAGGTGGCAATCTGGTTGCTTGGCCTGTGACCCCTACAAGTGCCTCAGATTCCACCTGCACAAGCAGCTCAGGCCAAGAAGCAGGCTTTCCTCAGCCAAGGACTAGGGTTGCAATTAGTTAGTTAACATCTTCTTGGTGGTCTGTTTGTCTGTGTTTTGCTTTGTTGCTGGCTGTTTGCCTGGGAAGGGAGGGGGGAGTGCAAGTGGACAGGGTTCAGAAGGAGTTCAAATCCGTATTAATTAGTTTTCCAATATATAGATTTAGGGTCCCAAAAAAAATTAGCATTATTCAGGATCCATTTTTCAATTATGGGGTCTGGAATAAATTTGAAAAATAGCATTATTGAGGACCTATTTACTAATCAGGCTCCAACATTATTGTCATATCAAAATGCTTCGTTTTAGTCTAGGTAAGAACATATAAATTTCAATATTGGGCGGGAAGATATCGTGTATAGCCTAATTCACATAATGTATTCTGTTTTAAATGATTATAATATTAGAATATCGTATTAATAAAATAGGAAGATTAGTTCAATAATTTTATCGCAATTACATTTGATTTTATATATATTTTTAATTTTAAATTCTATTTTTAGGGGGAATTTGAAATATGCATAAAAATAATCTGTTTTATGCGATTTAATATGTATAAATAATATGCAATATTTATAAAATTCAAAATTTAAGCAAAATTCAGATTGGTTTTAATGAATAATATATGTATTCATTATTTTATCTTATATTCCGGAGAATAGAACATATATAAATATAAAAATAAAACAATATAATATCTTTATGTATCTGTCTGTTTAAAAAATCGTAAATAAAAAAATCGTTCAATAATTATATTTGAATAATTATGTATCTTATTATATTCGTTCGTAAATTGTTTTATCTAATATAATAAAATCTTTCTAAAAGATATAAATATATTATATTTTTAAAATATATTATAATATTCTATATTTATATAAAAATAGAAATCAATAGATAAATTTATAATTCAATAGAATTCCATTTATTCAATTTTAAAATCTATTATATTATCATTTATCTTAATAGTTAAATATAGATTAATTATATCCTTAAAAATCTAATTTTATTTTAAAATTTTAATAGAATACCAATAATAGAGATTCATTATTAATATTCATCGGTTTAAATAATATATATTTCAAAAATATTTTAATTAATCAAATATAATTCTTCATTAAGAAATAGTTTTTTAAATATTGCACCAATCCTCGAAAATAGAAATAGAATCCTATGCCTTATTAAAGGCATTATTATCATTCATTTAGAAATTCTTTCGATTCAAAAATGCAATAATTATATTCCCATATCAAATATATTTGAATATAATGAATTTTATATATCTTGAAAGAAAATTCGAAGATATTTGGCAAGGATATGACCAGAATATCGTGGTAATCTTTGTGTCTTGCGATGCATAAAAATCTTTGCCAATTAAATTCCTGTCAAATTTCTGCTCGGTGGATGAAAATTTGAGTGCGCCTAAAGTAAAGAATGGTCATGTGCGCAGCTTCGACGTCCATGGATTTCTATAGCTTGCATCCTAAAGGCCCATTTTCAAGCGCTTGGCTCCTCCACGAGTCAGAAGGTTTCATAGCTCAATTGGTTAGAGCATACGGCTAGTAACCATAAGGCCCGCGCCTCGAGCCCCCAGAAAGACCACTTTTGGCAATGTCCCCACTCATCTATTTTGACCCACCAGCGCTGAGAAGAAGGACGCGTGAACGATATTGAGATACCCAACAGATCAGCCAGGCTAAGTAGGCACGCTGCTTCAGAGTTGCCTTGTTCTGACTAAGATTCTTAGAGTTGACTCTATTACGAATTCTGCACATCGAAATTCATAAAGTATTGTACCTATTACGAAATCTGCACGTCGAGGTTCACAAAGTACCGCGCCTATCAAGAAATCTGCATTTCGAGATTCATCAATTATTATGCCTGCTACGAACTCTGGGCGTCGAGGTTCACCAAATGCTATACCTGCCACGAAATCTACACGCCGAGGTTGCATCTGCCATGAAATCTATATTTCGAGGTTCACCAAATGTTGTATCTGCCAGGAAATCTGCACTTCGAGGTTGCGCCTGCCACGAAATCTATATTTCGAGGTTCAATAAGTATTGTGCCTATCACGAAATCTGCACTTCGATGTTGCATCTGCCACGAAATCTATATTTCGAGGTTCATTAAATGATGTGTCTGCCACGAAATATGCACTTCAATTTTCTCCGAGTATTGCACCTGCCACGAAATCTGCAAACGAGCCACATAACCAAAAGTCACGGTTCACTATACCTATCACGAAATCTAAATTCCTCGACGATCAGAATCAATTCCAAAGTGCTACACCTACCACGAAAAATCTATATCGAAATAAAATAGCTCCGATCCCTTGCACCTATTACGAAACATCGATTTTTGAATATGAAAACAACAAGATTTCCCTGCCACGAAAAATAACCATCATAGGTGGAAATATGTGCGACACCACAATACAAACGCAATCGTTAGGAGCACCCGGCCGAGGCACCCAGATTTTATAAGCCTGTCGAAAGGCATAAATTTATTATAAATAATAATGAATTAATCGGATACGATCGCATGCTTCAACGATCTATCCTCAATGCATCCATATTATGTAGAGAAAAAAATAGTTTTAAACCAATAATAATTTATAAATTTTTTGGGATTATTTAATAAAATATATTGTAAATAATATAGTTTTTGAAATATTTAAATTATAAAAATGATCGAATATTTATTTTTTTTAAATATGTTATTTGATATTATTTATTTATTAATTTTATATATTTTTGTTATTTTAATATTCGGATTTACTATTAATAAAAGCAAATATATAATTAAATTATTTTAGAATTTTTAAATTTTTAATTTTTTAAAAATAAAATTATATTTTGGAATAAATTTATTTCGAGATAATTAAATTATTTTAAAATGTTTGTGTTTTTTTATTATAATATTTAATACATATATATTATTTATTCGATTATTTCTAAATCGATGGAATTATAAATATATAATTGGTAATTTTAAAATATAATATTATAAATCTATTTATTAAATATTCTATTAAATAATTATATCTATATATACCATTATGTTTTTATACAATTATATATTAATATTTAATATTTATTCGGATATTTATATTTAATAAATAGATTAATTATATAATTAATATTTTAACTTAATCGTTCGAAGGGATATAATATAATTAATATTATTTAATATATAATTAGCAATTTTGGTTTAGAAACGATATCAAAATAAATTTTAAAAAAGCAGAAAGGCGCCCCCCGACCACTAAAACAATATTTCATATAGCAAAAGGAAAATTCAGGTAATATAACCGCTACCTTTCGTAATATAAAACCACCAAAAAGAAAGTGTCTTCGTTAAAAATCCAAAAATCTTGGCAGATTTTTGGGATTTTTGGCTTGGCCGAATTGCGCGCGCTCGCGCCTGTTGGTAGGCCTTATCGTAATATAATATATAAGTAGTAATAATATAAAATATATAAATATATTCTATTTATATGAATGTTTTTTTGGAAGGCATGAAGTAGTTGGTTTACTATTTCTTAAGCCTGAGATGACCATTGATGAATATTTATCAATCTTGAAACTCTTCTGAATGTTCTACACATACGCTTCCCCGCAAGTCCAGTTGCATTCATGGCGTCTTCAGCATCCAACTTGAGAAGGAATGAAAGCGAGACCATACTTTGCTCATTGCACCACCAGTCACAAAAGAATGTACGTACCAATGCAGGCGATGGTCTAGTCTCTTCAGCGCTAGTGTCACCAACAAGACTTGCATGGAAATTTTCGAACACCATCTTTGTTAAGCTGGCTCACACTCAAATGATGCTTGCGATGCATGCGTCCTGAGGGTGGCGCCTTTTGTAGTGATAAGTCAATTCGAGCTTTTGTTTGCAACTCTCAATTCTAACTCTCCCCAGACCTCCTTCGGAGCTCGCTTTCGTGATTGATTACTCATGTCCTTTTCACGTTTGGACATCCAACGATCTCGAACAGGTGAAATGACTTGCTGGCTGGAGACGTGTATCATTCAACATGTGTGCCAGGATGTTCCGCACAGCTGCAGAGAACTCCATGTCAACCTCAGTTGCCAATCCCTGTTCATGTTGCAAAATCCATTGAAACACCACAAACCATTTGGTACTTCAAACTTGCCAAAACGAATGCAAATGTTGCGAATGCAATGGGGTTGGAGGCCATCGCTAAATATTAGGTTGGAGGCCATCGCTCTTAGGTTGGAGGCCATCGCAATTGAGGTGGAGGCCATCGGTCTTAGGTTGGTGGCCACATTGGAGGCCATCTCTACTGGGTTGGTTTCATTGGATCACGCCTTGGCGAGTCAGCCACTCCAAGCGGTATCGGCCAGCTCGAGGACGATATCCAGAATATGACGCACCTGAAACGCGCCAACGATTGCTATCTCTTTTCTTCTCATCGAGGGAAAGGGGATCACCAACCCTAGACTTGCTTTTGAGTCTGTGGAGGTGCTCGGTGCCTCTCAAGCATCGTAGGTGTCACCCAATATATCAAGCCAATACAGCCGTGCAGCTGTAGGCAACTGAAACATATTGAAACACCTGATCCCAGCCTGTGGATCAAAACCCTAAAATCACCAAGATTGCTCAAAAGCGGTGGAGGCCGCCACTGACACTGCCAGCCTTCCTCTGCTTTCGATTAGTCATTGTGCGGCTCGGATAGAATTCAACCTCAGAAGGTGATGCGAACCAGAATGAGAGCCAACTCAAGTCCAAGAATCTTATCCTTAGATGTCTTGTAGGCGTTGTCTTCCAACATGAGAAGTACAATTGCAGAGACACTGTCGGCATGTGCATCAGCACCTTGTTTCTTCATGGGAAAAGTTATAGAAAGGTGCAGTACTCCGTGTGTCGACTGCCAGTTCAGCGAGTCAAACAAACAGTGAAACCACGTCAAACCCATGCAGACAGCATCTTTCCGTCAAACTTTCATCAAGCGGCTGGGGGATCTGGAGGATATCCTCGGATTCGGATCTGAAGTGACTGTAGGTTTCGGGGGTGTCCTATTGTGGTCTGGCAGCATGGTGAGGATCTTTTCTTTGGTTCCGAACGTTCTCGCTCTTCCCCTTCTCCTGTTGTTGCTCCAAGACTCGCATTCTTTTGTGAAGGAGCGATAATCGACTTGCGGGGAATTGCGATACACCACAGCATCAGGCTGCTAGAATTTCACACTATCACGGACCAGAATCCAAGAGCTTCTCGCTGCTGAGGCGTCAAAAAGCGAACCCCATTGAGGTGGCAAATCAGCGGACGCCGCAAGCCATCCGATGACATGGAAATGCAATGGTACCTAAGCATCTTTGCCGCGCAGCCAATGTGTAGATGCATGCGAGCGAATGTGTCCAGTGATATCCCGGGATAATGTACAGTTTAGAAACTGAATTCAATCAGTTCCACTTGCTGGATCTAAAAGTGCTTATGCTGTCTCAAACAAGCAACCTGTTGCAGCCCCCGTCATCGTTTTAATGCAAAATCTTTGACAATTTGCAGCCTAAGATGCGTGCCATACTTTGCATGGACACCATCACCCATGCCGTTGGCCATGATGTCGTTTCTTTGGCGTACCTTGTTTTCAGCCCGAAAGGCCATATCATGCGAATCAAGGAGATGACGAAACCCTCACAGGTGATCTGCAGCTGACGCCTTTTCGTTCGCCTCTGAAAGGAATTGAACAAAGGCAAACATGTTGCAGCCCCCTCCACTTCACTCCGCTCTTTCTGTCGAGTCGCACCGAAGGTCTCTTCCACAAAGTTCCCAGCTGAGTAGGTCTGCTCCATGCCAAACACCAGCGACATGTAGTGCTTCACAGAAGTAATATGGGTGCTGTCCTCGGATGCCATCCGGGCATGGGAACATCCTAAAATTAATCATCAAAATTCTCTCCACCCAAATCAATCGACAACAAGCCAAACAAATTCTACCCATTATGTCAGCACCTGCGAGTGACCTGGAGCTAGGGCTTGCAGCCTAGCATGCCAAATGTGGTTTCCTTCTACAACTTCGTTCCAACACACTTTCCAGGTACACGTTGTTGAGCACGCTCCACCAGAGTTCGCCAAGCCTCATACCAAAAAATGATCCTCAGCTTGAGTGATGCTTCCAACGCATCAGCCAGATCAACACGTGCCTCTTTGATCAAGAAGCATGATACTTCAAAATCAATCTGCACACCCGACAGATCCTGTCATCTTTCATTCTTCTTCACCTACAGACCTTTGATCTCGACATCATCCAAAACAAGGTCCATCAATTCAGCAAGCATCGGCATAAAGCTGAGCCCCTGGTACTCTTCAACCTTTACCTGCGGAAAGATGGGTCGTTCTGTGTGTTGTCAGGGTGGGTACTAAAGCCTCACCTAGTGCTCCGGGCATACTACTGCTCTCGATTGAGAACCAAGATTTGGGGAAACGGTTGTATAAGCCTGGTCAATTGGAGATGAATGCCTTGACTTCTTCCACAAGTGAGTCCTTGTTCTGCAGGACAAACCAAGACTCACCGATCTTGCAAAATGATGCAAGATGTGATTCACCCTGGTCTGTTCCAGACTACACAAGTCCATTTCAGAAGATTCTGCATCAGGTGGCCTTGACACCATGGTGCTGGAAAGCAATGGCTTCATAGTGCAGGTTCACCTCAAATTTGGGAGTCTGCAATGTCCTGGATTGACGTCAAAAACAAAGCGAGGGTAGAAACTGGAACTGCACTCCCTTCACATCGTTCTCGAATCCACATCATGCTCTTTGGCTTCCTGACACTTACTCAACTTGGCCGGCTTTCCTCTACAGTAGCAATGGCATCTTGACATTCTTCAAACTGTCGTCCTGCTGCTCGCACCTCCCGCCAAGGGACCAGCAGCGGCAAGCCAACATACTTGACTGGAGTGGCCTCGTCCTCCAAAACATCCAGCACCTTTTCAAGGCCTAAGAAGAGGTTAACTGGTAGGAAAACTGGTAGGATGTGTCTGAATGTAGACGCCTGTTGGCTGGGTCTTATTTAGGATTCCAACTGGAAAGGAGAGCAGCAAACAAGAGCAAGTCCCAGAAAGGCAATAAGCAAGGAGAGAACTGTAACTAATGCAAGCACATAGTGAGCTCTGCAGACTGAAAGAAAGTGAGCATATGCTCGTCCATCCTGAGCTGCCAGCAGAAGTC
The DNA here is from genome assembly GCA_963970005.1 of Durusdinium trenchii. Lineage (NCBI taxonomy): Eukaryota > Dinophyceae > Suessiales > Symbiodiniaceae > Durusdinium > Durusdinium trenchii. Next base: position 338,285 of record CAXAMN010027184.1, on the reverse strand, counting down.
AACGGTGAATTCCAAGTCATGCTGATGGATACCTTAGCACCAAAGGGATCCCCATCAGGTTCAACTCTTTGGGAGTCTTGCTGCAGCTTTTGATCGGTGTCAATTCTGTATGTGTACGGAACTCACATCATGCTTGCTCCTTGCTTGACAAATACTTTGTCCTCAATCTTCCAATGAATTCCAATGGAGCATATGGAGCCCGACGCCAAACGCCACACTCTCCGGGTCCCCGAGTGCTCGGCAGACCAGTGGAGTATCAACCTCCTGAAGCGCGGCCTTCACGGCCATCGCCTGCAGCTGTGGGACCCGAAACGGAAGAAAACAAACAAAAAAGAACGGTCGTGGGAATCACGGTGCATCCTTTGAATAAAGAGATGAATGGCTTGATTGAAGAGATCATAGAGTTGGCAACAGATTTGAACGGACTGCAATCCACACAAAGCAACCTAGGTGCACGGATAGAGTCCGTTGCGGCAGTAAAGCAGGCATGCTAGGCAGAGTGCTAGGGCTCGGGATTGATTTTACGCTGACAACAACTCGCAAATGTGAGTCGTGAGTTGTGATTTGGGGCTGTCTCGCAATGTCTAAGTTCAAGCTTCGTGTGTTGAAGCCACTGGAGGCTGCTATCTAGGCCTTGCGGTTGCAAGTTAAAACTCTGGAAATCCAACAGGAAGGGAATGAAAAAGGAAGAGTTACGTGAAGGTTGCAGGCGATTGCTATTAGGTTGATGCAGTTTTGCTGCTTGAACATCGTAGACAAGGAGTTGACTACAGTAGCAGCCAAGCTGGTTCAAACACAGCAGGTATCGGCCCGCCTGTCCGTTGTGGCCCTGCAGGATGATGAGTTTGCTACCTGGCACCAATGAAAAAAGGCCTCAAAAGCTGCCCCTTTCCACCTTGCACTTCTGATGTTCAACCTTCGAGCCCGAGCAGAATTGTCAGGTCAATGTTGGAAGATGTTGGAAGCAAACATGACTTTTGCTTGGTCTTCACCTTCAAAAGCATTGAAATCAGTTGGGACACGTGTTTTGGATTGACGTTCACACATAGTCTTCAAAGACCCCTGCTTTAGCCGCTTGGCCGCCTGCTGGTAGCTGCCCGGCATCTTGCAACTTCTTCAAGTTCTGAGCACGAACAGAAAACCATGGAAAACGTTTCAGAACAGCAAGCCATTTGGCTGTGTTCAGCAGGGTCAGGACTTTGACAGCGACAGTGTTGCATGCCTGTTGTATGCGGACAGGGATTGTGCATCTACACGCAGGGTGCAATTGCAGTGACAGCTGAGTTGCGCATTTGAACTCCTCGTAGTTTGCAGCCTTCTCCTCAGTAACCTGCATGTTTTCTCAAGTCAAACCATCTAACATGCTGTTTGTTCTCTCAATGAAATCACTGGGCCGATTTGGGTCTTCAAGCGTTCAAATGGGAACATCATGGAACATCGAACAGTCCCGTCTTCGTCGAGCCTTCCCAGCTTTCCAGGTGGTCTTCTTGACCACTTTGAAACCTCATTTGTGGCAACAAAACCAAATTCCTGTGCTCTACATTGCTCTACCAGGTTCACTGAACGGAAGAACATATGTGATGTGAACAAATATTGTCACAGAAAGTCCTCAAATGTTGTCCCCAGCAAGTGTCGCAGAAACCACTGGTCCTATCTACTCGTGCGCAGTCAATATATAAATGTACTGTTCGCCATGCAGGCATTTCACTCCGCTTCGTAGACCGTTCGGTGCCTTCTACAAACGGTGGTGCAAGCATTACTGTAACTGTTGAACTTGCGGCTTCAAACTTCAGTACAAGACTCAGGTTGTCCGAGGGAAGGTTACTTGTGTGGAAAGTCCTTCTTGGGCCACTATACCATTGACTGGTTTCTCCTTCTATTTCCGCGCTGCTCAAGACCATCTGCCACGTATTGCTACGCTGTCTGCCAGGCGGCCGTCACAAACAATGATCAACGGACATTCTGCCAGACCTTTAACTCTTTGAAAGCTGGCAATAACAGCTTCGATCATCCTCAGATTCGATCATCTTTGCCGCGTCGGAGCATTTTTGATTGAAGCGATGGCTGAGAAGGTCTGGAGTCACCTCCTTCTTTAACACTCTTACATGTTTGCGTCTTTCACTGTCGGCAAAAAAGGATTGTCATGCCACAGCCATTAAAGTCGCGCTTTTCCAGAATTCAAGGCACATCGTCGAAGGATGGCTGGGTACAGGGCTTGTGGTAATCACCTAGAGCGAGCCAAAGCCATTGTTATTAAGTTGGAGGCCATCACTCTTAGGTTGGAGGCCATTGCTATTCGGGTGGAGGCAATCGCTCTTAGGGTGGAGGCCATCGCTATTAGGGTGGAGGCCATCGCTAGTAGGTTGGAGGCCATCGCTCTT
>CAXAMN010027184.1:297360-314407 GCA_963970005.1 Durusdinium trenchii | reverse complement strand
CCAACCAACCACCCAACCAACCACCCAACCAACCACCCAACCACCCAACCACAACGTTGCCAGCTGAAACTATCCGAATCGAGGTAGCACAGTGGGGGTAATGAAGGTTTTCACGTCCACAAATGCTGAGGCTACAAATCCACTGAATCACAGGAATGGGAGAGTTTGCTGAGCAGCAATGCAAAAAGTATGGACTAGCGGATGGCTTCCCTGAAAGCAAAACGAAAGCAACACGGCCGATGCCTGCTGCTTTGTCCGGAAAGGGCAATACAACATGGGTTGCTTCTTCTGCAGCGTCAGGCCATGTCGTCGTTGGAAATACTCCTTCGAAACATGATATGTGAACCAGAGTTCAGCACTAGAACGCCGAGAATAGGAGGCTGTCCAATGGTTGGCAATCTTTTCTTTATACAAGCAGACAACATCAAAGAGCTCATTGTCATTGTTGCCTGGCTTCGCTCATACCCGCATAGTGGTTTCAAACAATGTTGTACGAGGCCTCTTGGGAACTTCTGCCAAGCTGCCAAATACGTGATCTCACCCTCTTCGAAGGGAAAAGTGGCTAGAGGATCCATGTCCTTGCAATTCATAGAGATGACAAGTGCGGCAGGCCAAGAAAGCAGAATGTCTTACAGTACCTAAAGATAGCCGTGTGTTCATGTTAACTGTTAACATGTTTATATAATGAAAGAAAATCAACAGGCTATACAATGGACGTGTCCACTCTCAGTTTGTTTTGATTATTGTCCTCGCTCGGTTCAGGAGTTTGTTGCGTAGTTTGTTTCTTGCGCTCCACAAATTTTGTAGGCGTTATATAAGCAAGTGTAATCCAGTAAAATGAAATTTTGTTTGATACGCACAACATGGGGCCCTTCAACTTCTGTGAAACAAAAAACAAGGAAAAAGAACGGCCTGCCCCAAATGCCATCAGGGTGCTATGCATACCTTCTGGATGCGGTAGTGGATCTGGTTGTGCCTGCCACGTTTGGAATTTGAGGGTATTTGTTCATCTTGGCGCTGGACAAAAGGCCATGCAACCCTCTGAAGTTTACGGCCAAAAGTATGGTTGGGGTTCCAGCATTAAAAAACAATGCTACATGCCACGCCTGCTCATGCAGGTGCGTCCTGCCATTCGTTTCTGCAAGAAAGCATCCATCTCAGCCTGCCGGACGTATTTTTAGCAATAGAACATGCGATGGTGGAACTGGATTGTGGAATCATTCACGACTGGATATTGTACCCCATCACGCAATGCATCCTCCAGCTTGTGCTGCAAGCCTTGGTCGGGACCGGCAGGCCATGCTCTTTGTGATGACGGAACAGGAGGTCCCGGAAAAAGTTCAGCCGAGCTAAGGCCTTGAAAGGAGAACGCCAATCAAAACTGGTGAAGGACAGGACGCTACACGTGAAATTTTGCAGTAATGAGTTTGGCTACGGCAACTAGTTTAATAGCGATCGAAGAAGGCGACAGTCGACAGCGCTGACACTATCTGAGGCCCAGGCAGTTTGACTTTGGATCAGCCTCACAGAAATATCAACCTCGTCAGCTCCACACAGGCTGACTCTCTGACCGCACAGGCTGCTCAAGAGGCATACAGCGTCAGCCTCTCCAGGCCTTCAGGCTCAGCACATTGGGGCTAGGGACTAGCTCCAGACTTGCGTCTACAGAGCTGCCAAGCTTTGCGCGGCTAAGCAAGGGCCGACGGAGCTGTGCTCGAAAACGCCACACAAAGCCGTTGAAAGCCTCCAGCCCACAAGGAACCTTGCTCATGAGTCAGCATCCTGTCCTGTCATAGTGTTTTCAAGGCGGATTGCGCTACCGCAACAAGAAATGACACGTCGTCGTCGCATAAAAACTGTCGTCGTCGCTTAGATGTCTTTTGTCGTCGTCGTCGTCGTTGTCGACGTCGTCTCGTCTTGGAGCCTGTGTTGAACTGGCCAAATAAGGACAAGGAGGACTTGACCAGTTGGCGAAAGGGATCGTTGTTCCAACTAACCATCTCTCACCCGAGAACATTTCATGGATTGAGACCGAGCGAGTGAGAAAATATTTTGGGTTGATCCTTGGCACCTTCTTCCTGGTGGATCCTAGACTTCTCCAAAAAAGTACATCTGGCAGCTGCTTTGTGCAAACCATTTTATGTTGATTGCATCACCCCCTACTCACAGTCGTCTTGAGATCTGGTGGGAGGCAGCAAGCTGGACTTGTGGCCAGGAGGAACCTAAAACAGAAGTTGCGCTTTGAACACGAACAGAAAGCTCTCATGGTTGTTCCAAAAGTGAAGTATCATCAAGTCAGAAATCATACAAACAAATTCATGATGTAACAGTTGGGAGAGCAAAGCTACAGCAAAAGCTCTACTCCGACATCAAGAGTCTTGCACAGGACTTTGGTAGCTCACTTTCAACCTTCCACCGGAGAAATGTCGTTGCAACCCATCCACAGTCCAATGCTGTCACAAGCATTCACCCGAGGAATCTGCCAGGAAGAAGCCTCAAAGCGCCTTTTTGGGCCCGCCCTTCAGGCCGTATCCAACCTAATGGCCATGGCCTCCAACCTAATAGCGATGGCCTCCAACCTAGAAGAAAACCTCGAGTCATTGGTCGAAAACTTCTGCTTGACCTCTCCCTCTTCTTCAATGCTTTGAAGAGTATGAAGAGTATACTAGGGGCGGTCTCAAATAGAAATTGAAAAGCTGGCCTTTGGAATGTGGGTGGAATGGTTGCAAATCAACCTGTCATATCTAAAAGGACATCCACCGATCCACCTACCGCCTCTTAGCTTGCAGGTCATTGGTGCTCATGTGCCATACGTGTTTCTCTTGTTCTTGATTTGCTTCTTCTGCTTCTCCTTTTCCTATCCTTCTCCTTCTCTTTCTCCTTCTTCTGCTTCTTCTTGTTATTAGTCCTTTACCTGGTACACCATAGTATGTGTATTCAAATATTCTGTCTTGGGCAAGGAGAAACTGGACCACCCCAACTCTGTAACTAGACATCTGCGGCACCTTCAAACAGGGCCCTGCGGACACATAAGCGGTGGTCGCCACAAATCCTGCAGGAGATGATTGGTTGGTCCAAGTCCTTCACTTGCTGAAGGACTAGCAGGTCGTGGTTTCTTATCAAGCATTTCACCAAGAGAAAGAAAAAAAAAGGAGATGTCAACCTAAAGGAAGCGTTTTGAGTTTTGGCGTGACAAAGCCACAGCAGAAATCATGAGGTGTTAACAAGTCTGACATGTCAGGTTGTCCTTTATAGAGGAAGACTCGCGGCGACAGGCTCAGATCCTCAAACAATCATCCGAGCCCACCAACTGAAGGGGCAAACGACTTCTTGTGCAATCTGTATCACATGCCAAAACTTTTTCTAAAGCTTTTCTGGTCTGAGCGCCAACAGCGCTGAAAGTGACCTCGTCCAAAGCTGTAGCTGTTCACTCAGGACGTCTGAAACCCCAGGTCGCTGCCATCCCCTCCCAACTATGTAATTTCCCTAGCTAGAGTACAGCACTAGACTACAAACTGTCCTTGATGGCAGCCACACTTGAATAGGTGAAGATTCGGCTCGATCAACACTCATTCAAAAAGGCGAGTGGCCAGTTGCTTTTGGAGTGACTTATTTGCAAACGAGCCAGCTCTTCACCTCTGGCATGTGGCCTCCAGAGCCCACTCAAAGACGCAAACAGAAAACTGCTGCATCTCTTCACCAAGGCTCTTCCACGTGCCTCACTCAGCCCTGCCCGACACACCATTTGGTGTAGCTAGGGCAGGGCTTCTTTAAGATCAGCAACCTCCCTTCGTGGGCAAAGCAGAGCCCTCTGTCTTTTCCTCAGTCATGGTCGTGTACGACTCAGCATAGGTTGGATGGATTCCAACACAATCATCGAAGTGCTCCTTCGTGACACCACAGCGGATGGCCACACTGAGGCCCTGAATGATTTCCCCTGCATTGGGCCCAAGGATGTGGATTCCAACAACCTTCTCCTTGGCATCCTTGTCAACAATCAACTTCATGTAGCCCATGTCATTCTTCCGCTCAGAGTTGAGATTCCACTCCAAAGGCTGTGCGGTGCAGTGGTAGACCTTGATGTTGCTCTTCCCAATCGCCTTGATGGCATCCTCCTCAGAGTATCCTACACATCCATACTCAATGGGTGTGAAAACCGTTGTGGCAACATCGGTGTAGTCCATCTTCTTCGTAGCCCCTCCAAACAGCCGCCGGCACAGCAGCTTACCAGCCTGGATTGCTACAGGTGTCAGCTCGGGCTTTCCTTCGATCACATCTCCAATGGCAAAAATGTGGGGAACACTCGTCTGGTCGTTCTCGTTGACGTCCACCTTCCCAGACTTGGCATGGAAAGGAACTCCAGCAGCCTCCAGATTCAATTGCCCCGCGCAGCCGGTGCGTCCAATGGCCATGAGCACCGTGTCGAAGATCCCATACTCCGCATCTTTCACAAAGACCTTGACTTTGCCATCTGCGGTCTTTTCGAATTTGGATGGCACCATCTCTCGGGCGAAATGAACACCATGCCTCTCCATGTATGTGCCAATCATGTTCGAAATGTCCTGGTCAAAGCCTCGCAAAAGGATGGATCGCACCATGACAGTGACGTCAAAGCCCAAAGCCGCAATGAAGCCAGCGCACTCTAAGGCAATGTAAGAAGCTCCAACCACCAAAGTCTTTCCAGGTGCCTTCTTCTGCCAAAAAATGTCATCAGAACTAATGCAGCACTCCTTGACACCTGGGTAGTCACCATATGTTGGACGACCCCCGCAGGCTATGAGGATGAACTTGGCCGAGACCTGATCAATCTGGCCCTTGCCATTGTCCAAGGAAATGGTGTGGGGATCCTTGAAGGTCGCGAACGCGTTGAAGTACTTCACAGCTTTGCTTCTCAAGTCCGTCTTTGCTCCCCAATTCAAAGACTTGATGTAGTTATCCACCTGTGTCACCATGGAGGACCAGCTGTGCGAAGACTTGGTCTCCCAGCCCATGCCATGGGCATCCACTTGGGTTTCTCTGTACAAGGAAGAGATATGCATCAGCTTCTTGGGGATGCATCCAACATTCACACATGTACCTCCCAACCCCCAAGTGGTCCCCGCCGGTGAAGGCTTCACGAAGTCTGCCACGGCCACCTTGGCTCCCAGGTCCGCTGCCTGCTTGGCTGCGGCCAGGCCCCCAGAGCCGCCGCCGATGACAAACAAGTCATAGTCGTACTCCGCCATGGCGAACTTGCGATGGCCAACACGCTGGAGATCGGAGCCAAAAGGATTCAGGGATGAACAGCCAGAGTCACGCAAATGTCTTGTGAATGTATCAGCATGGCGATACAAACGGAATATAGCTCGTGGCTCTTAAGACCAAAACGTTGCCGAGTGTCAGATCCCAGTGACAAGGCTCGGCCCTCATCTGCAAGATACCAGCCACGACCACCTGAACACGTCGGAATCTTGTCACCACGGAAGAACAACTACAGTAATAATTAACAAAAGTAATGAAATAGTGAAACGACTAGTCTGAAACCACTACATATAGTGAACAAACTCGAACGGAAGAAAACAAGGTGGTCACACTTAGAAGATGTCACACTCAGCTGGCACTGGGCCTAGTGTGCGAAGCTGCATCTGTCGATAGGCACGCTCAAAAATCCAAGTAAAACATTGAAGCGCCACGCTGCGCTCCTACTATTCGCGACACAGGGAACTGTGCAGAACAACATCAAAGACACATGGCTCCTCTGCTGGCAGCTCAGGGATTCCCTTGACACCTCAGCTCCGGAAGGCGTGTTTGTACGCATTCCATCCAAGAGCTGATCGCAATGAGGTACTTGTCTGGTGTGAGTGTTTCATCTCCGCTCCGCAAAGATTCCGAATGGAAGGTATGCCTTGAACCTAGTGTCACTATGTGTCACATCTGTGTCACCTTCGTGTCCTGTTCTGCCAGGTGACAATCCACCAGCACTGTCTTGGTGCTCTCAATCTCAAGCTTGTAGCGCCGTAGACCATGCTGTGAAGGCACTGCAATGATGCACATCTTGGCCGAAAAGGATCGGTCCAAAAAGCATCAGACGAGATGCTCTGGGACCCCGAGCCAAGACGCCCTCATTCTCGACAGTCCCGCCCAAGCAGCGCAAAGATGACCTACAAATCTTGGGTCTAAATAGGAGCTTTCAGTGAATTGAAGAATCGTAAGCTGTTTTCAAGGAATTGTGTGCCTAAGCCTTTGTGAATCTGCGAATCGGCCCGTGATGTCTGACCGAATCCTCGACGAAAAGATGGACCTCGAATCCTCGAAACCACTCGGGTTCGTGCCCTTCGCTCATCTCCAGACGACCGGCTGGCTCGTCGTTGCCTTCCGGCTGGCTCTTCGTGTCGGGTCAAAGGTCTTTGTTGCCCTACGGCCCTAGGCGCTTGTGCAAATGAAGGATGGGGTGAAAACAATCACCAAATGCTTTGCGTGGTAGAAATACCATGGTTGGTCGACGTGCCCCACCTGGACCTCGAGATTGAATCCAGAGGTGCCTTGATCTTTCGATTGAACATGGCAGTGTAGCAAAACTCTTTAAAGTCTTGGCAAATCAAAGCTGTAGAGCTGACAGTATTTCGCAAGACTCAATATATTTGCTAGCCATGTCAGGCCAAATGCCTTGCTCCTGGGAATATACCCTCAGCACCCTCCGAGTCAAGCGAAGGTTCTGAACTAAACTTTATCTCAATTGCAGGCATCTCATTATAATGTATCTAATGGTGGTTCAATTGCGAGGATTTGACAATCACAAGCACTACATAGTATTGATACAACCAGATGTACAAGAGGCCTCCAAAGGCTTTGAGAAGAAAAACAAAGTATAAAAGCAATCCTAACAGTCACATTGGCAACCACACCCTGCCAGGACACTGGCCCTGACGCAAAGTCATGACCTGTCTTTCAGGAATTCGTAGGACTTCACCCCGACAAACCTTGCGCTGCAGACATCAAGCATTGGTGGAAGAAGCCTAGGACCCTTCTGCAAATGCCCATGTATACACCGTAACTCATCTCGGCTTGATCACACATCTCTGTGAGGTAAGGCCTCAAGGTGCCTTGACTGCCTTGACTAGTCGTTTTGGCAGACCTACAAAAAGACCATCAACCAGCCTCCCATTGACGAAATCGAAGCTGGCTCAGAGTAGCAGTCTTCGGACCCCAGTGACCCAAATTCTCACAAAAGAAGCTGCCAGGAGAGTAGAGGTCCTTGGCATGATGCAGGCCACGGTGAAGCAACTATTGAAAAAGGAAAAGACAACGTGCAGGAAAAAGTCTTGGAGATGTTCAAAGTACACCATGTGCTTTCCTCAAGCTGATGCTCATTATTGATGCTTGGACAACATAATGCTCAAACAAAACATTTCACCCGAGAAAAGAAGCACCAAACATCCCATGTGGCTGCGAGGTGTCAATGTGTTTGGTAGATTCTTAGCTCCAACGCGCAGTTCAACTGAGGTTCCAGAAGGATTTCGTCATTGTTTGCAGCTCGGACCACACAAGGGAGCCTCAAGCATCCAAGAGCTGCAAAACAGCGTAGCACTTTGCAAAACTTCTGGTGCCAAGCCTGATGTCAAAAGAGACGCGGTTTTTGAAGTGCAGATACCAACACTTCCGGAGCAACTACCGCCTGTGTACCTTTTTGCTCAAAGTCAAACACATGTACAAATTTCTTGAAGCTGTCGCTGCCATCCCTTGACAAACCACCAAAAACCACACTTCAAAAGAACCACACTTCCTTCCAAGCCAGTGTGCCAATCTTTGTCCAGTTGAACCTCATATCGATCCAGGTCGTCTATGACCAGGTCCTGAAATCAAAATGGCAACATCCTTCCTTGCTGCTAGCAGGTCCAAATACTTCATGTCTTTGTGTGTCTTTGTGTGTTTGTGAGTGGAAGATATATGGATGCAAAACACTCGTGCCAACTTCCCTTCTCCAGTTGTCCTCTATTGACAGCTCTGACGGCCCCGGAGGCTGCTTTTCATGACCTGGGCAGATCATTCGGATTACACCGCGCGTGTCAGCAGAGTCATCACCGGCACAGTGAGCTGTCCCAGTGGCACAGACCGGCAGCACAGTCTCCCCCAAACTCCAACGTCGTCACCTCAACTGTGACGTTCGATGGTTGATGGATTTGATGGGTGGCAAAAGAACAATAGTACCTTCAGTTACGTTTGATGCTTGAGAGAAAACAAGCCTTGAAACAGGCTTGCCCCACAAGAAAATAGAAACGTTTGTCAAATTCTCATACGCGTGCAGCTGCACAAAGCACCCCCAAGTCTGCTTGGGCTCCCCAACACCTAGAGCATCCTCGATGGCCTGCTGATGTTTCCTTAGACGGACCACTGTCCAATCCATAGATTGCCATAGGTTTGACATCCTGCCTGGTCAGCCCAAAAATTGACATATTCTCTCATCACGTGTCATGTTCATGATGGATTCACTCCCTCTTCCAGTCTTCCGCCACAGCACAGCCGCCGTGGCACTTCGAAGATATTTCGCTTTAGCTCCGTCTCCTCCCGGGGCAACATGGGCTGATCCGCCTGGCGGCTAAACTGGACTGGCCTTTTTGCAGTCTCCTAAAGCAGCCAGCAAAGTAAAGCCAAAGCTTCGTCTGAAGTCAATGAAGTATCTATCTCCATGGAGCCAATGCATGCAAAAATGGTGTGAGCTTCGACGATTCGAGACATGACATTAGACATATATATATATATACAAATATTCCAGGCCTCTGCATCATAGAAACAGCAGTGAAAAATGTTGATGCGAAGGTGCCTTCCAGGCAAGCTTGAAACCCCCTGCACCAATCCCTATCATTCGCGCCAACTACAAAAGAAAACCCGTTGCTCTTCTGACCCACAACGAAGCACAAACAGCCCACAAGCAATCAAATGAAAAAGACTTTTTTGACGGATGATGCCCAAGCAGCCAAACGAGAGTTAACCCTGGTACCCCGAAGCCAATCAGCAAACACCCAAGAGTCTTTGGACCAGGCACACATCCTTGGCTTCAACGAACTGGATCCTTGGCGACGCATCATTCGCACAAACGATTCTTGTACTTGGTGCTTTTCGCAGATCCCTTCGTGGGTAGAGACGGGTGTACTGATGCCCGAACAATCCCAAGCCGTTGGCTTGCGGGACCCTCACTGATCCTCTATTCCAGATGTTGATCACGGCAGCTGCCCAGCTTTGGGGTTCAGGTCAATATTCTATCTTACTTGAGAATATGCTGGCGGGGTGTTGATTCACTTGCAAGCTTGGACCCCGGAACCGATTGAGTAAGGCAAAATACTTGTCTGAAGACCTCAACTGCACCCTTGGCACAAGAGAATATATTGTCCGTGGGCGATGGCTTTGTACCACTGTCAGTGCCAAAACACCTCTGCCCCATCCAATCTTTGCGAGCAAAGGTCGGATACAAATTGGTGACACATGTCCGGAAGCGACGCTTCACAGTGGCCATCTTGCAGTGATACTCCGCTACATGACGCCCTTGGTCTCTGAACTTAATCGGTCCTTGCTGAGTAGACCAAGATTTGGGCTGAGCCGAAATAGAATCTCGGGAATGACAACATAGGTCTCACTCACGGAGTTGGAGAAATGAAGGTCTCACAAAAACAACATGCAGCATGCGCCATGCTTTTTCGACCTCCTATGCACACGGCAGTATCGGAAAATGGAGGCCACTGCTACTGCTGCGGAGCCCAGCAAAGCCAGGGTGGACCTGCCATTTGGACGCGTCTTTGACGGCAACTAGAGCGTGGGTTCTCCTAAGTTGCCTTTGTGTCATGACTGCATGACTCTGGACAGCGGGACCAAGGATTTCCTCAAATTTTTGGCATGGCTCCAGGCTTCGTGAATTTGGCTCAGTACTTCGTGCGCGGCGTTCCGTGTTAAACAGTTTTCCCACAAACACGTCGAATGGATTCGAAAGAATCAATTTTGTTGTTGACATAGTTTAGATCCCTAGGAACAAGAAGCTACTAGGGGCTCCTGGCCTTACTACTAGGAGCAAGGACGCTACTAGGGGCTCCTGGCATCGCTACTAGTAGCAAGGACGCTACTAGGGGCTCCTGGCCGTACTACTAGGAACAAGAAGCTATTAGCTTATTGTTTCTACTAGTAAGGCACTTGTTACTACTAGCGATGCACTTGTTACTACTAGCTACGAACGTAGCAAGAAGGCGATCAATCGCGCCTTCCATAGAGGGCACCTGTCTCGTCCTCACGTTCACGGCGAAGGGCCCAAAGCTCTGACTCAGGAGCCTTCGTCGGAACTGAGAGGAACAAAGGTGCAACTGGGCCCCCTTAATGAGGCCCCTCTGGCCCCTCCCTACAAAAAGAGAGGCCTTGTTAAAGGGCCCCAGTTGCACCTTTGTTCCCCTCTCATATTTAGTTCTGCAATTCACAGGTTGACCTGTTTCGATGATCAACCGTGGTCGCACGGGTTCCATCATTCCGTTGCAATATCTAGCTTCCGTTGGGATTGCACTTGTGTCTAACTGCAAAGCATCGGCTGACAGTTGGCATCTAATGGCTTCACACTGCTTTGCCTTCCATTCTTCAATTGATGAGTGCTTGCAGCTGCAGCTTCCAAATTTGTTTGTTTGTTTTGCCTCCTCCTACATCCCTTTGCGCCTCGTGCAGCTTTTGGTGAAGATATCTCCAAGGCCACGCTTTGGTGCCATCTGGCCAGACCAACCAAAAGCCATTCAAGCGATCAACCTCCGTCACCGGCACCTGATCAAAGGCTTTCAGGGCAACAAATGGCTCTATACTATAAGTTATCAGTCTGGTCTCCCCAATCCCAAATGTGTTCAACAAATCAAACCATTAGACTATACTGCTGTGTCTATCCCATTCTCCCCAGGTTTGCCTGAATGCAAGGACCGGCAATCAATTCCAAAAAAGATTTTGGATTGAGCTAAATCAGCTCAATGAGGTGCTCTCTCATAAAATCGCACGTCAAAGACTTTGACGACCATCGCGTTGGCCTTCTCTCGACATCGCCCATCAGCTCCACAGCCAGGGCCCGGGAGGCATTCCTGAGTGGAAAATACCGGACAGGAACCACAGCAGAGTTTTGTTGGCACAGAATTCTGAAGCTTGAAAAAAAAGAATTGAGCGGCCAGGCTGCATTGCAGAAGGTCTCCCAAAAAAGGATGTAGGACACACCCATTGCCAAAGCCGAATTGATCACATTGCCTTTCATTGCTTGTGATGACAGTCATTTATGTAGGAGCAGTGTCTCGAACTTCACTGCATTTAAAGCTGCAAATTGCCAATGCAAACAAAGGCTCTGCACAAGCAGAAACTTCAAAGTCTAAGAAAAGTCGGGCTGAGGTAGTTGGAATGATTTCCCCACACTGAAACTTTAACACACACATACCACAAACTGTATACAAAATCCAAAAAGATTTTTTTGAGGCCCTTTCAATACTCATCACAGTCAAGTTACCCAAAATGTAGGTGATGTCTGGCAGGGTCATCTTGCTCTGTGGAAGCCCAAACCTCAAAACCGCAACATGTTTGAACTCATCAGCGCATGTGTAAGAAAATGTGCAACAAGTGGCAACACTAAAGAAATCTAGAGCTTTGTAGAATGTGCCGTCAGTTGCTGATTTCCAACTTTGTAGAACTTGGTATATACACCAAAGCTGGTTTGCAGAAGGAAAAAACGCCACACTATGATTTGGATCGACCCACAACAAAAGCAACGAGAACCAACGGCAACGACAACAACCACAACCGCAATCGCCACGACCCACAACAAAGAAGAAGAACAGGAACCAACCAAGCTAGCAACAAAGCAATCAACCTGTTGAAAGTATCCGCGCTGTGCAGTCTCATCTTTGCAGCCAACACTTGTTTTATTGGGATCTGGTGTGCTGCTGGGGGGGCACTGCGCCCCCCCCAACCCCCCCCCCCCGAGGGTAAAATTTAGAATAGGAAGAAGCCATTGCAACGTGGCATGCCTTTTGTGGGCCACACGAAGATACAGTTTAGAGTAGGAAGAAGCCATTGCAACGTAGCATTCCTTTCGTGGGCAATTCCAAGGTAAAAGTTAGAAAAGGAAGAAACCACTGCAACGTAGCATGCCTGTTGTGGGCCACCCGAGGGTAAAATTTAGGGCAGGAAGGAACCATTACAACGAAGCATTTCTTTTTGTGAGCCACCCGATGGTAAAATTTAGAGTAGGAAGGAGCCATTACAACGTAGCATTCTTTTGATGGGCCAGTAAAAGGAATGCTTAGAAAAGGAAGAAGCCATTGCAACGTAGCATGCCTTTTGTGGGCCACCCGAGGGTAAAATTTAGAGCAGGAAGGAGCCATTACAACGTAGCATTCCTGTTGCGGGCCGTTCGAGGGTGAAATTTAGAATAGGAAGGAGCCATGAACAACGTAGCATTACTTCGAATTCGATTTCAAATCGACGACAATCTTTACACCCCGGGGGGGGACCAGTTCGAGCTCGAGTTCGAATTCGAATCGACGACAGCGATTATGGAGTTCGACTCCTTCTATTCGTCCCTCGGGTTCACTTCGAACTGTTCCATTTCGAGTTCGAGTTCGAGATCGAGTTCGAGATCGAGTTCGAGTTCGAGTTCGGTTCCTTCCATATATCCTTTCAGGGTTGAGTTCATCAATAAGTATAACTGTTTCAGTTCGAGTTCGAGTTCGAGCGGGGCACACTATAATGTGATCCATATCAAAGAGAGAGTTTCCAAGCTACAGTAGTTCCCATTGCTTCCAGGCAGCTCTCCCAGCATCAGCGCCGACATCCCATTTGGGGACCACGCGCTACGATTGTGCTGCGAGGCCAGATACCTGTCATCGGTTTTCGTCTGTCTGAAACATCCCATTGCAAGTTGGAAGTCACAAAACTGGACAATCAGATGCATTTGCTGAATAACCAAAGAATCTTGACCACTCCAATAAAACTCTTGAAATGGCTTGTAGTCGAGCGGTGCCAGCTTGCACATGGCCTCAAAGCTGCTTCAAACTCGCGGAGGTCCTGCTGCGTATCATAACTACCTCAGGCAGAAAAAACCCTGGAGGAGAAGGTGCAAGGAGTTCTCTGCTGTCAATCTCAAACACCCGAGCGTAGGCATCTGCTGGAAATTGCCGCTCAACACATCTCAACGCTCTGCTCAGATCATCAGTGAATCAGGATTCGTAAGATACTCTATATTCACTGGCAAGGATATGAATGCCTGAATGGAAACTTCAAACAACGTTCAAAATCCACCACTGAATTTGTGTAGTCAAGATTCACAGGACGCTAGTCTCAAAAGTTCGCAGATTC
Organism: Durusdinium trenchii; assembly: GCA_963970005.1. Classification (NCBI taxonomy): domain Eukaryota; class Dinophyceae; order Suessiales; family Symbiodiniaceae; genus Durusdinium; species Durusdinium trenchii. The sequence goes on along the minus strand of CAXAMN010027184.1, from coordinate 301,075 downwards.
AACTCGCACAGCACATCTTTTGCTCTTTGTGGCTCGTCTGGCCCTCATGAATTAACAAAACAAGTTGAATTCAACTCGCTAGCTCTTTCTCTCGCATCTGGTCTGGAAAAAGCTTGCATAGGCTCAAAGCTAAGAGGTTGCATCCTCCACTAGGTAGTGTCGGGCACCAGGCAAGCTACCAAAGACTTCTGCCACATCGGCTGCACCTGCAAACGGATCCTCATCAAGACAAATGAAAAATGATGAAAAATGTTTTGATTTGATCCCATTCGCCACCCTGCCTTGTTGGGCATTTGACGCCACGTAGAAAGCAACTCCTTGCGCCTTTAGTCCACTCAAGGCATCAGCAGCACTCAGCACGTAGCGGCCTTCAAGGGCCAGAAAAATGGGCCACGTCCCTGCATCGATCAATTCTGAAACCTTCTCCATCGGGTTTCTCCATGGCACCTTCACGTCGCTCGTCGCGCTCGTCGGCCAACCCGCTGAGAAGCGGAGGCCCACCACGGTGTGATGTGCAGCTTGCAGACTGTGAAGACAATCTCTCAAGAGCTGCAAGTGGCTTAGCTGAGCAGAAACAGCCACCAACAAAGCACATTGAAGTCCTCCCAGAGTCTCAAGGAGGTTCAAAGAGGCTCTAAAGTCTAAGACGCTTGAAGCAACTGAGAAAGGTCCCTCTACTGAATGTCTGCACTTCTTCACGATCGAATCAAATGAATAGTGCGAGCGCTTCTTCAAGGAAGCATGAGCTATCCTGCGTCCGATCGCTAGCAGCAGGTCACCTAGCAGTTTGTTTAGCCCTCAGTAGGCGCCTACTTATATAGGGCCTAGTTAAGTAAGGGTGGGGGGCTAAACACAAGAACGTCCGACGCCCGCACCTTGCTGGGCGGCCTCCGCGTCGAGGCCAAGTCGCCGTAGACAGACCCTGGGCGCTACCGTGGGCTCCAGCAGCCGGAGTAGCTTCTCCGCCGAGCGCAGGGACGTCGCACAGCGGATCCCGTTGTGGATGCGATCCCGGCCGTGCCGCAGCGACGCACGCAGCAGCTTGTGGTTCACCTCACAGCAGCTTGTGGTCTGGGATGCTTTCCGATTTGCGAAGGATCCCTTAGCCAACAAGCCAACAGCTGTCCCTGGATCATTGATTCCAGTCCCAAAACACGATCCCGATCGCCTTCTACGTTCCGGAAACAACATGGATTGTCCTTGCAATCTCTTCATTCCTATTTCATCCTATTTCCATCCCCAGCCAATAACCACGGTTCTCTATGCCCAGATCTGCCTCCGGATCCGCAGCACCACAGAGCTGCGCAACTTTCTTCACTGCTTGCTGCCTGGAGAGCACCAAGAATATGCACCTCAAGACTCGGCAACTGTTGGCAACAGTGGGCAAATCAAAAGGTTTGCAGGTGAAAAGAAGAGACACAAAATGCCATCCAATCTCCCATGGCAAAAGGACAAAGGGTTCAAGCGTGTGTGGGCTTTCCAAACACTACAGTTTGAAGCTTTGAGGGCCCAAAATCTCTCACGTTCACCGTAGGGCAAATGTCCTTCTCAGGCACCTGAAGTCCTCATCCTCGCCCTTGCCCATGGCTTCGTAGAAGGCCGGCCAGTCCTCCTTGTTCAAGCTGCCGTCTTCCAGTTCCTGCCAAGTGAGACAGTTCCTGTCAATTACTGGCCCTCAAAAGGGTACACCTCCACAAAGCCCGAGAGGGACCCTTTCGCATTGAAACTCTTCACACTTCATGCAGGGTACACGGTCCTGTGCGTAAAGGGCCTCTGCCCAAGGATGTGGCAGTGGGCCCAGGGCGAAGGCGCCGAGCAGTTGGAAGCCCTGTTGTTCAAAGACCTCGGTGATCTGGAATTGGATCGAGGCTGATACCTGACTTTGCTGTGAATGGTCAACACGGTTGTCGTCTCTTGTCTTGCAAGTGTTCTCCCCTTTCTGATTTTTTTTCAGTGCCTTGTGGATTTCCTTCAGCCTTTGTACCTGCCAGCTTGGCACCTAAGTGCTACCCAAGGCGCTGTCAATGCCCGGTAGAGTGTCGCATTCAGGTCTGGTGGAGTGATCAGCGCAAATGCTTGCTGAGGTCGCCCAACTCGAGGAAAGCAAATGGCCTGCGGCGAAGAGGAACCGCGCTTCGGAGTATTGGCCGGGTCAAACGATGCCAGAGGTTTTTTGACGTGGACATCACATGATATCACCCGCATTAGGGTCATTAGAGCGCGGGTTCCGGCAGTCCTCGCTCAGCCGATGTGTTTGTGAGAAGCGATGCACAGAGCTGAGCGGATCAACCTGGAAGGTTGGCTCCTCCAGTTGGAAGAACGCGCGGTAGCACTGCCTGCAAGGATTCCAGAAATACAATGGAGTTGTGGAGTTGAAGGACTCCAACTCGAGCACCTTTTTTACAAAACAAAGACCGTGCCTTGCGACTGCACGGGTTGGGCTGAACAGCACCTCACCGGAGGTGGCTGCGGTTAGCGTCCACTCGCGCACCAAAAAGTTTTTGAAGCGGCGGATGGCGTTTTCTCCGCGGAGGCAGATCAGTGACACTACGCCGTGCTCTATAGCCTCGCCGCCGGAAGCACCTCGGTTGAGAGCTCAAACCTGAAGGACACGTAGCACTTAGAACTGGAAACAAAGTAAGCTGAAGCTGCAGCCGTCAGCATCAGCTCTGTGGTGTTACAAAACCTCATTCATACATAGTCATACCAAGAATTTCTTCAAGCTGTAACAAGATTAAGCATGATTCCATCTTTGTTCAACTCCCAAGAAGCTACAAAGAAAGGAAACCCCCAACCACCCCAAGGAGAACCACATCAAATCCGAGGTGCTGCTCCACCAGTAGTTGGAGGCCTCATCCAAGGCATGTCGCGCCACCTGGGCGAAGCTTCGAAAGCCTTGGAGCGCCATGCTGGTCGTGGTCCGCAAGGCGCTGTCCGCTCCACTCATCGAGCTGAGCGTGTCCAGATCCACCAGGCGGACACCCAGCAGCTCCAGCGAGCTGAAGGCACCTGGCTCCTTTTCAAACCCGCCAATGGCGTCAAAGACAAAAAGCCCACCGAGCTCAAGTGCAAAAATGCAAGAAGGAGGACGACTACACATATCAAAAAGTCTGCGTCTCATGATTGTATATGATTGTGGGGATAGTTCAAGAAGAAGACATTTGATTTGATCTGCTTGAGGACGCTGCAGCTGCACATGAATATAGATAAAATGATGTGGGGATGTTTGCGGGGTTCATAAGTGGCAACTTTGATCCGACCATGCGCGCCCAGCACGTCCTCCTGCTGGAATTTATGAGACAAGGCTTCCAGAGTCGCTTGCAGCAAGAGAGGTGAGGCAAGCCCAGATTGCGGACGCAAACCGAGGATGAGCACCTGTGGGTTCGATGCAAACACAATAAAAGTCAAGCGAGTCCTTCACTGGTGACATCTAATCAAAAACTCATGCGACTAATGTTGACGTTGTTCAACCGTTGCACTCTGTCAGCCTATGGGATTCAGCTACAATGACAATAACTCTTGCAGGTTGCAGGTGAAATTACCCCGGAGAGATGGATCCTTTTGGTGATTCTCACGGAGTCAAACTCCAAACAACAAGCAAAAACATGCAAGCAAATATTTCTGAACAAGCTAGAATTATAGGAGCCCCTAGTAGCGTCCTTGCTCCCAGTAGCGATGCCAGGAGCCCCTAGTAGCGTCCTTGCTCCTAGTAGCG
>CAXAMN010027184.1:256938-296395 GCA_963970005.1 Durusdinium trenchii | reverse complement strand
AGCCTCCTTGCTCCTAGTAGCGATGCCAGGAGCCCCTAGTAGCGTCCATAAGCCATGCCTGTGTTTCTGCTTGTTGGCTCCGGACAGAAAGCCCGCCTCCGGCTCCACCTCGTCCACTTCGTCCGTGGACACTTCGGGGATCGGAGGTGGAGGCCTCGGATCAGCCATGCTGCCCATGTTCGAATCCCCGTCGGTGAGTCGGTGAGCAGAAAAGTCTTCCGACGATCTTCACCTGTTTGATGACCTTCTGACCAGTTCTCCTACAATTCAGCATCCCTTCACTGAGTTTGACCCATCTTGGAGAAGTGGTGAGAACCAATGAACCCCTGAAAAAGCTGTGAATGAGCCTGTCGATGAAGAGCGCTTTGTGCGAGTTGATCGAGCATTTTGCATCCCACAAGATTTGTCCAGGACTTCTCCATTCATAAAAGGCTGTTAAACTTCAGGTACTTGTACTCTCTATGTCACATTGATGCTTTCCCAGTTTGTATTGCTCACCCACGAGCTCTGACTGTGCTACCTAGACACTGCAAAAGCTCTGCCAGCGGCCGCACCTCATGCCCTGCGACCGAGATAGAACTTTCCAGCGTGGCCACTGCCAGATTTCGTCCAGGAAGGCCAGCCTGGAGATCGCCTGCACGAAGACCCCCACGATACATCGGACTATGACTAAGGCCGAAGGCCGACGACAGTTCTCAGGCACCGCAGGATGACGATCACCCTACAACTTACAACTACAATGGGTTCTCTGTTTTCTTTTTTTGAAAACTGCTTGCTCAGCACTTCTCTGAATGGTATTGAAAGAATTGCATATGGCACTTTGCATCAATCCAAAAACAGCGTGTCGAGCGCACTTTCCCAATAACTGTAACCATAACAAATCTGCTAGGGCCAAATGAGCCAAATGAATCACCAATCCGCAGGAAAGGAAGTGTTCTCTTTGCAAACCTGATGAAGCACACTGAACGAAAGCGTCAATCCACAAGCTCTTTTCAAAGGAGTAGGCTCGCGGTTGGGTCTCAAACGTCAAGCCTACTCCTTGCGTGATGTCTTTCTTTTTTTGCGGGTGCCAAGTGATGGACCGAAAAGCGGAGATCAATATCTTCCGAGTGGTTGGAAGGTCAGTCATTGGCTGATATAAAGCTTGAGTGCCTTCAACATCAGGTTGTGGTTGCTTCGAATTTGAATGATTTGGATCAGGAAAACAGAAAGTTGCTTTGCTGTCGAGGAATCATGACCATTGGTGAATATATGTTGCCAATGTGCAAGATTGGCCAGAACAAGGTTCCCGTATCTACATCTGTGCATGTACATTACGTGTTTAAACCGGGATCCGCACTTTCAGGATGAACCGTTTGAGCCTTCATGAAAAATGTTTTGTAGACATGGACAGTCAAGGACGAGCAGTCCTGAGCTTGACATGTCTGGGATGGCTGTTACGCCAATCGGAGCACCTTTAATATCTTTTTCCATCATTTTTTGTTGTTTGGCTGCATTTGAGAGGTCACCTGCCTGGAGGTGGTGAGAGCTTGCAGTGTTTCAGGAAATCAGCTCCTCCCTGCCGCATCGCATGCACCACAAGCCGGGGTCCTGCACCTGCTCAAAGCAGTGCCAGCTGCGGCTGATGACTTCCAGTAATGGCGTTGGCATGTGCTATATCACGCTTCAAACCTCTCAATAATGTTCACATCTACTCAAAAGTCTGTCTAGATGCTACAAGTTGCATGGAAAGAAAACACTGTTCAGTTACCCACCTTCAATGTTCAACACGCGGCCGCAGCGCAGTAGGAGGGCACCCATTAAGGGACCGCTGGATGTAAAGGACAGTGGTCCAGAGATCTCAAAGGCATAGATCCTAAGACAAAGCGGTCCAAGGGCTGGGAACCGATCAACATGAACGGATCAACATGAGATTGATCCTACTGATGGCGCCGCTAAGCCCTCTAGGCTCTGCTTGGAGTTACCTGTGGTAAACAAGAATCAGCCCATGCCAAAAACATACATGAATAATCTGGCTCATCGGAGTGTCTTGGGAGCTGCCACCTGCATTCCATGGAGAGGTTCCTTTGGAAGGATGGCCTCCTCTGCTTCAATTCGTCCCCCAAAGGCCCATGCCACATCCGCTGCTGCCTTCCCCAAACTGCTGGGCGGCGCAAAGGCCAGCGCTTCGCTACGATTTTCCCCACCAAACTTCGCATTGAGCGACTGGGGATCTGTCTGCCTTGCTAAGACCGGATCTGAAGGGCCCAGCATCACCCGCCAGAGCGCCAGTGCATGGGGCCCACGGAGAGCCAGCAGCAAGGCTTCTTCATGTGGCTTCACAGCAGCTTTCAAAGACACAGAAACAGCAGCAGATGCAGAGACAAGGTCAGGGATCACCAAACGAAGTCCTACCAATGTAAGACCCTGCACGTCGATCTCCCTCAAAACCGTTTCCAGAATCTCCGGATCTTCTCTGAGCTTCTTTGTGAAGAGTGCCACGCAAAGGGTCTCTTCCAAGGGTTCAATGTCCAGATTTGTGGCAGAACCAGGCTCAAAAGACCACAATGCAAGAGGTCTTCGAAAAAGGTCGATCGCATCTGGGCAAGGTCCAATCAAGGAGGGCTCTCCATCAGGTGCCAAAAGGGCACGGGCCTGGCCCACACTTCTTGCCAGAAACGCCACAACGGAGGTCCAGCCATCAAGCTTAGCGCGCTCATCAGCTTTCAACACTGGGAGAATGTCAGCAACAGGAAGCAGAATCATACACTCCTCTACATGTCAGCCGATATGCGTGTAGTCAGTGTGCTTGTGTGTGCGAGTCTTAAGTCCTCCACAAAACTAAACATATTGGTTTCCGTGCATTGTACATAATCGCGAATCGGAGCCTCAAAAGGAATTCCGGGTCCGATGGATGGCTGAAAATAACTTTGGCATCAGAAAGCATGCTGAAACTTGCATCCGAGCTTCTGCTATTCGATGGCTGAGCGCCAAACTCAACATCCGCCTCTGTGTTCCTTCGCCCCACCGCAAGAAGAAGACACTATGCTCAGAGCCCTTTTCGTTCAGAAGAGACAGTGCCCTTGCAGTCAATATCGGGAGGTTGGGTCCAAATGACACAGTTTCGTCCCAAAGGGGAATGCGGTGTTGTTGTACCTGCTGCACGAGGTCAACCAACTTCTGCTTTCGCTCTTTGGCTTTTTGCTCATCTCGAGCAAGTGCGGCTTCTTCTTTGGCCTTGTGGGCGTCGGTATTTGCCTTTCCCTGGGGGCTCTTCTTCGGAGTGTTGTTAGATCCATTGACTCTTGCTTGGGGCAAACGTTTTGGCAGAGGCTTCACTATCTCACCTTGCTTGGGGTCTTCCTGGCGGTGACTCTGCTTTCGCAAAGTCTCCTCAAGCTTCTCGTTTCTGGGCGCCAGAATGTAGCCTCCAATGCGACCCTTCATCATTTCACGCCGCCGCTCCGCTTCTTCAATGTATTCGTTCACTCGAGACTTCTGGTTCTCGATGTTTTCAATTCTGGCTTGACGAGCGTCCGCCCGGGCCTGCTTTTCTTCTTGGGTTACTTTCTTCAACAACTCCACATCAAACTTGACGCGAAGGTCCCCTCCTTTGCGGCCGAAATCCGGGGAATTCAGCTTTGCTTTGAGCTGGGGCCAGGATCTGGTTGCTTGGAGCCACACATCCCATGGACAATCGCCGTCTGGTGCCTTACTCTCCAAGCGAGCAAGAACTCGAAGGTGGGAGTCCCATTCTCCTTCTTCTTCTTCACTCGATTCCTCTGGCTCCTCCTCGCTTTCGCTGGAGCTTTCTACCAGCTCCAAACGAACAAATCCTGGAGCAGCCTTTGGCTTCGGCTTTGGTTTTGCTGATGTGGGTTTTACTTGAACCTTCGGCTGAACCCGCGGCTTTTTTGGCTTCTGCGGATCATCAGCAAGCTGGTTGCTTGAATCTTTGACCGCCTGCCGCATGGCTCGAAAGTCATCGACGGCGGAATCCTCACTACTTGATTGCACAGGCTCTTCCTCCCCACGCAAGGCACGTGCAATCAAGCCCGAGGGATCCTTGTCGATGGGGGGTGATTTGGACAGATCAGACAGATCAAGTTGTTCCTGATCTTCATCCGCCAAATTTTCCACTATGTTCCTGTAGTCAGTACTTCCAAAGAGCCGCACAGCTGCTTCATTGAGAGCATCCTCTCCCTCACTCTCAGGCCTCCCGACCTCAGATGCACGCTCCGAGTCCTCTTCGTCTCGCGCATACACTGATGGTAATCTCAGCTGAACGTTGTTGTAAATGCGCCTTACCCTCTCCTGCAGGGCTGAGAAAGCGCAGTGCTAAAAGGACCTGTATGCTCAAACTTGCAGGGCTCTAAATTCTAAGTCGTGATCTGCTTCAGAAGAGAAAAATTAAGAAAAGTAATTTTGTTGGGCTTCCTACAGGGTGTGCGAAAGATCCCCATTCATGAGGAAGATAGACAAAGTTGGTGGGTTGGGGTGCCCTCATGTTTCAGCAAACTCGCATCTAAACAAGCAAACTTTGGGACCTTGGGATGCTGTGGCTATGTTCCGAAAAACTTCACTCGCTTCTGGACTGAAATGCCGGCAATATACACTTGTCTCCTCCAAGCTGTCTGTCAGCACGGAGAATTGCGAAGGCGTCTCCTCTCCAGCAACATGTCCACAGAGTCCACAGCAAAACCAGAATTCACAGACACTTAGTCACTTAGATGTTTGTTGCTTGGGTTCAACTGCCCCTAGCAAGTATACACTTGGCAGACTTGGCAGGGAATCATGATTCACCCGCAAAACCTATGGTCCTTCAGTGCCTTTGAAGCTGAGCTATGAGCTGTCTGGAACCAAACGACAATCAAAACACATCTGTCTCCTCGGCTAAGGCGTGCTCCTTCCAATCCACCTCTGTGAGTTCCGTCACTTCCGTGCCCGGGTCTGTGGGCGCTGAAGGCGCAGAGGGAGCCCCGTGGAGCAAGACGTAGCGCTGCTGCAACGATTCAGCAGAGAAGGCCTCGCTGAGTTATGAACTAAACATAAAACAATTTCTTTCTTACCCCACTCCCCCCCTTCCTACTTATATAATTAAGTGGGCGCCCACTTGATTAAATAAGGGGGAGGTAGATAGTACCTTACTTAAGCTACTACCATGGACACAGGATAGCTCACGCTTCTATTCATTTGGTTCCTAGATGTTTAGGGAAACTTAACCTTTCTCATTCTGTTCTTTTCAATCTGATTCTGATATCAAGTCACAAGTCTCAATCCACGTCTTCCCCGCAAGCAGTGGAACCTAGGTTCTTGACCCGAAACGCTTGTGGGCGACCCACAAGAAGGAAGTATACTGTATACTATATAACTAGCCTCTTCTGCGCGATCTGCCAACTGCTCGTCCAGCCCACTCGCGACTTCCAGGAACGTCCTGTGCGCACTTCATGCTCTTGCATCTAACCCTGTCCTTTGTATCTGTGGACTTCAGGAGCAGCTAGACGCCATTCAGCTACAGCTACTCGACGTGTCGTGTTTATGCCGGTAGTGCGAACACGCTTCGACTTGTATAGGATGTTGTTTTAGTGCAAAGGACCAAGCGTAGTTATGTCATGACACATGAAGTTGCGCCCAGTGCCTGGAGATTGCTGCCCAGTCATCTCCATGTTCCTGGAGACATGCAGTCATATGATACGTAAGTTAACGGGACTAGCCGGGCCAGACACCAACATCATGCGCCAACTTTCCACTGTTCGGAGATCGTGGTTGATTGCCATGGAAAGTAGGAAGGAAACTCGAAACAACACCAAAGGGTGACACCCAAGCCATAATGAAGAAGAAGGAAAACAAGAGGACTGGGCCTTGCCTCCACACAGTATTCCAAGAATTCGTCAAGCTCTGCTGGCCATTCCCAAGTATCCATGGCATTTTTTCAGCGACAAGCACGCAGCAGCAACAAGCCAAGGGGCTCCTTTCAGATACACTGGAAAGTAATGATCAGTAGAAGTTAGGAGTGATTTGCTTATGGGCATCTAAAGTTGCTTCTTGGCAAAGTCAAAGTGAGCATTATTTATATTTGACTGTGGAACTGGTCCAGTGAGAGTTTGGATATATTGCGTAAGAAGCGGTACTTTCCTTCTCTCCAGGTGCCACAAGAAGTGCCATTAGCCCCACCAAACAGCTCCACAATTTCTCAGTGCCGCGTTTGAGCCAGCGCAACAAGTCGAATACTCAGCTTGTTGCGCAACCCGAAGCATGAGGCCACAGTGTCCACATGTTCGGAACTGTCATCCAGCACGTGTGAATGCTGCTGGACTTAGAACAGGGTTGTTGTTTGGTGTAGTCAATTGGAAAAGCAAAAGCCAATGAAAAGAACACAAAAACTCAAAAGAAGGTGTGCAGAAGGGGCCCGTTTGGCTGACTGAGCCTGAACCATGCAGTCAGGCGACTGTATGAGACCATGTCCAGCTGCCTGAGTCACAAAGCGGCTGGGCAGCCTTTAAAATCCCTCTCTATGGATGGATCAAAAAGTCAGTCAACTGACTCCGGAGTCTGCACAAGTGCGCGTCAACCCCCTATGCCTGCACGACTTTCTGTGCTTAAATATATGTGGCTCTCTAGCTTGTCAAGGCGTCGAGCGGCACGAAGGGCAACACGCGGTTCACCACGTTGGGCTTCCCCTCAAAGAGGGACTCGGCAACGAGGTTCACTTCCCCTGCCAAGTACACGTTGCCAGCCTAAGCGAAATTTGTTTTCCATGAAAGCAATGAGGGAACTTTCAACCTCTCTGACCTTTGGTGCCCCTCTATCTGTTCCACCTCATAGATGGCATGGCAAGATGTCAATCCAAAAGACGAGATCAAGAAATCCAAGTGACTGCTCCTGGCATGCGGTGCCTCGAGCGAGTGAATCGGATCCAGCCGTCCCAGTTTGAGGAAATTAGCGAGTGGAATGCATGCTTGCACTCGCAAGGGTGATATCAACACTCTCTACAGCAGTGTCAGTTGGGAGATGAATTTCTCTGACTCACATGCCGTTCTAGCCACTCTCCAAATCAAGTGCTACTAGATACACTTCAGAGATCAAAACACATGCAGACTCGTGAAACGACGAGTTCGGACAAACAAGGTATATGTACTCCAAAGCTTTCGACTGCCTGACATGCCTCAGTGCATCTTCTCCACGCCTCTGCCGGGCTCTCGTGACACCGGCTTGTCGTGCCTGCAGCCACCTGCCGAAAGGTCATGGCTCGACCACGCGAATCAAATCCAATGAATTCACGACATGTACGACACAATGGCTCAAAACCTACTGGAAAAGTCATGGCATCGCCTCTTCATGCTCCTCTTGCAGTGTTGTTCGTGTGTGGATGTGTGTGTGTGTGGTGGTGTGCTGCCTGTGGTGTTCATACTTCTTGTGCGTCTGCTGCTGCCTTGACACAGCGATTCTGATAGCTCTACGTTTGTCGTTGCATCGAAACACTACAAATACCATTGATTCAAAAGCAATTGACAAAGAGTACCCGATTCACACAAGTGACGCCTGGCCATCGATGCGAAAGCAGCTTCATGGGGTGCTCGCTGTACCCCCAAACCGCCACGGATCTCCCAATCACCTTCACCTGAAGTTGGAGATCAACCACAATCTTGTCCTAATGTGTTAGCCAGGCATGCAAAATGTGCTATTTGTCCAAGGTGAGAATATGAAAATGATGCGCAAAAACACTGATCTGCCAAGATGCAGTTGGTGAAGACCTTAGAAGTCAAATCGGGTCAAATCCGGTACTGTAAAGAATAGGCAAATGAGTCTGCTTTGCAGTGCTTACAAGGCTTGTATGAGTGTCAAAGACATTCAAAGGTACATACGCCTCGAGGATCGGGCAAAGGTCTTATGCGGATATGTCTCCAGGAAAAAGGCAGCGGCTTCGTAGAACCTCAAAAGAATGGGTTTGATTCTCAACAAGCAAGACAAAGAAACGCTTTTTCCCAGTGCCAAAACTGCAACTGGTCGGAATCCCCAGAAAAGCAGCAGGAGAGTATGGGATTCCAGCAATGCTATTCATGCCACATGTCCGCCGCTTGCAGCTTCACATGATGCTGTTTACCATTTCTGCTTCGCGCGTTTGATTTCTGTGAGCAGCTAGATCATGTCAATGAAAGAACGGTACAAGCATATACAACATGCATTTGTTCAGACCAGTGCATGCTGGCAAGATCATGCTCTTCAGTCCAGAGTGCTGCAATTCTTCTTCAGCCTCCTGCTCTTCTGTGATGCCTTGCACCCAGTAACCTGCTGCCATGTTGCCAGCAGACCTGCCTCCTGAATGCATGGAGACGTGCTGGTCAGTTGCTTTACAAATTTATTCCCCTTCTGGCCAGAAAAAGAAAACGCCTGAAACGTCATTTCATGGTGGCATTTGAGCTCAGCTCTTTTGGCCTGCTGTTGAATAAGCGACGAGCACATAGGTGTCAAAGTCCATCTCCTAGGTGAGCACAGAAACCAAGCTTGGGTGTGAAGAGGCTGAATTTAGATGTTCGAAGTTTAAAGCCTCTTACTCGAAACAGTGCAGGACAGGAGTCTCCAAAAGTGGACATATCTATGACGACCTGGACCCTGAGCCAAAAGGACACGTGCGTCTGCCACGCGTCTTTCTGCCATGCGTCCCAAAGATGCCGAAAGTGCTCATGCACTGCCACCGACTTCAAAGTTGGAAAGGACTCGTCCGATGGCCATTCAGAATTCACCGCATAGTTCCACGCAGGTCGAAAAAGCGCGATCTGCGCAGGTTGGAAAAGTGCGGGTTCGTAAAAGAGTCCATCCTAAAGACTGTTTGATCCTCAGGTTCGTATAACTATAGGGCCAAATGTTCTGCGCCTTCCCAGGATGTTCATGACTGCTGTGAATATGCTTGTATCTATATGCTTGACTGTGGTGGTCAGTGGGGCGAAAGCAGAAGACCAACACCTCATAAAGGCCAACCTTTCTCTCTCTCTCTCTCTCTTTCTCTATATGATACCCAACTAGTTTACATTGAACATGTTGGAAAGGATGCAACAAATGACGGTTTCTTCTTCTCCTTCTTCTCTCTGCATCCAGCGCAACTGAAACAACTGAACAGCTGGGTATGTGCCGTCCTTGATGAGACGACTTCCCATGTCTATCAAAGTCTCCGCACCATCTAGAAGCACCGGCCGTGATGCATTGCCTTGGATCTGAAAGCCTGTTGTTTCCAATACCTTACCTCACAAAGCCGCAACACTGTGCCGCATAAACCCCTCAAACATTCTGCCACGCAGCGCCCATAGCAGGGCGCCCAAACGGTCGCTCCGATCTTTCCAGGTGAGGCCGACACCTCCGGTGCTTCGATCTTTCCACGGGCCACACAGGCCACAATCCTCGGAGCGCGCCGAAGGCATCGGTCGGAGGCATCGAGAGCCTTCGGTCCGGCTCTGAGAGCCGAGGAACGGATTGCTGCTTTGGCGCTCGGACACGAAACCAGCTTTCAAGTAGCACCTTCCACGGAAGAAACACCATGTTCAAGTCATGTCTCGGAGCCCAACGGCATGGACTCCTTCGCTACTCCACGACTGGACAAGCTCCTTTCAAGTCAAGGCCGTCTTTCGAATCGGAGCAAAAACTCTTCTTCCACATCTCCAACAAGTCCCTCTCTGATCATCAAACACGCACTGACCGGACCTATATAAGTCTCTGATCATCTGACAATCCAAGGCACTCATGCCAATGAGAATCCCAAATACCAACCTGGCAAGTAGGCCTTATGGGATTTTTATGGATTTTTCTACTGGTGGGTTGGGGCGATTTGAAGCAAAAGCAGTCGGTTCCAAACTGTTCAAGCCTTCGGAGTAGGTGTTATCATCCACCAGAACTCATGACACGACCTAACAGTTGTCTCGTCCTTGCAGCTAGTTTCTTCTCAGTCCACCAATCATCTACAACTTCGGTGGGCCTTGCAATCTTCCCATGTTGCGCAAAGCGCGCAGCATTGCTCAGTGCTGTGCACATCTTAGCGGCTGAGCAAAACAGTTGGCATCAAAGCAAGAGACACCCGGATACAGAACTGGTAAGACTCTGGAAGTGAACCCTCAAGAACATTGATGTCTCAACACTTGGACTTGAGAAAAATATTGAGCGGCTTGCTTGGCATTTGAAATGGCGCATGGACACCTTCTCACAAGCAAGGGCCTGAAATGGGGTTCTGGTCCCCTCTTGCATCTTGACTGACAAAACCTGCATTGATGAATATCACCGTCGGTATGTCACCATCTTTGAACTTTGAACCTTTCCAGCAAAACCGTGAATGCGCAAACTTCTTCAAGCAAGGCACCTTTGACCGTCGATCCACGAGCCGCGATATAATCAGCACCTTCAGAAATTGGACGAGACGAAATGAGCAACTGCACCATGAAACCTTGGTTTGCATGACGCTCCATGGCCTCTCCTAATGCTCTGTGAGCATGTGAGTGTTCTCTCGAGACCCCAAATCGTTCCCAGAGCCACTCTGACAAATCACGGGACCAGAGGCCATTCCCTGTCAAACATTCCGAACCCTCTGCCGCTGCCACCAGCCTTCCTTCAAATCACATGCTGCTTTTCGTGGACTGCACGCCAGCACATCTGCGCGATCTGCGGATCCTGAAAGGCCCATGTCTGATGTTTGACAAGGAAAGCAAAATTCAACATCATGCTGCACTCCTCCAGGATACCGCGCACCACCCAGCAGACACTCCTCTTCGTGGTCAGCGCTTGACAAGCAGACTCATCGGGTCCCTCAAAAATGATGTTATCACAAAGCAAGGAAGCCTAAGGAAGCTTAAGGAAGCTTAAGGAAGTTTTCTCCAAATTGGCATGTCTTCATTCTTACGTGCTACATCTTGGCATCCCTGAAGATCTGTCCACCGAAATGACTGGGTCAAAGGTGACTCAAGCTGCGACTGAACTCCTCGGTGGAGCTTCGGTATGAAGCAGCCAAACAACCTTGGCCAAACGCATAAAGGTTTCGTAAAGGTGTCTCTCGAATCCTTCACTGACATGTTAAGCTTGGCTCAAAACATGCAGATTGCAATGGCCGTTTGAGTTTGAGTACAGTCTCTACATCCTTTGAGCATACTAATGCAAAGCTGCACACATGTGTGAGCATAAAAGAAGAACGCAGGAGTCAGCCACGAATCAGATTGCTTAGTCTGACATCAAGTTTGTAAGCAAGAAACAATGTGCTCAACACCAAAGAGCCTGCCGGCTTCACCCGACACACATAGTTTGGCAAACAAACAATCCAAACTAAGTCAAGAAGAGACTGCTGAGAATCAAGCTGGCCTTCTCGTAGCAGAGCTCGCAACAGGCCTGAGCACCTCAGTTCCAGAACCCTCTAGTTACGAATACAAGAGAGGGAGCCATTGCTGCTTTACAAATGGATTCAGTGTCAGTGTCCTTTCAAACAGTGCTGTTAGGGTTGGTGGGGCATGGTTCCTGGGCTCGACCACGTCCCTGCCAACATGTCCCATGCCACAGTGCATTCGTAGCGCTTGTGGCACTGAGACCTTCGGCTGCACTCTCCAAGATGGCCATCCATGTCCACGACGCACGCATGGGTCACACAAAAAGCCTAAGGCCTAAGGCCGTCTAAAGCCTGTGAGTTCTCGTTTGCTGCTTCTCAACTTATCAAGCTAAACAACATGGTGTGAGGCCATTGTGGGCTGTGGAAGAATCTCACTCGCAATCAGGTCATGAATCATCGTGTGAAGTTCGTGCTCACTATAGGCACCAACCCTTGGACGGGCGAGAAAAGTCCACTCAGAACGCACTCAAACTCCTCACCTTTGCTCAGAGTTGCTCAGCATGGCGTATGAGCACCACTCCAAATTCATGTCCATCATCTGAACCCACATCCGTCACTCCACGACGAAACTTCCAGAAACCGATCCAAAGCGACCAAGCGAGCTTCATTTTGCGTCGCCCTGAGCTGTTGCCATAGAGCAGATTGCTCCCACCCGGCCGCTTCATCGGGAGGGCGGGATTTTCAACCCTGGCAAACTGCAGGCTCAAAACCTACTGACGCAGTAGTCTGGTCAAACGAATTTGTCATTCCAAGAACTCGAGAACTGCTTCAACAGCAATAGACTGCACTGTTAGTGGTTAATCTTTCAGAGATGATGGCTTGCTTCATCATAGAGCTCCAAGAATCGTTGACATCTCATGCAACGGCTGACTCGCTTGGCATGCAAATCTCTCAGCACGAAAGTGGCAACCGGTGGAACAGGTGGTCCTGGGAGTGTTGAGTCTAAACTCCTTCAGTGGAAATCGCCTGCGAGCAGCAAGACAGCTCCCACCAAGCAGTGGGACATGGTCCGAAGGGCCCGAGCAGCACTGAACAGGTGTCAGCTTCGCAAGACCGGAGCAAGGCCCCAGGGACGATCTACACAATGCCTTCAAGATGTCCACTGGAGTATGCACTTACCATGTAGTTCGGGGGAGCTTACTCTTTTGGAAGTATGGGCTTAACCACTGTGAAATTGTTGCTTTCATTGCAAACCAAACCTCTAACACAGTGGCTTTGTCCAGTTGCTCTTGGCAATGGCAACTTTGCATTACAAGGAAAGCACTGTCAGCTTGAATTTGTGTGATTTGTGGTGGAACGATTTTCAGAAATGAGTCTGTCGCATCTTGGAAGACCACTGCAACAAGCACTCGCGAGCTCAAGCTTTGTTCATGCATTAAGCACAGAATAAACATCCGATTCTGCAAGAGCTGAAGAATAGACGGGTGGTTTCAACTCTGTATACAAATGTGTTGCCAGAAGGTAAAAGTCTGAGCCCAAACCTTGTATAGCCCAAACCTTGTCTGAGCACAAAGTGGTTCAAAAGCATTTCACACTAGCCTGCGCATAAGCCAGTGAGAGGCACAAAAGGTTGAAGGTTTGCCAGTGACAAATGATCGAAACAAGACTCGAACAGAATGCCAATGAAAATGCTGGCTTCAGATTGCAAGTACATGCAACTCCATCGAAAGCTTGAGCGCACGCAAAGGATTCTGCCGTCTATCCCTCTCTATGACTCCCAAGTCATGTGTCGCAGGAGTTCGTTACCTCTAGCGGCCAGGCACTTCAAGAGAGTTCATGATTCGGCCCACATCACTCTGCAGCTTCTCGATTTGCTCATTCATTCTCTGCCTCAGATTGGCTGGCTGCCTTGCATTCATGGCCTGCTCGTACCGCATCTTTGCGTGACTTTGTGTGTCTCAGGGACAAGGGTCTGAACTCTGAACACCTAGCTTCGCGCGCTCCTTTTGAGTGGTGGCATTGGCAACGCACTCTGCAAGAGTATTTGTCCAAGCATTGTCCAAGCATCTGCATGATGTCCACGTTCTTTTGGAGCTGCTTCAACTCTTTCTCCATATCTCCTTCCAGCAGGAGTTAGCTTGGCAGGTAAACAATATTCACGTCAGAAATCCACAGCACACATGTGGCTCAGCACCTTGGGTTTTACCGACAAAGCCTCTGAAAAAAATGATAAATATATATATATATAAATAGATCAATAATCCCAAAGTGGAGACCAGCATTGGCACTAGGCTTGGCCCATATCCTCTCCCATGATCTCCCTCTAAGCTGGAATTCCAAAATGCCCTGGGACACGCTCCTGCTGTCTTCTGCTTCTGGTTCACATACATGTTCCGGCCTATGGCTCAACGGTGCAAAAGGAAAAGCTCTCATTGGTCTAAAAGGAAGAAAACATGGCAGCCTGGTCTTCCGCTTACAGCTCGGTACCAAGTGGCAGAGTCGCAGAATGTCGGAGCACTGCTTGACCAAGCGCGTTAGCTCCAAAGGCTTCTCGCTGGTAGAGGCTTTGAGGACACCTGACATCAACTCACCCCACTGTTCGGGCTGAAATCGGTTCTTGTGTAATTTTGTCGTTTGTTTGGGCATTGGAGGGTAGCCCTGGCTTGCAAAACTTGTGGAACTATGGCACTGAAAACATAATGCGGACTGCTGCAGGCTCGCAAGGATGAGATGTCCCTCACAAAGCAAGGAAAGCAAGGTGAGCTCTTCTAGGACAAGTCTCCTCTTGAGGGCTGCACTGAACGATGCTGAATGAAAATTCACATGGTAATGAGCCAAGTGGAATGGAACGAATTTGAATCATTGAAAAGCTTTGCTAGTAACCGCATTTAGGTTCAGGCCCTACCAAAAGCTTCAGTCGGATAGACCTTAACCTGAACTTCTGCAACCTCACAACTCACTCCCCGGCCTTCACAGAACTCGGAAGTGTCCAAGGAGCCTCCACCATCGTAGTCCAGCATCTGAAAAAGTCCTTCAATGTCCTGGCTTCCAATAAAAACAAACACCATAAAACACAAGGCCTTTCCCTTTTGTTCCCCACATCTCTGTGTGGGGTTCTAATTAGTTTTTTGGCTGCCATCCCGCCCGACTCCGTCCTTCCCGCCGTCCGTCCGTCCCTCCCTCCCCTCCCTCCTTCTGTTACACACACAATCATCTTGTGATCACACACTTCTTCTCATCTCACATATCCACTCACAACTTCATCTATTCG
This sequence comes from Durusdinium trenchii, assembly GCA_963970005.1. Lineage (NCBI taxonomy): Eukaryota > Dinophyceae > Suessiales > Symbiodiniaceae > Durusdinium > Durusdinium trenchii. The sequence continues at coordinate 281,849 of CAXAMN010027184.1, read as the reverse complement.
TCAGCTTGTCATCTCATCATCTGACACACACACACACTTCTTCTCATCTCACATTCTCACATTCACACACACAACACAATTATCTCATCACACTCAGCTTGTCATCTCATCATCGGACACACGCACACACTTCTTCTCATCTCACATATCCACTCACAACTTCATCTATTCGCCCTTCTTGTCACACCTCACATCCGCAGTGGCCGGCGCAGTATCCAGAGCCTCGAGAAGGGGCTGCCTCCAGAAGGGGCTGTGGCGCGCGTTGTCGCCGCTGGGGGCCCGGCTCTCTCCGCAGTGTGCAGAAGGGGCTGCGGCGCGCGTGGTCGCCGCTGGGGGCCCGGCTCTCTCCGCAGTGGCCGGCGCAGTGCCCAGAGACTGCAGAAGGGGCTGCGGCGCGCGTGGTCGGCGCCGGGGGCCCGGCTCTCTCCGCAGGGGCCCGGCTCTCTCAGTCGAATCTGCCTGGGTGGAAGTTGGAGGCTGGGTGGACGCTTGAGTGGGGAAGAGGGAGATGGAAAGGTCGGCGGGTTCCGTGGCAGCTGGCGCTGGTTCTGGGGCTGTTGGAGGAACATTGGCGGGTGGAGGGCCGGTGGGTGGATGGGAAGGTGGAGCTGTGGGAGTGGGTAAGGAGGGTGGAGGAAGGTAGAACTGGAATGGGGAAAGAAAGGATTGAAGGGAGAGTGAAAGAGAGCCTGTTGTTGCAGGCGATGAGCGGCATGTTGTTGTTGTTGTTGAAATTGAAGGCGGAGTTGGCGAAGTTCCTCCGCCTCAGAAGCAGGGAGGGCAGTGAGTGGTGTAGCCGGAGGAGGTTGAAATGCCTGTGGTGGAGTGGTAGGTCGTGAAATTGAGGCGGAAACAGGAGGTGTAGGTTGTGGATGTGGTCGATCGCCAGGTCCAGGTAGTAGTACCAAAGGGGGCGCCACCGAAGAGTCCCGGTCAGAAGGAGGATGAACGGAGGCAGGAGGCGAGACAGGTGTGCCGTGCGAAGTGGCACGAGGAGCTGAGCGAGGTGTTGGCTGGTATGCCCGTGCTCTGCCATGATGATGGCTGGAATGGCAAGATCTGGAACGTGTTGGGGGAAGGTTGGAGGTGCGACGATGCTCCTGGGGGGGAAATGGTTGCTCTCGTTGGTGTGTGCGAGAGCGGTGTCGCCGAGAATGTGAACGGCGACTGTGACGGTCGTCCCGTCGGGAGCGTGATGCTGCAGGTGAGCGGTGTCGATGTCCACGGTGTCGGCGAGAGTGGGCAGAGCGGCTCCTGGGAGAACGACGTCGATCATGGTGTCGTGTAAGTGGTGAACGTGTCGTTCGCGATGTGCGATGGTCGCGGGGAGAAGGTTGCCTGGGGCGTGGTCGCGGCGCATATGGATTGAGGCGCGGTGGGCCCGTGGCACGTGGGTGAGAAAGTGGAGGTCGTGGGCGTGGTGCTTGGACGCGTGGTGGTGGGAAGAATGGACCGGTAAGATGTGCAGGTGGAGTGGGTGGAAAAGTTGGAGTGGATTGTGAACGAGTGAAAGAAGACTGGGGAGGACGAGGGTTTGAGGGTGGGGCGGAAGTGGTGATGTTGTGGTGAGAAGAGTCGCCCGTGGTGGGGTCGGAATGCGGTGGTGGATCTGGAATGCCGCGTGCAATTTCAGTGCCGGGTGGTGGGTTGATGGATGGCAGGGGAGTGATCTCTTCGTCACCATAATCAGCTTCTTCATGATGAGCAGGAGGTCTGGTATCCCTGGAGCGAGAACTGCGGCGAAGATCACGTCGTGAATGAGGACGAGTAGATTCCAGAGAAGAACCAGAGCTCGCCATGAGGTCAGAAAACGCCCGGAGATAGAAGCAAATGGAATAACACCCCAAAATGTGAGTGAAAAAAGAATGAAATTCAACGTGTAAAAATGCTTGTCACAAGGTCTAGAGCCATAAGGAAAGAGAAGGAAATAAAATGTGAACTGGAAAATACAGGAAAGAGGTGGAAGGGATAAACAGAATGATGCGCAGTGTAAGACATTCCTTTTGTGCTGTCTGGCAAGGTGTGAGGTGAAACTGAGAGGCTAAGATCTGGTCGTACGAGGGCGAGAGCGAGATCTCGAGCGTATGTGAAGACGAGGTCGTGGTACATGGCGAGAGGGCGGAGGACTAGGAGAGATAGGCATCCGGGCAGTGGTGTTGTGGGTCCTGGTAGTTCGCGATGAAGTCGTAATAGGGTGAGGCGTATCAGATTGTGTAGAGAGGGGCGCCCGATCGCCAAAGTCTGTGTGGCCTTCAAGTTCGTCTTCAAGTTGTTCCGGGCTCTGTTGAATAATATGAAGGAGGCCCAGGGCGGTAAGGAGCTCATGGGTGTAGTGGACAGCGGTGTGGTTGAGACGAAGAGCGAGAAGGAGCGTATTGTCCAAGCCTTCAAGGTGAGCTCGAAGTTGTGGGTGTGTTACCCGAGACATGAACGGAATAGCGCGAATGCTGAGTGGGATGTGGAGCAGGGCATGGACCTGGGCCAAGAGGACATGTACGAGTAGAAGTTCACGATGTAGCATTGCCTGAGCACGAGGTGGAAGACCTGGAATCGGTGCCAAACCACAAGGTGGTGTAGATGTCGAAGCCATGGCAGAAAAGGCAATAAGAAACGCGGGAGCGAGACGAGCAGTCGCTAGCGAGCCGAAGATAACATAGGAAAAGAGATAGGAGTAAGGTCGGCGAGGAAACCGAAGGACCAAATTGAAAATAAATGGGTGATCAATCATAAAGCAGAAAACAGTGGACAAGGAAAGCTTTTTTCTGCAAAAAAGTAAGTGGTTCGGTTGGTGAGAAATCGGCTAAAGTCTGAATCGTCGCGGAGGGGATCGTGAACGAGAGGGTGAGTGAGAACTTGGCATCCTCGTCAAGGTCGTAGGTGGAACCGAAGGAGTCAGAGAAGGAGGAGGGGCTTGAGGAGGAGAGGGATCCGCGGTCGTAGTCATCGTCGTCGTCACAGGTGGAGAAGGAGGAGAAGGAAAGAGGATAAGAGAGGGTCTGGGTGAAGAAAAGGATGTAGGAGAGGAAACCGAGTGGCCAATAGGATGTGGAAATGCCAAAGTGGAGCATAGTTGATCGGCGTAGACCAATGTAGTGCAGGTAGATCGTCGAATCTGTTCAATGCTGGTCTCCAGTGCACGAAGGGTAGCGCTGAGACGAGGGCAGGTGATCGTGTCCACAATGGAGGGAGTGACGGAATCCAGAGGTCCACGTAAGATCAGAAGAATCAAGTGTAAAGAAGAGTGTATGTGAAGGAGTTCACGATGAAGTACCTCATGAGCAGCAGCAGGTAGGCCGGCGATTGAGGCCAATCCCGTAGGTCTAGTCGGGGTCGTCGTGGATGGCATCGACATGGCGGCGAAAAGGAGCGAGGAGTGCGAGCTCGAAGGGGTGAGGTATAGGGCGTGGGAAAGCTGAGAGCCACACGAAACAAATGCGTAGAGTTGTGAGAAGGTGTCTCTAAGCACATGAGCAAGTTGGAAACATAAAAGGGAAGGACATTTTCTCTCGTGATTGGAAGAGTGAGCGAAAGAGGTATCTAGAGATTTCTAGAGTTCAAACGAGGGTGAGACCGAGAGCGTGACGGTGCGGTACTGGATCGATTAATCACAGGCCGATGCGGAGTACGAATTGTAGGGGTTCTCGGTGGCGGAATCGGTGGTGCCGCCGGAATGGAACTGGTAGATGTCATACTTTGAGTCGTAGTCGGGCCCAGAGGAGAAGCAGGAAAAGACGGAAGGCGGGGGTCAGGAAAGGTCGAGCATCCACGTAGTTCAGCATCCACTTGAGTGGTGTCGCAATTCAAGGCATGCATCATCCCAAAGGTGGTGAGGAGTTCCTGGATATAGTGCACACCATTGTGGATAGCCTGGGTCGCCTGTCGAATCGCAGAGTCCAGACCTCGAATTAATTTGCAACGAACGACTACGATGTTTGGGTCGGCTGCCTAAGAAACCAGTGCAAGAACCAAGATGCTCAAAAGTTGTAAATCCGCAGCCCATCGTCCAACATGGCGTCAAGGTGGTGAAACGTGTGAATTCCAGTTAGATTAGTGGTCCGGGATGAAATCATGTCAACACATGGAGGAACGTGTGCCGCTACAGAAGCATGTCGTGTGGTTGTCGGTGACGTTAGAGTCAAAGTGATTGCTGTCAAACCTAACTGGTGTGTGTGTGTGTGTGTCTACGATATCCCGAACCAGGGTGAGACCAGGGTGGAGCTCATTGAGCGTTGCCCTTGCCGCCTCCGCGGCCTTTCCCTTTGCCTTTGTGCTGTTTCCCTTTGCCTTTTGGGCCAGGCCGGTTGCGTTTCTGGATTTCTTCTCTGGTGCGATTTATGAATACATTGATGACATCATTGTCTCCTGCTCCGTCGTCCTTCGCCTTTTGACGTGAAGATAGGAGGGCCTTTCCGAGTTCATGTGCTAAGACATCTTAGATGGTCTGGGAAGCCAAGCCAAACTCAAGGCGGAGAACGAAATGGTTTTTGGCCCTGATCCATGACTGGGAAGCGTCGTCAAAAGTGCCTCTGGTACGGTTGGGACTGATGAAACGCGTACTGTGTTCCAACGCTGGGCACAGCGTATACCATTGATCCACTACCGCCGAGCTTTGAAGGTCGGGGTTGGCCTTATGCCAGTCAGATGATGTTTGGTCAGATGGTATTGGGTAGGGCAGATGCAGAACATGGCCCAAGGCCTTCAGGACAGCCGCTGCGCCGTCTTTGCAGAGGTTCTTAAACTCACGGGTCACTTGTGCCTGCTGATAAATCGTCTCGAGGTCGGGTGCAAACTCGACGACCAGTTGTGTACTTTTTTCAATCCGGTCCAATCTCGTCTCATGCCTGTCAACCCTGGTCTCCAGCTTCGTGACTCCTTCTTGGAGAGAGTCGATGGCCTTTTTCATGTCCTTCAGCTGGGCCTTGGTTTCTGCCTTTGCCATTACTCGTGCCGAGGCTTAAAAGAGGGAGAACTCTACGCTGAGCACTTGATCCGACAATGCTATGGTGGACACAGGTGATGAAAGTGAATGGGTGTCGTTATCCTTTGTTCAACAGTCTATTGGGGTGTGACGGTGTGTGAGGGTGGGGAGCAGACAGTGGGGGGGATACCGTGACACGTGGTCCGGTTGGCTAGTAGGTGACTGATGAAGTAGTTCATGACCCTCCATCCCTCCCGAAGGAGACACCTCGGACGTGCCGGGTGAGTCGACCTACAGCGGTTGGGTGAGGAGAGGGGGGGGGTATCGTGTTGTTAGCCGCGTTGTGGACATCTAGCTTCATGGTTCTTGCGCGAAACCGTGGAACTAAAAATGTTGTGGCAAAATTCACACGTGCGGTTCGCGGGGTCGGGGCCGCGACACAGGGCCTCATGACGTGCTAGATTAGGTGTGGTAAATGTTTCATGGCAGAGCCTACATGCTTGCGTATGGTGAATTTTAGGGCCTCGGACCGGGCGCGGCGCAACTGGGCATATGTGGGTGCGTCTGCGCTTTTCACTTCGCCAATTATTTCCGCAATGTGGGCATGCGTAGGTAGCAACTGTGATAAGATGTGGGACGGCCACGGCATGCTCATCTTCATAGTGGGCTTTGAGGCTATTAGACTTCTCGTATGATTGATCACAGCGGGGACATTTATATTGTCCTGTGGCAGGATCCGGTTGCATCACGCGGTGTCGCTTACGTCGTTCGCGGTTGAACTGAAAGTGCACAGGGGGTGGCCGGGCTCGGGTGCTGGGGCGCCATCTATTGAGTGCCATTTCGGTCTGCTTATTTATCTTAGTGACTGGGTACGCATTGAGCACGGCTTGTTTCCAAGCGTCACGATCCTGGGCCAGTCTGAACCAGTCCAATTCATTGACATCTATCTGTGCAATGAGGTACTGCAACCATTGCCCCTGACGGAAAGGCGCGTGAGGCTTGATCAGGTGGTCTTGCCAAAAACCAAATAGAGCTTGTTTAGGGAGTCGAGCTTTGTCCATTCGCGCTACATGCCCTAACCAAAACAGACTCTGACGCGCTATCGTTGTTTCAAAAGGTTCCCATTGTGCTAACTCATTAAGTAAGCGGCTGTTTACGTGGTTCTCGCGTTTCCATCTTCGGGTGATAAGTAAACAGCGCTGGACCGCCCAATTGACGACTGTTTGAAGTTGTTTAATTTGTTCGCGGTTCCATGCTCGAGAACGGCCAAAGCTGGTGAGCGTCGGCATTACTACTGCTTTCATTATCCGGATGCGTAAGCTGTGCGGCAAATTCCGGCGTGTTGCACGGGCCCCAAAATGCCATGCCTTAGCTGTTTGATAAATTTTGTGATAGGCTCTAGACTTTCTGGTCATGGTATCGGTGTGGGTGCTTCCGGATTCTTGTAAAAAACCCCCGACATGACGGATGGTTGCTTGTTCCCCTTTGTGACGGACATCAGTAGGTGCACGAGGGAAGGTCTGCAAACGAAGCCCTTCCGTTTTTTCCGGGTGCACCTTTTCTTGCCAATCCCGCATCGTGGTTTCCAACAGGATTTCGGCCTGACTCATTTCTGCGGCGAGTCCAACTAGTCCTGTGTCATCCGCAAAACCTATGTCTCCTAGGACTGTTTGTTCGGTCTTTTTGTGTAAATGTTGCCGGCTATGATATCCATGGTGGACCCTACCGTCTATCTTGGTTGTCCAGGGGATCCCTGGGGAGTAACCGGATTGGGTTGCCTGTTGTGCGCGGCGGACGCGGAAGTCTTCCATCACAGCGCGATGATACAGGTTAAAGAGAGGGGGTGATGATGGACATCCCTCGCGCAGGCCCTTATCTACTGAGTAGGGGGTGGAGAAACCTTTATGGATGCGAACCACATATTGTGTGTGTTCATGCAACGCTTTGCAAACGTTAATAAACTCAGCTGGAGCGCCCTTGTGTGCCAGTAAGGTCCATAGTGTGTCTCGACTGACGCGCGGGTAGGCTTTCTCTATGTCAAACAGCCGGATCAAGACAACATCCTGTGTATCGTGACTAGCCGCCGCTTCTTCGACGATGCGCCTAGTGACCTGTAAGGCATCATCTACGGATCTGTCGCGTCGAAACCCCATTTGTGTTTCATGAAGCCAAGTTTCGGTCCACGTTTGGAGTCTTTGTGCCACTACCCTAGCTAAAAGTTTGGACCCCACGCTCAGCAATGTGATACCGCGATATGTGTTTTTATCTTGTGGGGAACCTTTCTTTTTCCATAGTGGGATGACGGTGCCCGTGTTCCATGCGGTGGGCCAGTTGGTTGCTTCTTGTCCGGGGGGTGCTTCGGTAGCCGCCTGCCACATGTGTCGGACCAAATTATTGATTTGATTACGTAGTGTGGGGCTACCATATTTGTAGAACTCAGCTAGGAAACCATCGGACCCCGCTGCTTTACCGTTTTTCATATGTTTGGCACAGGCAGCTAATTCTTCATCACTCGGGGGGGTGCTTAATGCGGGGCCGGCCGGGTTACCGCGGGCGACATTGTTCCAAACATGTGCGGCTGCGTGTTCGCGGCCAGCTTGCAGTTGTTGAAAATGAAGTTTCCAGGCTTCGCGTTCTGCTTCGGGGTTGGGGACAGTGTGTGTATGTGGGCTGCGTTTTAAGTAGTGGTCCCGGAGGCCTAATATCTTATGGATAGCAAAAACTGACCGAGAATCCCTTGTTGTTGCGCAGTGATTAGTTCATCCGTAAGAGAATCCAACCAGGTCCATTTCCAACGCAAGCGTGTCTGACGTCGATGGTGTCCAGCTTGTCTGTATGCGTGTTTGGCATCATCATACATGTGTTGGCGTGCTGCATCTCGTGGTAACATGTCATGGTCAAAAGTTCGCAGGTATGCGTGTGCATCATGAACAGCTATGTCCAATTGTGCGTTCTCGATTTCATGGCCGACGAGATGGGGACGCTTACTGATTTTGTGTTGGAGACCTAGGACGGCTGTGGATGTGTGCAGACAGAGGGAGGAGAGAGTATCCCAGCTCAGTTGTTGCTGATGTGCACCGGCAGCTTGGAGGGCTTGGTCCAATTGTCGATGCCAGTGTTGTTGAAGGATGTGGCTTTGTACGCCGGGGAGAGCCAGGCGGTTAACCTGTGGACGTGGGGTCGTCACCGGATCAGTCGGACGAGGGGCGAACCGGGGCCAGTAGTGGAACTTGATTTCCACCGGGAGGTGGTCCGTGAAGTCGTCCCAATACAGCCGATCAGATGGAGCAACATGCTGAGGATCGACCCGGCGAAGAGGAGTGCCAGCGTTGCCTCGGCGGCCTTCATGCACCGTTTTGACGTTGTCAAAGTAGCGGAGCTGATGCGCTGGTGTTAGGACATGATCGAGGATGTGGCCTGTGGAGCGCGCTGGGTGCCACCAGGTGCATCGCTTTGCGTGTGGTTGGGAGAACTTGGTGTCCACTAGTGTCATGTGCTCGCGAGTACACCATTCAAGCAGACGGTGGCCACTAGGGCTGGTACGGGTGCTGCCCCAGGGGCCCAGGATTGAAGGATGTTGGCCGTGAAGAGCATGATGTATCTCAGCATTGAAATCCCCTCCGATGATGGTCAGGTCGCCGGCTGGGATCTTGCTACGAACTTCGGAGAGCTGAGTGAGGAACGCGTTCCTTTCTGCTGCGGGGGCGCTACTGACAGGGGCATAAGCTACGACCAGCGCGAGGCCTACACGGTGTCCTTGTCTGGGAATGTGGAGGGCAAAAACTCGTTCAGATTGGGCTCGAGGGCGAATTCGGTGACAGCCGCCGGCCTGCCACGAAGCCAGCATAGAAGGGTCAAGGGCGATAGCCACTTTGCCTGCAAGTTCAAGATGCCAAGGTATGGCGTCGACTTCGATCTGACGGCTGACATCAGAAGAGAACGTCACATCAGTGAAAAGGCAAGCGTTCCATTGACGACGGGCAGCCAGGCGCAGTAGGCAGCAGGTTTTGGAGTACGGATCATACGGCACGTTGTTACTTCCCCAACGGCGAACGTTCCATAAGCCAAGCTTCCATTGACTACGTTGGCGTCTGTGTGTACCAGACTTGAGGTGAAGCCGATTTTTGAGTCGTCGATAGATGGCCAACTTACGGGCCCTACGTTTACGACGAAGTTTGCGTTTACTGATTCCCCGGACCATCAGGTCGGCCAGATACGAGGGCATGTAGCTAAAAGCCAAAGGTACGGTATGTGAACAGATGCCATGTGGAGACACAGGGGTGTGTAGTCAGCAAAAACCTCAAAAATGACATTAAGCAACGTATCTTTACCCGGCAGTCCTCCCAAAAAACTGCCCGGAGCGACCTCCCACGTATCGGCGAGGCAGTGACAACCACCGAAGTGGAGGCCACCAACACCTCGAGATACAGCCTGAAACCTCACCTTGCAACCTCGAAGGCGAAGCACCTGAAGTATGGGGGCCGCGAAGAGTGTGTGTGGCTCTACGTCGCTCGCAGCTTAAAAACTCCAAGTACAGGACATGCGGATACTTCGGATCAAAGTGAAGGATGTCCCTGGGCAATGTGTATGCACCGCCATGAGAGCGAACACCCAAAAGGGTATGTAGTTGGTCAGGACTGGACTGTTCTAGCGTCACTGTGCAAGAAGCAGCGCGTCAGCGCCCTTTTTCTGTAGTTCTGCTGGAGTTCGAGTTTCTACACTAATGCAGTCGAGCCCCTAAGCCTGAGCACCACGGCAAGGTGCGCCACTCGCCCAGGTGAGAATAGCGAATATGTGGTGAGGTAGTGAATATGTGGTGAGGTGATGTAGTCCATAAACGAAGGGTTGAGAATAGCGAAGCGGGTGCGTAGGAGGGAGATGGCGAGAATCAATAAACCATGTAAATGAAGAATCTCTCGATGTAGGATAGTCTGGGCCCTCATCGTGATGCCGTCCACAGGGTTGAGGCCAGCGGGAGAAGGGAACATGGCGAGAGGAGAAGGATCAACTGAAAAACTAAGGCTCCAACAGGTTCCAATGAACCTCAAAAGTACTTCGGTCGCTCTGACCACGTTGAGGCGTTAAGCCAGCTTGGACCGCTGCGGTCACGTATGGGCATGAGCCAGCTTAGAATTCCAAAGATGAGACAAAAATCATCGGACGTACGGCCTAGGCCACCTACGCTCGCTGCGAGCTGCTCTGTATCCGGGCAGTGGATACGTTCGACGTACACCCGTTCGACGGGTCCACGGGAGGCACTCTGCGGGCTCATCCCGGGTTGGCACGTAGCCAAACACACTCATGGATATGCGTACTGATGTGATAGCGGTGCCACTCGCCAGCCTAGGAAACCCAAATCCTGAAAAACCAGGTGAGGAAACTTAGAAAGGAAGAAGAGGTCTTAGAAAGAAAGTAGAGTTCCATCAGCTCCAAAAGAAGAACGCCGATCGAGCGGACGACAAGGTGACGACGTACGTGCAGAAAAGTCAAGTTCATCACCGCTGCATTAGCCGCTTACTGCAAAACACAGAATTGGAACAGCTTGTCCATTAAGTAGGTTTCTCTCCAAGCAGGTACGTCAATCCGGCGTCCCGGATTGATTTCACCAGCACACATCCAGTGTCTTCGTTGGTGCAAGACTGGATGGGCTGCTTGCACCCCCTGCAATAATACTAAACAAATCCAGAAGGATCCCTATGACTCCAAGGGTTACACACACACACACACCTCCTCCCTCCCCTCCTTCTCATCCTCGTCCATCACATCATCACTTATACTGCACGTCTGAGTATAACCGCCTCATATGCCTTCTCTCCTCACACTTCCTTCTTGACTTTTCATCTCACTACTCCGTCTCCCAAGTGATGTTCATATACATTTGAAATGTGTAAAACTTATCATGTGGAGTTATCCGGTCCTTTTATTTTTCTTTTCTGAACCATTCTCCGTCCTCTGTGCCTGCCACTGCTTCCAACTGCTCGCGGACTTCCTCCGGAGCAGTTTTCAGCTCCTCCAACGTCAGCTCACCTGACATGGACGGCGGGCAACGCCCCTGTCACCCACAAAGAACTTCTCAGAACACCTAAACAGGTCGGGAGTGTGGTTGGGAGTCTTGCTGTGGTTACCAAAGGTATCTGAATGGCATTATAGTGACTGCAACTCTGATAATTGGCGATGGCTCTGTAAACAGCGGTGAAGTCTGTGCATTGCTTCATCAAAGGCATGTCGTGAGTTGTGATTGACTCTGCTTGGCCCAAGTGTTTTTCATGAATGATTTGTGCGAGTGTCTGGTGCTAATGTCCAGCGGGGACTCTAAACGCTAAACCAAAGCAACATCTTGCACAGAGAACAGAGCCAAGGTGTCCTTGCTGATCCAGTGGGAAACTGCCCTACCCAACGGCTATGCGACACTCCAAACATCCAAAACATCCTTGGTCCAACCTGAGCCATCAGTGTCCAGCTCCAGAAACATGACCTTCAACTGCTCAAGCCTTGGCAGCTCCAGTCCCATTAGAGCACGAGGGGCGATCTCTCGAGGACGTCCGAGCCCAGCTTGTTAGGGAGATTGAAAGTTTGAAGAGATCGAGCTGTAAGAGCAGAATGGGCGCACGTATGATGTGTTCAAGATCTTTCAAGTATGTCTTAATTGTGATGTACTATGTTTACACCATACATACATTCATGAATTCCAAACTGAGATATCAACATATCAATGATCATGAGTCATGAGACTTGGTGATGGCCAACTTCAGCGGTCCGCGCCCTTGAAGGTCATTTGTGCCTGCACCTTCATCATCTCCATGTTTGAGTCAAGTGGCTGCTTCCGTTTCTGCACTGCCTCATAAGCTCGCTTCACCTTGAAACACGTTGGCACTGGTTGTGTGTCAAGAGTCAAGGTGTCGCTTCGTCATTTGGATGTCACCTCAATTCCGACAAGTCACATCCTTGTCTTCGCTTGCCTGGTCCAAGGCAGAATTCACCATAATGGCAGTCACCAGGTTCATCAGTGACACCCTGGGCTTTGCATCGGTCGGAAGAGAATCGCTTGGACTAGCTACAGTAGTAGAAGAGGTAGCTAGGAGCTTAAGTAGCTGCTACTTACGACGCAGGATAGCTCACGCTAATGATTTGGTTTCTAGATTTGTGGGACACTTAACGTTAGTGGTCATACTATTCCTTCTAGTGCACTATTCGTAGCTGCGCAACGACAGAGACTTTGTATGGGAGGATATATGTTGGGGAGCTGGTTGAACATGTAGGTCTGCCCTCGATATTGATGGTTGGCCTCGTGAAATTTAGCTGTCTTTCTCTCGCGCAAGGGAAGAGACCGCAGAGTTACCCACTAGTGACTTTGCCAAGTTGCGCCATTACAAGGATGACAGTCATGAAGTACGCAATCCTCAAGGGTTTGAATGTGATAAAGAAATGGAATGTGCTGGTATCCTCGCCAATCCTTCCCTCTCAAATCAGGAACAAGCCGTCTCTCATGGTTTTGCTCTTTCGACCTGCAAATGTTAGTAGCTTCATTGTACCTCTATGCCTAATGGAGCCCAATCACTCTTTCTGCAACCATGAGTCAGCACTGGGTTGTGAGTGATCAGGGGTCGATAGACCTCACCTGCTGAGTCCAGGGTGAAGCACTGGAAGAGGGTCAGCATGGCATCGCTGAAACGGTCGAAGTTTTGCATCCTACGGTCGCAAGCGGTCAGCTTCGCTTCCGGAAAAGAAATACCGACCAAACGAATGTGCTGCAAGTTCTTCCTTTTCAAAGGAACCATTTCATAACTTCTGACCTTCCTGTTTCTAGGCAACCGTGCCCAGTGGGCGTTGCATGTGAAGCACAAATCATATGCAATCTTACTGAAAGCAAATTTCAAGCAGCACTGAATCTCCCGCCAGGTACCATCCAGTAGCCTATTATGAAAACATCACACTATCATTAGGAGCAGTTGCTGTAGCAGCAAGAGTGGCAATAGTAGGGCAGCAAAAGCAGCTTTGACATTCCAGTCCATTCCGATCATTGCACATCCGTCAAGCAGTGGAACGAATGGAAGGGATTGCTCCATTCAATGACCTTTCTCAAATAGCCAAGACTCACTGCCACGTTGTATGGATGTTCCAAAGGCAGTGTCAAATCCACATGGATGGTCTCCTGAGATTCCAAACAGGAAGAAGCTCTCTTAGGGTGCTAGACCAATGCCAATGCCTGTGTCTGGATAACATCGCCTTGAAGCAGTCTACACAGCTCGCAACTGGGTCGAACATGCACTTCACACCCACAACTTTGATGCCCAGACCACTTGGACCAAGTCCTCCTCATCGAGGTCAGCACAACCGTGCAATCTGCGACCGGGGCACAATGCCAACGATGGCAAACCCATAGACCAAGATCATCACCATAAGAAAAGTCCACAACAAGGTGCCTTGGCCAGGACTTCATGAAAATCAAAAAGTTCATCCCTTTAGCGGAGCCTTTGCAACCAGGGTTTGCCCAATTCTTCTAACGATGGCTGAGATTTCTACTTCTTAGTGACGTTTGCCAGAAGAAACCGAGAAAAACAGCTTGCCGCCAGGTTGCTCACGCTGTGAAGCAACCCTTGCACCAGCTGCCAAAGAACCCGGAACTGCACCATGAGACCTGTCATGATAACTACAAGCCAGGCCTTCGTGGTACAATCATACTGATATTGACCCTATGACTATGTGCGCTGTGTTCATTGAATAAATGAACACATAGACAAATCCCTTGCGAAGCTGTTACACACACCTTGGTGCTCTTTGGATAAGAATGAGTGCACTAGCCAAAAAGAATACGAGTGGTTCCTCCAACAGCGCATTTACATCATATATATATATATATGTGTGTGTGTGTCAACACTGCCTAGTGGAAGGTAATGGAAAGAAAGCAGTACAAATCAGAAAGTCTATGTAGTGTCAGAACAAGTGCCAAATGTGGTCGGAGCTCACGCCACTCTGAAGTATCCAGTCCACAATCACTGGGTCTCCAGGCGCACGGCACGCGCCAGCCGCGCAAGCCGCAGTATACGGACCTGACAGGTGTTTGTCCCAGCGTTCGAAGTCTAAAGGTATTCTCCTGTCCCCTCCAGATGTTGGAAGTGGAGAATGCCTTCTATTTGAACAAGTTCACAACCTATCGCCCTCTAAGCTTTTTCACAAGCACAAGAAAGCCTTGAACCTGGTTTGCTTGGGATTCTGATCACATCTGCTGCCGGTTTCCCTGCAACCCCTCCACATCAAATCCAGCACATTAAGCTTCTCGCCAGCAAGATTTGTGTCCTTGGTAGTGAAAGTTGGCTCAAGGTAGTTTCATGTACCAAGCCACCTGTATTTTTGTGTGGCTCAGCATTGCTCTTGCTCTGCAAATTCATACAAACATAAATAACAGGGAAGGTCTTGATGTCTCACCCAAAAACTATATATCCAAAACCAAGATGCCTCAATGACGGGAATCATACGAGAACTTTGGGCGCAGAATGTCTGATCAAACACAGGAAGCCAACCCTGTAACTTCGGTTCAACTCAGGCTCAATACCTCACTGACAGTCGCCACTTGCTTCAGGGCAATGTCCAGCATGCTCGAGAGAATTAAGAAGAGATCGAATTTGACCCAATTGCTCCTGCATTAGAGACTGTCTCCGAAAGAACCACAACAAGTATGTAACCTATCCGTCAGCAACACAGCAAGACCTAGCTCCTGAGCACTGCAATTCCATACGTATAGAGGCGCAGTCCAAACTCTGCGATGTAGATGCCTGCGAAGACGTAGTCCACTGCCTGACTTCTTCAAGCTCGATCCCTGGGAAGATTTTCCTCATTCACAGGATCCAAACACCGTCTGTTAAACACGTGACGTCACTTTACCACGTTCAGGCCAAACTTGCGAAAGTTGTATGGAGATGAAGGAATATCATCAGCACAAGCTACATGAAGGAATAGCATGACCTAGATATAAAGTTTGACAAATTCTTGGGCAGAATTATGTGGACATAGGATCATTTGACTGCCATTTAAGAAACATCGTCATATCCACACCTGTTTGAGTAAACACGGAGAAAGCGTCCAAAAGCCCTAGCATAGCTGCTTGCTTCTGATTGTTTTATCCCCACTCAGCCTGCAGCCATTCGGGCATGGCAAAGCACTCCGACTGACGACCTGCGTCTCCGCACTGGCCTCAGGAAGGGTCGGGTCCGCTCTGGGCTCTCTCACGTCCGAAGAACAGTGGCAGAACTGCAGCTGTCGGTGTGTTCAAGCATGTCCGCTCCATTCCGAAGGCAGCTTGAGCCCACAAAGCAAAGAAAGAGATCTATCAATTCTTGGATGTTCTTGGAGCGGCCGCTGATAATGTCTGACCAAGCTGCAGCTCTCGTCACAACCAAAAGGGATTTGCGTGCTCACCTCTGCTTCCTTGGCCAACAGGAAGGGCAACACTCAAGAAGGAAAATCAACGACAACACTTGCCGCCAAAGAGCAAAGCCGATGATGACGGCATTGATCAGGATAATAAATCCGATGAATGAGTCGAAGAATGAGGAGGAAATCCATCCATGCATTGCTTGCCTCTGCTTGTCAAGCCTGAGGTCAAGGTCCGAACAAAATGCTGTCCTCTCATGAGCTGTAAATGCTACATTGTGACAAGCAACGTTGGCAGTTGGTCCAGTGTTCCAAGGTTAAAACAAACACACGACATCACACATACGGTATAGCCTCCAAGAAGATAATTCCCGTAGAATTTGTGCTACAGCCAATTCGTTTGAGAGGAAGGAAATTATTAGGTTGATTATTACTAACGTCTTATTGATTTCACATTATCTTGATATGGATTACTATTATATTCTTAAATGTGTAGTCTATACCTTTGTCGACGAATCTGGGCCTTCAAAATGCTAAGAAAGTACTGTACTAGCATGGGCACTGCACATCTGAAACATGGCCGCAAGGTAGTAAGATGCTGCACGAGCGTGCCTTGATAGATCCACATCCATGCTCTTCACTACCTCTGCAGCCTTGTTGCCCACGTTCTTTGCAAGCTGACCCTGAGTCGTCCAAACGTACAGGGACATCATTCCGTCTCCTTCTATCCCTTCTGACCCAATGACCGGGGAGGCCACTCAAAACCATCTGAATCATATTTTTCTCTTTCTGTCTCATGACTCACCGGCACTGGCCTGCTCATAGATCTTGGCCTTCAAAGCTTCCCTCATCTCTTCTTCCTGAATTAGGAACACTGTGGCTTCAAGCAACCTTCAAATCGTAGCCTCAGATCCTCAGGATTTAACCTCTTCTGGTGGATGTCGACTATTTTGAGGGAAAGTAGACCACACCCCACCAAGAGCTAGAATGATCGGTCCGATGGATGCAACCCATCCTGACCTTCCGTTCTTTGACAATCTCTGCCAAGGTCTCCGACAGCATGCTGCCTTGGCGTCACACAACATACAAGATTGTTTATATACCACTCGATTTCTTGAGATCTTCTCAGCCTCAATTGAAAGCTAAGACCCAGAAGTGCAAGACATTGCTTTCATGTTTCTGCCAATGCTTACGTGCCAATCTTCACTGGTTCAAAGGACAAACATGAGAGGAGGAGCATAGATTCATGCTGAGAAGCTTCGCTGTCTACTTCGAACACTTTTGCCTGGGCAACGAGAGTTAAGCTCACTTATCTGTTGGCTAGAAAAGCCTGCAAACAAAACTTCAGTTGGTCGTGCAGTTCATAGGGCGACACCCACAGGCTGCCCAGCATTAGCAAAATATGTTTCTGTCGGGCTGAGCACTACTAGGCCTAAGGAAAGGCATACTTCTAGAAGCCTTCGTAGTTGCTTTCTTAGTCGAGTTTTCTTCAATCATCAATTAAGAGCTTTTGACAATTTGATACTCAACATTGCTCAATAGGGGCAGACCACCTCTCCATCTCAACCTCAGAAGGCTTTATTGCTCTAAGGAATGCGGTGATAGTGCTCATACTGCCAAATTCGGACAATGCACACCTTCCGGTGAGACATTCCATTTGGCCCACTCCCGTGGTGTAACCCCGTGTGTAATCCCATGTGCAGAGCCTCCGGAGCTTCATGAGACATTCAACATCATTCAATGCCGCAATCGTGGCCTGTGGGTTGTCGGCCCATGCCATCCTCTGTGAAGGCCGAGGGCACCTCACACCCCAGTGTTTTATGGTTTCTATGCAATTGTCGGTGAACTCTCAACTACAAGGAGTCGCTGGCAACATCCAAACCACAAATCTAAAACAAATGCTGCCTGCTTCATTGTAGAGGATAGACGCCTCAGGCGACCAAGAAGAAGTCTACTCGCGTCTTAACAAGACAAGAAACATTTGGCCTGCTTTTCCTTGCTTCCACTCTAAGTCGGCTTCAGGCAAAACAAACAAGTGCTGGTCAAATCATGTTTGCTCGGCTCCGGGCTCTGAGGCTTCCTTCTTCTCATCCTGCCAAAAGCATAGAATGGTGCAAAAAAATTGTGGGCATCCTTACAGTGCAGACCTAGCAAGGAGCGATACCTGGCGAAATGGCATCAGCAGGCCACCATGAATCATGACTTGAGCCTTTAATTCTTGGAATGCTCACGTCACCGCATGATGCATAGAAAAGGCTTTCAGCCAACCGCTGGTTTTTCAGCGACATAGCAACCATTGCCATCTACAGACATGGTTGCAAAACTAAAGACCATTGAATTGGAACTGATCAGCTGATTCTGTACAACATGGTTTGCCGAAACAAGAGCCAGAACCACTCAGCTGATCCAGGCATTGCATCCTCCTCTACCAGGCGGCCTTCTAGGCACCTCCCAGCGCCCGTCTCAGGTTCTCCTGGCTGGCTCTGTCCCACAAGCTTGGCAAGAGATTCAAGGGTGTGGGCTGCTCCTTTGTAGGCCAAGGATGTGGCAATTTCACACTCTCCAGCACGAAGTCTGCGAGGCTCTCATGGCCAGGCCGCTCCTCTCGGATCAACTTTCCCAAGTCTGCTGCAGCCGTTGTAAGTTGATCCTCCTCCGCCAATCGTTGGAAGGCTGTCGCCAAAAGCCTCTCATCCACCTTGGAGATCATCTGCCGAAGGTTGATGCCAACTGCAAGTCGATCCTCCAAGTATTCAGCCCACCATGGCTGATCCCATGCAACCGCCAGAATGGCCTGTGGGATCCCTGCTCGTGCAGCAGCAGCAACTGTTCCAGCCCCACCGTGGTGTACTGCACCGCAGCAGCGTGGAAGCAGCCAGTCATGTGGACAGGCTTCAAGTGAGAATACGTTTGTTGAAGCAAAGTCCTTCAGTAGGTGGAAATCGATCGTCTTTTCAGCATCCAACTGCGAAGGGCTCAAGCCTACCCAACCACCAGCCATGATACAGCGCAGATTGCTGGCCTTTAAGGCACGGAGAACCTTTTCGGTGGCTTCCCGCGGGTCCCCCACACAAAGAGACCCGAAGCCTACATAGATTGGTTTCGATGGATGTGCCAAGAAAGCTAAAAGCTCGGGGGATGGCTGATACTCAGGTGAATCTGCAAAAAGATAGCCAGTCTGTCTGGCAAATGGGAATTCTACCTGCAGATCTGATGGCTCCGGTAGAAGATGAGGACTCCAGCAGTTGGCTTCATGAGCGCATTGGTAGACTGCCTGTGTCTCAGCCACATCCTTGTGCGCTTTCAATCCCCAACCGGTGCGCAAATGATTGAGCTGGGCAAACTCTTCCGGGGTGATGTAATTGTCCCAGAGCTGCTTGTGAGCCTCCAGTGGCTTTCCCTGCAAGCCAAGTTTTTCAAGCTGATTTCGAGCAAAAAATGCAGGGTATGCCACAGCAGAAGGGAGAAATGGCATGAATAAGGCGTTGACTAGTGGCAATGAAAACGCCTCAGCCACAGCAATCAACGGAACAAAGCTGGGATGACCCACCAGGGCATCAGCACGGAACGTGCGCACAAAGTCGTAAACTTCTTGGGCCGGGTTGACACCAGAGGCCAAGATCTGGTGCTCTTGCGAAGTGTTAAAAGCCTTGATGCACAAACCTCCATCACCAGAAGCAATGGCCTCCTGCATCTCAGAACTTTGGATGGCCGATTTGGGGTCGAAAGACATGCCAAAGGCTGCTATTCCACGTTCTTCGACCAAAGACACCACACATTTCGGGCAACAAATCGCCACCTGGTGGCCTCTCAATCGGAGTTCTTGCGCCAATGCTAGCAGGGGCTGCACATCGCCCCGAGTGCCCTTGGTAATCAGACCCACGCGCAAAGACATGGTAATCAGACCGATTTACCAGCGATGATGAGACTGAAAAAGGGAGGAAGACAATGCCTCGAGCCAAAAATAATTAGGTGTCTGGCCTTTAGGTCACGCATGGTGGGACAACTACTCAAGCCATCGGTTGAACAGCACATGCAAGCCTCCATTCCGACTTCGAAGCGTGGCTTGGTCTTTGTGGCTTCCGACTCCCTTGGTTGGTGAAGGACTCCGACTGCTACAGAAAAGCTCTGACCCGTTCCAAGTGCAAACCAAAAGAGCATCAAACTGACCGTCAAACTCCAACAGTTTCTCGCAAATGACTTTGTCAATAAGGCAAGAACTGAATGCGGACAACAAATTACCGCTAAAAAACCTTCCTGCCCAAGCTGCTTTGCTGCAAGGGCTGACAATCTCGCCTGGCTCCACACTGCCTCGGAATTGCAAGACTTTGGCATGTCGGACGGGCCGAACATGACCAAATATTACTTTGTAGGGGCGCATACGATGAAAAGCTGTGGTTCTGCTTATCCCCGACATGCACTTACGTTACCTTGGAGAAGCTCAAACTCCTAGCCGCACGACATACATCCTGGCTAAATCATGAACGACACCTAGCATAGGAATCCTGGGGCCTTGTCGCGTAAACACAAATTACAGTAAACACCCGCGCTTGCAACCAGTCGTCTGCCCAAGCAATCAACCGGTGAGTGCTGCAAGTATAACCCCAATCTCCAAGAAAGAATATTCCAGTTCTTCCTTCTTCCATGCGTGAAAACGAATCGTTTTTCCGGAGCTAGGATATCGAGTGCCTGTGGGCAATCTGGATCCAGGCGTTCGGCATCCAAATTTTGACAATTGCCTGTTAGCTGGAGGCTAAAGGATTCAATGTTATTTCAATTGTACATATGTATAGTATTTATAAATATGATATGCTATGGACTCAGAAAGCAATGAGATACGAAGACCCAGGTGAAGGCGAGAGGAAGTGAGAGGACAAACGAGATTCTATGATCAAATGAGAGCAGTCCTTTAATATGCAGGTCCGCTATTCAATTTGCAAGTAAATCTTCTTATAGGCTTCACCTTTCTTTCTCTGTTGGAAAGACCAGAAATCATACACAGGTGCATGCTCCTCCCTATCTTATATGCTTGGACTCTTGTATAGCTTTCTTCTACAGTAACCACAGAAGGTTCTCAGTAGCGCATCGTCCCGGCGTACAAACCTGGAAGAGCTTTTCTTCCCGAACGACCAAAACGGAGCATAGCCCTCTCACCTGCGCCTCTGATTCGAGCTTCAGCTCAGGAGAGTCTGCCTCTGGTTTGAGTTTCATGCATGCAGACTTCACGTGGAATCTCTCATTTCTAGAGACAGATTGTCGATCCAAAGCTACACTCAAGTGTTCCTTGCTTGACATCTGTGGATGATAATTCTTGCATTCTTGGACCTCCTGCACCTCCAAAGACCTTTCGAACATTTCAATCGATTCCCCAGCCTCCACAAAAGCTATGTGAGGCTCTTTCTTGCGACACTGCCGGATGCGGATCATCTTCAGTGGCTTGACCACTGGTCCTTGATACACCTGGACATCGGTCCATCGGTCACTTCGAAGAGTGGCTGCAGGGCTTCATTTGACCAAATCCGCCTCCACCATCGAAAGGGATAAACTAATAGAAACCCTTAGCCTTAGATGTCTGTCACCAAATTATATACCCACAGCTCAAAGATTTTTTCTCCCTGTTCATCTGGACGTTGCAACAGTAGTTCAGCTCAAAAAAAGAACCGGCACTGAATCACAGTGTCACAGAACCTTCTAAGCAGGACATTTGATCACCCCAAACAAAGAAAATAATACCGACGCAAGGAAACAGCAGATCTAAAGTTGGAATGTAGAAGCAGACGAATTCAAATCTGGTGTCGGCAACCCGAGGTGAAGTATTTTCCGAGTGATAACAAATGCGGAAACACACACCTTGTACAACGGTCCCAGTTTTGACCTCATAAAGTTCAGCAGAAGGAAGAGCTTCACCAGTTTCATTTTTTTGCACTTCATGTGGATGTAGCAGGGGCGGATCAAAGTCCTGAGTCCGCAGTTGCATGACCAGATGAGTCCACATGACAACGAACTGCGTTTGTCCAAGAGACCGGGGCATCGATAGGTCTCCAAGGCTCACCTTTTTTCATCTGCCTGAAGGTTGGCAATTCCGATCCGTCAGATCCTCTTTCTGAAACGCCCTTGTTCCTAGTAGCTTCTTGTTACTACTAGTAAGGCCAGGAGCCCCTAGTAGCTTCTTGTTACTACTAGTAAGGCACTTGTTACTAGAAGCGATGCACTTGTTCCTAGTAGCTTCTTGTTACTAGTAGTTTCTAGTCGACGGTATGGTCTAAAGGCTCCGACGCATGAGCTAGGTTCAATCCCCGGGGCAACACTAAGCAGACAGGCGGGCCATTACCCCACCCCGCAATGAAACGGATGAGCTAGGGTGTGGTGGACCCTTAAAACGCAACAAGGCCAAATTCCCAACATCCCAAATTTTGATAACAACAAAATATATTTGTTTGAAAGCAAAAGCATCAAAACACAAAAGTGAAAAGATATGCAATGTGCACCTGGAAGCAGCCTGTGTGAATGCTCAAAAAAACACAAAAACAAGTCGTGTTGGCTTCATTTCCTCACTGGAACAAAGATGTGTCCCGGAACCGAGAATCAGGCAACAAAGGGTGGTGCCAGGCATGCTCCACGACTCCTTGTTGCATTTTGAAGAAAAACACTTCAATTGAAGTTATGTCGGTGCATCTGTTTTTGTCGAAGTGTTGTAAAGCATTGTGCTGGGCCAAATTTGGCACCTGTCAAATTCCGAGTCTTTCTTTGCTCGCTTACAATAAATCACACACATGCAAACATGCACTCATGTCAACCCAAAGGCAGTGCGCAAAAGAAAACCATTTAGGACTTGGAAGTGTTCAAACATTCATCTACTGTACACTTCATGCACAAGCCAAGTTCAACCCCTCCTGGACGACAACCGAAAGGATGCAGAATTCAAATCTTGTTGAGCCAAATGCCCGTTGTTGCGTGCCAAACACTTTCAATAATATAGCTTGACAGCACTTGTCAAACTCTCCTAAGTTTTGCTGACATAGATTGCAAATAAGCAAGTTCGTCATCTCACAACACGTTCATAATCATGATGTTTTTTTTAACTTCCATTTGCAGGGTCTGTCTTCGCTTTTGCATTACCATTCCAGCACCATCAGAACAATACACACACACACAACAAGTATTCGAGCAACAATTGGCAAATGGTCCTTCCAAAACATTGTCCAATAAGAAGAGTTGGTTCAAAACACCAACATTGGAAAGGCATATTACAATCTGAAACATTGTAAAAACACACTAAATACAAAAACATTGTGGGGACAAAAAAGTTGAAGGGGCCATGAACCAAACCAACACAATTTAACCAGCCAAGGCGCGCAAAATTGATTTGTAGTAGTATCAGTAGCAATAATAGTAGCACTACTACTACTAGTAGTAGTAGTAGTAGTAGTAGTCGTGGTCGTAGTAGTAGTGGTAGTGGTAGTAGTAGTGGTAGTAGTAGTAGTAGCAGTCAAAGGAAGTTTAGTGAACGAAACTTCCGTGTTACGGACAGTCAAAAACTGTTCATACACCAATCATCATACACCACTCGTCAAACACCACTCATCATACACCAACCATCAAAACACCACTCATCAATACACCACTCACCATACACCACTCATCATACACCACTCATGAATACACCACTCATCATACACCACTCATCATACACCACTCATCAATACACCACTCATCATACACCACTCATCATACACCACTCATCATACACCACTCATCAAAAACACCACTCATCATACACCGTTCATCATACACCACTCATCACACACCACTCATCATACACCACTCATCAGACACCACTCATCACACACCACTCAGTTAGCTCTAGTTTCAAGAGCTCTAGCTCCAGTTAGCTCTAGTTGCAAGAGCTCTGGCTCCAGTTAGCTCTGGTTTCAAATAGCTCTAGCTCCATTTGGCTCTGGTTTCAATAGCCATTTCCAGTTAGCTCTAGTTTCAACCGCAAACATGACAGGCTCCACGGCGCCATAACCAGGTACGCGACACAAGTTTTCATAATGCTGAGTTTCCATAGTTTTGCAGCGCCGCAAACACTTGTTCTCCACCCTCAAACATTCATGTCCACACATGTTCTTGAACTGGGGAAGGCCCACTTTGGCGACCCTGGAATCCACTGCGTTTTTGGCGCTTGGTTTTGGGCCCGTCAATGAACAAGATTTTCGCAAGGGGAGAGAGCACGGGTCCTGCAATCACGCTGTGGGAGAAAGAATTGTTACGCCGCACATTGCAATGGTGGGCCCGAGCCGTGCCAAGGCGGTACCGCGCATTGCACGCTGTTGTGAAGGATGAGGTTTTGAAAAAACAGTGTTGATGTTTTGAGCTCACGTACGTTAGGCTTCCTGGGCCCCGGTTCCATCAAAGCGTCAACGTTCAAATTTTCCCTTGCAACGCACCATATAGGGTTTTTGCGTTTACAATCAAGCTCTGGGTTGGGTCGGACCGGGTATTACAGCGCGCGGCACCACCTCGGTTCCACTTCATTACAGCGCGGGCCTTTCATTATGATGATTGGCGGTACCGCCTCGGCGCCGCTCGGGCCCTCTATTACAATGCGCGGTTTTGCCTCGGTACCGCTCGAGCCCTCCATTACAATGGGCGGCACCGCCTCGGCGCCACTTCCGTGCCGCTCGGGCCCTCCATTACAATGCGCGGCGCTGACACCTGTTTGCGTTTACAAAGTTTTGATTGGATCGGAGTGAGGAACTTCCCAGAAAACACAAAGACCAACATTTTTTTGTACGGATGGAGCCGCCATTCATGCAGGAAATGCATAGGTCAGCTTGCGCTGTTTTTGAAAGAGTCTCCAGAATGAAGAGCCAAGCAACAAACACAACATCAACACAAACCAAAACCAAACAACAACCGACTAGAGAAGAAAGCAGGAGACTCTTGCGTGTACATGCATGGTGAAACAGATGTGAGACATAATCGGGCGTTGAATCATTGCAAAAAGCCACTTGACAAGCTTGGAGCCAAGTCGAAGTTGCTGACACTGTTCATGGCTTGGTTACTGTGCCTAGCACGGGTGGAGCCGCCGTGCGTGCAAAAAGTGCACAGGTCAGCTTGTATTTTTCTGTGAAAGTGAAAACAGCAAACAACACACAGCAAACCAAACAAAACAAGAACAACAAAACGCAACGAGGAACCGACTGGAGATTCAACTTTGTACGTGCAAAGGTGAGACCAACGGTGAGACAGTGACACTACTCTTGGCCGTGGAAAACAGTGAAGCACTTGAGCTCTAACGTGACAAGCGAAAGGGAATGAAGCCTCCACTGTGGCCTGCATTCTGTGCGATTGACAAGGATTGACGGTGATGGCGAATCTTACATCGGCAAAGGCGACGCTGCCAGACTCCCTCCGGAGGGAGGGAGGTGCTGCAGCACTACCTGGCATCAAATTGAGACAGGGCCTGGAACTAATGTCTGGCGGAAGCTCAAGGTTTCTCAGCCCTTGAGCTGTTGAAACCAGAGCTGGTGTATGAGTGGTATGATGAGTGGTGTATGATGAGTGGTGTGTGATCAGTGGTGTGTGATGAGTGGTGTATGATGAGTGGTGTGTGATG
>CAXAMN010027184.1:182728-256928 GCA_963970005.1 Durusdinium trenchii | reverse complement strand
GTGTGTGATGAGTGGTGTGTGATGAGTGGTGTGTGATGAGTGGTGTGTGATGAGTGGTGTATGATGGGTGGTGGTTGAACAGCTGTTGAATGTCCGTAACACGGAAGTTTTGCACACTAAACTTCCTTTGACAATAGGCGGCAACACCCAAGCACCCATGAACACAAGACAACATGGAGCGTTGGGAGAGTGACTGTCTCCCCTCTGCAGTCGGCTCAAACCAGCTGTCGTAGATTGCGGGATGGTCGTTTGTTGCAGTCCCGATGCCCCCTTGACACCTATATGGGCATGGATATGTCCCTGTCGCGCAATGAGGACAACGAGTTTGCTGGCAACAGCTCTTAGCCTCCACCTTGTCACTGTGGCAGGAACCGTCATTCAAATTGTAGTGCCTGTGAGCATACACCATAATTGGGACATGCTCGAGGAATACTTAGTGGAAAACCTGCCTGCTTTTTTGCACGGGTACGGGCGCTGTGTGTGCCGAGAGGCACAAGTCACCTTGAATGAATTCAGAGTAGGATGAGAAGACACGAGCCAGAACCAAAAAGGCCCAGCAACAAACAACCAAACACCAACCAAACAACAACAACCCACACAACAGGAGCAGGCTCATATCCTCCCGAGATGTGAAACAAAAAGGTGAAGATCCGGAGATCTAACACGAGAGTGAAACGGGGCAATGAATTCAACATTCAGGCTGCACTCAGTTAAGGATGTCCATCATCAAGCCCCTTCCTGTTAGTTGGGTGACGAGTGTCCCGACACAGGTGTTGTGCTGCACAGTCGTCGTTAAGCAAGACCGGATGCAAATGTGAGGTGCTTTCCAGGCCAGTTTCGGAGCTAGGCAAGACGAAACTTGTATCAAAGAGCACGAACGAGCCTATGCTAACGTAGATTTGCTCCTAATTGGCCTACTCTGTAACGAAAGGTCCTCCAGTTTGCGGGACAAAATTCCGGCTGGCTCATGGCCTTTGCTTGAGCATTGTAATACGCCGAGTATGTGCTAGGGCAAGAGGTAGGGTAGGCAATGGGCATCACCCCCTCTCGACATAGAGGACACATCAAGGCAAGACAATCCAGGAAGTAGTAAGGTGCGTGCATGCCGACCCACAGAAGCCACTGCCTCTATCCCGAGTCGTAAGAGGCATGACTCTATATATGGTATCTCTGGTCAAACATGCGAACTTGAAAAAGGGCCGAAGATCATAAGAGGCCTGCAGCGGGCTAGCAGTGGCATGTGGAGATGTAGCTACGAGACCAACCACCTCCCCCCTTCGGGGGGAGGTGATGAAGGCGTGCACCCAGAAAGCAGTTCCAAAACCAGGTCAATCGGGACCTGCTGTGGTCACACAGCGTAGCAAGATGAGCCTCTCCGATTACTACCAAAGTGCAAGTCACCCGAAAGCAAGAGCAAGTATGGCACGGTGGGCCAGCCTCGGCAGGTTCTGCATTTTTCTAGGGTCACTCGAGTGCACCGAAGTTCTAGACGTCATGCAAGCCTCATGAACTACGTTCGAAACGCCGCCACCCCTAGTACCAGAGAACTGCACACCGTACCACGCCCTGACCACCTCTTGGGAGGCAGCCAGGGGAGCTGGCTATCTACTCAGTTGCTCTGGCAAAGTTGGCAAATGGAGTCACCGACCTGCGACTCCTTGCTGATCTGCTAGCTATAGCTCCGAGCCGATTAGCCAAGCTACTCTGGGAGTCCCATTCCCCAGACACTTTTGCATGCATTGTTACCGACGTGCGGCAGCACTAGGATTGGCTTCTGCGCAACTTCTCATGAAGTCCGCCCACTCTTCTTTTGCAGCAGTGGGCTTGGGGAGAAACCGAATCCATGTTGGGAGTGCCAGTTTAGCGCACATCTCGAATGCATCATGTTCTGCATAGGTACCCCTCCAGGTTCTTTTCTTGCCCATCCGGACGAGTTTGCATAGCTGAGTACAACCAGCAAACGCTCGCTTGTTAATGTACAGCAGGGCAGGTGGAGAATGTATTTCTTCCAGGGAAGTACACCTCAGAAAGGCATCTCGCCCAATGCGTCTCAAAGTCTTGGCCAGCTTGAGATGCTGTAGCTGGGAGCAGCGTGCGAAAGTGCCCCCTAAGATTTCATTGATGTAAGTCCGTGAAATGTCCACGGTCTGCAGCCTGTCGCAGTGTTCGAACGCTGCCGGTCCCATCCAGCAGAAGTCTGCTGGCAGGTTTATCTCCTCAAGCCCTGCCTCCGAGAAGCAACCTTCTGGTATGACCCGATTCGGGTCGCGTGGATCATATTTGGTCATTTGCAGACCGAGTGTCCGCAAGGTGCGGCATTTTTCAAAGGCTCGGGTGTGTAGACGCGCTTGCGGCGCTAGCTGGTTGTCTGCTTTGTCTGGGTCTCCAACGCGGGCTAGCGCATGGCACTCCTCACATACCCAGCACCCGAAATCTCTGCACTCTGGGGCAGTGACCGTGTGGAGCACGTAACATCGCCGGAAGGCTCCGTCCTTCAGGCATACTAGCGAGCTGGGCAGGTGCACTATGAGCAACCGATTACAATGCTGCCAGGCTGCCTCACCGATGGTGTGCACCCCTGCTTCAACTTGTAAATGCCTTACCTCATTCGAATGCGCGAAGGCATGGGGAAGCACCTGCCCTGAACGGGTGGGCGGCACTTGGATGGCTTTGGCGTTCCTCTTCGTCTGCCCTTTATGTTCTGCACGTGAGCAGCATTGACGGACAATGATGTGAAAGTGGTTGCAGTCCCTGAGGGTATCCCAGATAGGATTCCTCAGGAGTTGACCTGTGTCACATTGGACGAAGGTGAGTTCCGCAGTTTCAAACTCATCAAGTCGGTCAAACTCTTGGAGATCAACAATGACTTGGTGTTCATCTCCAGCGAGGGTTGTCAACAGGAGGTGCACCACCAACTGTCGTTCATTGCTGACAAGCGAGCTCGTTTGCGACTCTATGTCATTGTGCATGCCGGCGCTATTTACGGTATCTGTACTTGCTACTGGGGGTTTGAGCCTGGCAGTGCAGAGGGGCAGCTACTTGGGTAGCCGTCCATGCTGGTAGTTATTGCGTGGCACTTCCTACGACTCATGTGAGCAGTATAGATAGCGATCAGTCACATACAGGGGGCAATCCAATCACTGTCCTTAGGTAGGATGTAGTGAAGCCACTTAGGGGTGGCTAGTTTGGCGCGCGCTTCAAAGGCATTGTTGGCAGCATAGGGATACCGCCATGCCTCATGCTTGTTCCTAGCATACTCCAGGTAAGAGAGCTCAGTGCAACTGCCAAAAGCTCTGTATCCTATATAGCGAATGCTGCTCGGGAGGGTCAGCCTCGCCAAGGATTTGCAACCTGCAAAAACTTCTGCTCTGATTTCTCGCAGGCAGATTGGCAGCATGATTGTTTCCAAACTGTGACATTGCGCAAAAGTGTGCATGTGCAGAATGTGAATCCCGGTGTTGGCAAGCAATATTTACTTGGGTGAGCGATTTGCAGCTTTCGAAAGCCCGGTGGCCTATATGGTATGTATCCTCACCGAGCTCAACTTGCTGGATGCCGCTTGCGAAAAAGCACCCCTGCGGAACTCCGGCCTGCGGGGAGGTTAGCGTGCTACTATCTACCACGGCTCGCACATTGGGGAGGGAGAGGTGTGTTAGTTTGGCACACTCTTCAAAGGCATATTGGCCGATGATAGCTCCTATCGCAAGATAACTGCCTCCGTCTACGATGTTCCCGACACACTCCAGCGCACAACATTCAGAGAAAACACGGACACCAAGCTCGACACACCCTGGCATTTCGACTACCTGTAGGGAGTAGCATCCCTGGAAGGCTGCATAACCTATCACAAAAACGGTGTCCGGCAGTTTTACAATCCTCAGGGAATGGCAATATCGCCACGCCTGTGGGCTGACTGTGCCGAAACCGACGTCCAGTTTGACGTGGCGGACACGCGCGGTTGAGTGGAATGCTTTGGCCTCAAGGATACCTGAGTCAGTGACAGGGACTCTGATTGCCTTCGGGCAGTCCTCATACTTGAGCCCCTGGAGGGGCTTGTTGTCTTCCAACATGCGAAAACAATCACGCACAACAAGACTAAAGTGGTTGTTCTTCCATAAGTCTTCTTGTATGGGGTCCTGAAGTGCAATTTGGGTGTCTGCATTGATTAAGGTGAGTTCGCAGCCAAAGGTTTTGATGAGGCTGTTGCGCGGCAAGTGTTCAACAAGGTACTCCTCCAACATCTCCCACGTATGGTGAATGCTGACTGGAACCTGCATCTGAATTACCGTGCCGGCTAACGTGGTTAGATAAAGTCGAAGAAAGCTGTCGTCATCCCAGTCAGCGTCCTGTACCTGGGACAGGGCCATCTTGGTTACGCTTCTTAGATGGATGAGGCAACCTCTACGGCAGCTACCTATTCATGTGGCCTCGGCAGCCAAACCTTGAGCCAATGGCTGGGCGTCACCAGCAGTGGTATCCATGCCTGTCCGGTACAACATGGGGAGTAGGGCCAGCTGCTATTACCTAATTCTCCTCTACTTTAAGTTCAAACAAATTCAAACAAGTTCCAACAGCATCAGAGGCACCGCTGAACTGCTTCTGAGCGCTTCTGTCAATTTCCTGCTACGCTAGGGTGCGCAAGAATGCCGTGCAGTTGTTCGTGCAGTCAGACCTACTTCAGTGACTTTCATCAGTTACTATAGCTGTAGCGTGATAGTCCCGTACCCCCTAGTCAGGTTCAAGACAGTATCTTGGGATACCGCCTGGGGCTTGACTGAGTTGCTTGTAGCACTAAATAGTGCTCCTACAGTCTGAAGTGTTCTCAGTTCTGCATTACAGATGACTCGACGCGGGGTTTGCTCTTTGATTTGCGTCCCTGTTTTTGGGGATGTTTCCTCTGTGTTAGGTAGCTCAATTGTGCGATCAATTGTGCGGAAGAAGTCACTTTCCGCCCTTGCTTCTCTTGTTGTCCGGAATCGATTGGTTACTGCATAGTACCCTGTCCGGATAACACTGTTGACGTGGAGTTCCCATCCTCGTTCAGCCTGGGCTTGCACGTCTGTTGCCACATATGGCTTCTTTCTGTCTTCTTTTTCCGTGGAGAGATATCCCCTTTCAAAATGCACCCTTAGCAGGGCAAGGGGGGTAACAGTGCGCGTGCGATGCTTGGACAATAGGTGCCAGCTTTTCCTCGAGATGGTCATGGCCAACCCAGTATGCAGCCATTGCGCAACCTGCCTATACTTGTCTATCACAGAGCACTTTGCAAAGGTTTGCGCCGCTCTCTGCAGCAGGCTCATCTCAAAGGAGTAGCATCCTTGTCCTGTGGCCGGGACGTAGTTCTCTTCTTCTGCTTCTTCCTCCTCAGCTTCCGCTTCTGCGCGGTCTGACCTTTTACCAGGGCGTTCTGTGGCTTCGCTGCTGCTTCTGGGGCTAGGCCCTTTGCCTGAGGGGATCTCTCTGACCGGTACAAGCTTCGCTTGATCTGCTAGTCCAGGGTCCGCGATCGCATCCTCGATTTTGTGCCATAGTGGGACTTCAACGCGGAAGCTGGTCTGATAATCGGAGGCAAAGGAGATGACCTGCCCGAAACTTGCATCGAGAATTCCCTCTTCATAGGCCCTCGCTAGGGTAGGGGTCCCCGGTATTGGGGGATATTGTTCCATCGAGCATCTCCCTTCATAGACCCCGACAATCACATAAGGGTTGTTAGCAGCGTTGTCCACATTATGTTTGTAGCGTTTGCGGCATCAAGCCAAACTTCCCCAAGCTTTAACACCTCACATTGCGCAGTGACTTTGTGCACAATTTGGGCTGGGAAATATATGCGCACATGGTCTATAGGGAGCTCAGGTTTGCCGAGATGCAGGCCCCGCGCAAAGGACATGACAACGGTCTGCATGAGGGCAAGTGAATTGCGTGTTGGCTCTAACGCCGGAGCAGTGCTTTCTTGCTTTCTTTCCTTGCTTGTTTTGAAGTCTGGTTCGCCTCCTGTTTCCGTTGTTTTTGCTTCGCAACTCTTGGCACAGAAGGACAAGAGGCCATACCGCCAGTAAGTTGGGTCTGCATAGAGTGCCAGGTCATCTTGATCTGTCCCCGGCAGCCGGTCCTGGCTCGGTTTGAGGAACGCAAACAGGGCTGCTAGTTGGGAGGCCTATAGACACTGATGCGCGCAAGGGGCCATTCTGCAGGTAGATTGGCATAAACGGTGACCGGAGGCGCCAAGGGTGGCAGGTCCAGTACAGCAGTTTGTGAGGCTGCAGGTAAGGTCTGCACCGTTGATTTCTCGACTCTCTCCGTCTGTGCTGCTAGCATCGAGTGCTTTTGGAAGCGGTACAGTTCCTGCATAGCCCTTTGTTCCGATTGCACAGTAAGGTCGGCCTCAGCGAGACCAGCACGGTCAGCGTCCTCGCCGAGAGCTATTTCCATGGGGCTATTTTGCGTGGCTGCACCTACCCCTTGGGGATCTTCATCAGGAGAGAGCGGGGATCTTCTTTGATACCCGTAGGTATGGGGGTTTCTGCCAAGCTGACCAGGCCAGTGTGCCCACAGGGTGTGCTAGGGCGGCTTGCGCCCCCTGCCTCGTGTTCAAGCGTGCTCTCAGTGCTCTCTGCAATACTCTGCAGTACTGCCAGTGGTTTGGAAGGCTTAGATTTGACTGCGCTATGTTTGGCAGCTGCGGCCTTGAAGGTCCCTCTCCCTTCCAGTTCCTGCTGCCGTTGATATGCTGGTCCCTCCGTGAGCTCCACTCCCTCTGAGGGAGTTGTAGCACGGGCCAGCGACGCTTGCTGCCACCGCAGTCTTATGCCTTTGAGGGATTGTACGCCTGGTGCAGCTGCCCCTGTTTGCTCAGTTGGAGGACAACTGCTTGGGCAGTCGCCCTCCGCCGGACTGCTTCGGTCTGGGGAGCTGTTACAATGTACTGGCAGTTCGCCAGGACAGGCTGGGGTACTGGCCAGCCCCTTTCTAACACCTGCTTCTCCAGTGGGGGATACGTCCAGCTGCTCATTGGCTTGATAGCGGGTAGAGGCCTCAGAGCGAGGGGTCTCCGCAGACTGGGAGTGGATCTCTTCCTCTGTCACCGGATGCCCACAAGGAGACACTGAGGATGAGTCATTGACCTCATAGACGCTGGCCTCATCGTGCTCCACCTCCTGCTCGACTGTAGGGTCTTCTGTTGCAACTTCCTCTTCCTTATCCTCAGCCTCATCGTCTACTTGCATCTGGGAGTCGATGCTGCTGACTTCGTGCACTGAAGTCTCCTCGCCATCGGTTGGGGAGGTGACTGTAGCTGCAGACAGTGCTGTAAGCTCAGAAGCCTGCGTAGGGGAGCTTTCCACTTCTTCCCTACTGCTGACCGAGACTGGACGGTTGTACCGGTCTCGCACGCTGTTGTCTAGATAGGTCTGCGTGGCCATGTGCAAAAATTCAATTGAACACCCAAACACTTTGAGGTCAGTTGCTGAGACAAGATAATCCATAACATGATCCTCAAGGTCCTCAAATCGGTCGAACTTCGCAATGCTGAGAGAGACATTTATTGTCGCGCCCGAAAGGGCGGTTAGCACCAAGCGGCAGTCCATAACCGGCTCCCTTTCAGGGGGGGTGCTGGCTCCGGATGATTCGGCAGGCTCCATGGATGGTGACCTACCTACAGTCGCCATTTGAGCCGATAACTTCCGACTGTGTTCGCTCAGTTCAGTTTTACCCCTCAGGACAGCTGCTAAGGCATATGTCCTGTCACACCAAGCTGGAATGACGGCCCGAGGGATGGTATGCTTCTGTTTCCGGTGCTTGTGCCATACGATGCCTGTGAAGGGGGGCTGCCTGCCCAGGGCAGGTGCTAGGGCACCCGTCTTGGTTCCTTGCCGCACTGCCTTGGGGTTAGGGGAATTCCGTATGAAACTCCTCGTCGAAGGCGTCCGAATCTGGTCCTTCTGTGGGAAGCAGCTCTACCCAAGGTGGTTTTTCAAAATTGTCGCACATCAGAAATGCGTTATGTTCTGCCTGTACGATTCGGTCGATCTCCCCCCCAGTCAAGGGGTGTGAAGCATCTTAATTGCTCGCACCCACAAAAGGCCCGAATGCCTATATCATGGAGCTCGGTCGGAATGACCACCTCTCGGAGCGCTATGCAGTTGAGGAACACTTCTTTGCCGATTTGCGTTAGTCGTGGCGGCAGCCAAATGTGTGTCATGGCCACACATTGGGCGAAGGTGGACTTGAGGAGGGCTGTGATATCTGTGCACATGAGATTGACTTCCACAAGTCGCTTGCAGTTTTCACAAGCCCGCGGGCCGATGTTGTGAAAGTCGCTGGGGAGACAGAGGTTTTCAATACCTGCACCGCAAAATGCACCTTCAGGCAGCGCTCTAGCCTTGTTGGTTTGGTCCATTGCAAAGGTGATGGATGTAAGCGTGAGACAGCTCTCGAAAGCATATCGGCCCAGCTGCGCCCCTGGTGCAAGGACATTGCTGTCGTCTGCCTCTTGGCTGACACCGACTCTGCTGAGGGAGCAGCACTCCGCAAACACCCTTCGACTGTACTGGACGCAGCCCGGGGCCACAACCTCCCGAAGGACATCGCAGCCTTGGAAAGCTCCATCTTCTAAGCTTAGGACTGAGGGGGGGAGCTTGACGATCTGCAGCTGCTGACAACCCTGCCAGGCCGCAAAGCCTACATGCTGTATGCCTGCAGCAATTTCCACATGTCGGAGCATAGGTGCTGCATAAAAGGCTCTGTCAGCAATTTCTCTGCGTGGATTGACAGGGACTCGTATTGCTTTAGGGTAGCTCTCTCTATCATCTGCGTGGAATTGCCAGATAGAGTGGCCTTCTACCATGCAGGGCCGAACTACGATTTGCAGCTTTCTTTGTTGCAGCAGTGCCGTATGGAAGGCTTCTGGCAAGGGTAGTTGCGTATCAAGCTCGATGAGATCTACTTCGCATCCAAAGACATCAATGTCGGACACCGTTGGCAGGAAGCAAAGGATATCATCTTCCAATTGCGTAATGTCCTCATAGTGGGTAAGATTGGTTTGCATAGTATACTCAGTTCCTGCCATCGTCACCAGGTCGATGCTGACATCATATTTATCTTGGTCAGGCGGCATCCTCGCTGTGGGCGGCAGTCCGAGCATGCCTACAGTACTCAACTTCTTTGAGCCAGAAGATTGTGGTAGCAACTGGATAGCGGTTGCAAGCAGCACTTACAGTAAAATAGAAAAGATGGCCATTTCAGGAAGGAAATCAGGCCAGTAGGGCACTGTACCTGTGTGTGTGTGGGCTGTTACGGAGGGTCCCTTACTGCCACCACCAGTGTGGAGGAGGCGGCGGGGGAGGCTTGCTGCGGTTGGGGGGACGAGCTGCCGATGAGGAGCTACTCCCGCCCGTACGCCGGGCTTTATTGCGAGTATCGGGGTCGTCTCGGCTGGCCCCCAGTTGGTCTTTGAGCGCCTGCTTGTGGCGTTCTAGTTTCCTCCGAAACGTGGGGTCTCCAGACAGCCATTCACAGAGCCGGTTCCACTGGTCCTCCGTATATGCAATATGACCATATTGATGATACGGGCGATCGTCTTCTCTACAATGGGGATGGCCATTGTAGTAATAATTTTTGAGTATGTCACCAGGAAGCTTTGTCAGTGCATGTCGGGGAGAGAGCAGATTCCACCCTACTCGGGACATGGCAACCTCTAGTCCAGAGGTCAGCCAGTGCGCCACTACAGCGCTTTCTGTTTGGATATTTCCTTGCTCAAAGTTTCCTAGCGCTGTTGCTAGCCTAGTGTGGCGAATGACAAAACGCCCAAACCCTTGCGCAAAGGTAAAGGTGGGCTCTGCGACAATGTCCTCTTCCTCAGTTGCTTCTTCTTTTTTGCACGAGTGGAGGCGCTGTGTGTGCAGGTTCTGCGCAAGTCACCTTAGTCGAGTTAAGATGGAGCTACAAGCCAGGTTGCATCCAACAGGAAGAGACACAACAACCAAACCCCCAAACAAACAACAAACAAACCCCAAAAAACAACAAACACGCAAAACGCAGGGGCAACCTGTAAAGTAGCTCGTAAGGCCATGGAGGCATGAAGCTAGGTGAAACAGGGGCGATGAATTCAGAAGTGCGCTCAGTAGTTCTTGTCCATCAACGAACTGCAACGAAGAAGCAGGGGCGTGCGCACTGTGAAGCATGTTGAGACCAGGTAAAACTCTCGCATCACTGTGCCGCCAGTGGTACTTTGCAAGAAGAGAGTTAGATGGGCTTTGCAACTTGGCATGGTAAAGTCTCTTCTCGAAAACATGATGCACCTTCAAGGGTGCGCACGAATTGGACTCATTAAGTCAGGTAGCTGGCACGACGGCTGGCAGCAGCGGAACCTGGTTGCAACGATTGGGAAAACCACAGACTTCAAACCTGGAATTTCCACAAATCCGAGAATGAAGGACAGTGTGAGGTGACCACCAGGGTTCAAAAGGGAGTGTCAAGAGGCATGCACCTCCCGTCCCTCCCGAGGGGGGAGGTCACACACGAACCACACCAAGCAAACTCAGCTCATCAACAGCTCAGCGAAATGAACTGAGTGTGCTTGGAGAGACAACTCAAATGACGCGTGCTGCAAAGACCTCGTCAAGTCATCTGACAGCGTCTGACTGAACCTTTCAAACGTGGTCAGAGCGAACAGTCAATCCATGCAGGGCCCCATAAACCATCCGAAAATAAGTGAAGAAGTGAGACAAGGAAACCCCGTTTTCCTGATTCTGCACACTGTACTCATCCAGATCCACTGCGCGGGAAGCAGTCTGGGACTGTCTACTACTCAGGTCAACGAAAGGCATGGGCGCCCTGCGAACAGGGGACTCTTGCGTCATGTTGGCGAGGTCCTCAAGCGTGACCGGCCGTTGCTGAACATGGGAACGCTGCCTCGTTTAATCGGGGACTCCGAGGAATGCGATGGGGAGCTTTCATCTTGGGGATCAACTCCATGTGGTGGCAGAGCACTGGTTTCCTCTCCGTTTTCTTCCAACATGTTGTCATTTGCTGGTCGTGCGTTGGAGGATGCTGGACGATTGCTGAGGCAGTCACCCGCTTCATCTGACAAGGTGGCATCACCATCTTTGTCTTCCATTGAGGAGTCTGCTTCTTCTTGAAGCACCGTGCTTGGCAGAGTGGACGGCTACAGGGGAGCTGAGGACGGAGACAATATTGCTTGCTTCCTCATCCGCCATTGTGGCATCAGCTGTCTCAGGCGAGGTCGGAGTCTGGCATGCTTGATCACCTGCCTCCGTGGCAACATCAGAGACGGAGAGACAGGTGCACTCGGCTGCGGCCAAAAGCAGCCATGCACCAAAAGGCCAGGCTGCGGTGGCAGGACTGGTTCCGACCCTAGGGCGCGACAGCATCTTGGGATACCGCCGGGCCTACCTGCACTGCCTTTTAGAATGTGGGTTCGTTTCTATGGTGCAGTGTCGTCTTCACTGTAGTACTGCCTTACTGACGGCTAGACGAGGAGGTTTGTGGTTTGGTTTGTACCGCTGCCTCTCGAGATGTCCCTTCTGTATCGGGCAGCTCAACGGTGCGATCTATCAGGCGAAAATGGTCGATCTCCGCACCATTGCACGGAAGCGATAAGTCATTGCAAGATAGCCCGCAGGCATGACTTGGTTGACGTGCCATTCCCAGTTGCGCACAGTCTGGCCTTGTACGTCGGTCGCAGCATAGGGCTTCTTTCTGTCTGATTGTTCCGAATTTGAAGTGTACCCGAAGCAGGGCGAGGGGGGTGACGGTGTATGCGCGGTGCTTGGACAAAAGATGCCAACTTTTCCTCGAGATGGTCGTAGCTAACCCAGTATGCAGCCATCTCGCAACCTGCAAATAGTAGTCAGCCACCGAGCGCTTTGCAAAGGTTTGCGCCGCTCTCTGTAGCAAGCTCATCTCAAAGGAGAGGCATCCTTGCCCCGTCGCTGGGACGTAGCTCTCTTCCTCTGTGGTCTCCTCTTCAGCATTCGCCTCAGCACGGTCTGTCCTTGCACCAGGGCGTTCGGTGGCATCGCCGCTGCTCCTCGGGCTGGGTCCCTTGTCTACCGGGGTCTCCCTGGCAGACCCGCGTCTCGATTCTGTGTAACTATCGAGTGCAGGGTCAGCTATCCCGTAAGGATTGTTAGCAGCATTATCCACATTATGCCTGTATCGCTCAGAAGCGGCAAGCGAGCCTTCCTTAAGCTTCAGCGCGTCACATTGCGCAATGACCTTGCGCACCATTTGAACAGGGAAATATACATGCACATGGTCTATGGGGAGCTCAGGTTTGCCAGGTACAGGCCCCGCGCAAAGGACATGACGACTGTTTGCATTAGGGCCAGCGAGTTGCGAGTTGGTTCTAACGCTGGAGCCGAGCTGTCTTGTTTTCTTTCCTTGCTCGTTCTGAAGTCAGGTTCTCCTCCTGCTTCTGCTGTCTTCGCCTCGCCATACAGCCAGTAAGTTGGGTCCGCATAGTGATCTGTCCTCTGCGGCTGCTCCTGGCTCGGTTGGAGGAACGCAAACAGGGCGGCCAGTTGGGCAGCCATGGCACCACAGATGGCATCGAAGTCTTCCTTGGTGTGCCTCATCTAGCTCAACAGCTTGTGCAGCTTGTGCATCTGGTGCAGCTTGTGCAGCTTTTGCGGCTGTCGGCTGGGCCTGCACCCAATGCACTCTCGACACCCTCTGTTTGCGTTGGCATCTTTTTTTTTTCCACGTACGGACGCCGTGTGGGCATGGTGCCCAGGTCATCATTGAAGGGAGGGAAGAACAGTCTGATGGACAAAGACCGCGAACAAAAACCAAAAACACCACAACCAAGGGCCCACCGGCCGAGTCTCCACCATCATGGAGTCTTTCCTCTGTGCTAGGTGAAACGGGTGAGACGAAGAAGAGAGTCTAAAAAGGGGCCTGAATTCACGAACGAAAAGCATACGGCGCAGGTCTGTGCTCAAGCAAGGTCGCAAAAAAAGGCTTCAAAGGGACCTAACTTCACAACAGCGAGTGACCAGCGGCCACACCCCAGTGCGGCAAAATCATGGTCACGATGCAGGTCAACCCCCAGTGCGGAGTTTCGCAATGCTTCAACGTCGACTGTATCCCAATCAAGTGGAGTGGCGTGTCTATGTGGCATGCCTTGGAAAAGACCTTTCTTGTGGCACAACCGGTTCAACCAGTTGCACTTGCAAGTCCAGTGGCATGCTATCGCGCGGCAATCAATAAGTGGCGGCCATGATCGACGAGAGCCTGCAGGTACTGGTGCGAGAAGCCCCCCCCCGAAGGGAGGTCAGCTCCGCACCCTATGGCACACAAAGGTGCCAAATAGTAAACAGAGTGGGGTGTCTTCTTGGTCAATGAGTGCTGCACCATTGCAAAAGGTGATCGGCTGCATGCAAGGCCCGTGTGAAATAGGTGAAACGGGTGAAACATTGGACAATCCTAGCATGGCATCTGTACCTCTTTGTACAAAATTGGAAATGTCGGACATCAACAAAGGGAACTAAGGTTCCCCCTGGGCATCCTCCATTTCCACTCTGGGCACGCGCCTCAGCGTGAGTCCAGGGTAGGCCAACAATCACGACTCACGACAGGACAAATTCCAGAGGGGAGCGGAGAAACACCGCAATCATACCCTTCCATAGGAGGTCCCACTCATGAGTGTCATGACGAGACGCCAGCACCTAGAGCTAGGGGCAAGCAAACGACAATAAAATGCGCATTGCCAGCGACCAAAGTCCTAGAACAACCTGAATAACCCGCCTAGTCCAGGCAATGCCGAGAGCTGTTGAGTCACAGAGAAGTCAACTGCTCAGACCTGACAGAGCCGGCAATCCTGTGATTGGAATAGGGGACAAGCCAACCGGCGGCGGAATATGACAAGCAAGATGCGCAAGCAACAAGTAATCTCTTCTCGCCATTCGCAAAGCTGTGAGCCAATAGGAGTGAGAGCCTTAGCTCTTTGTTCCTAACTGGCGGGTGGTAGAGACTCTTAACAAGTAGCTGCGATACAGCGCTTGCTGCACCAAAAGGGCTGGTTTTTATCCAAGACCAGGGGTATGCCCCGTGTCCGGGATCATGTGCAGCCAGGGTGGCCATCGCATAGCAGGACAAATGGCGAAAGCATTCTCTTCAGCATAGACTCCTCGCAAAAACTGTGCAATCAAGGAAAGCCCTACTTCCTATGTACCTCAGCGAGGGCGGAATTGCGAGCTCACCTAGGGCTGCACAGTTCATGAAGGCTTTGACTCGGATTGCATGAAGAGTTGTCGGAAGGAGGACTTCTCTGAGGCTGGTGCAGTGCACAAAGGCGAACTCCGGAATTTCTTTGACATTGGTGTTGGCAAGGTCTACACGCTTAAGCAGTCGGCAACTGTCGCCCGCATGCGCTCCGATGGCAACGAAGTGCTTCGTGAGAGCAAGTGCGCAGATTCCCGTAGAGCTAAGACAACCCGGTGCCAGCTCGCTGGTCCTAACTTGCAGTGCTGACTCTCGGGGGGATGGAAGCTCACTCAAGGTGACCTCAGCAAGGTTGATGCACCCTTGGAAGAGGTACTGCCCAAACTTGGCTTCACAGTTGAACACATTTGCAATCCCCTCCGATGCATACACCCATTGCAAGGAACAGCATTCCGCAAAGGCTTTGTAACCAAAATCTCGACAACCCGGAGCCAAGACACTGTATAGCAATTTGCAGTCCCGGAAGGCGTCATCAGAGATGCCTACTACAGTGGTCGGCAGTTTGACAATGCGGAGCTGTCGGCAATTTTGCCACGCCTCTGCACCAATGAGCCTGATACCTAACTCCACACTGACGTGTCGCAGACGCGGAACCCCTGCAAAAGCCCATTCTGGGACGATTTCTTCTGGGTTCATAGGGACATGAACGGCTAACGGGACTTGATCAATAGGGCAACTCCCGAGCTGCTCTTGTGCTGGCAGGATAACACTACAGTTCTTGAAGACCATGGAAAATTCCATGCCTTGCTGCAACTTGTCCCTTTTTTCCACGAGTGCGGACGCCGTGTGGGCATGGTGCCCAGGTCATCATTGAAGGAAGGGAAGAAAGGCAGATGGTGGAGAATGGAACGAAGACCCCAAAAAACCAACCCAAAAACCAAACACCCAAGCCCGCAGGCCGACTCCACTATCTTGTAGTCTTCCCTATACACAAGGTGAAACGTGTGAAACTGAGGCTAGTGACAACTAGTGGGCCTGAATTCGCAAAAGAAGTGGACTGCAGCGCAAGCTATGTTCATGGAAAGCCGCCTAGAAGGCTTCAAACGGACTTTCCTTACCAAGTGTTGATGACCAGCGGCCACACCACAGTGTGGCAAAACAAGGTCACTTTGCAGGTCAGGTGTCTCGCAATGCTCCAGCAGTGGTTGTAATCAGGCCAACCGAATGTACGAAGATCTAAGCAGCAATCCATGGCAAAGACCATACTTGTAGCACGACCCGTTCAACCGGTGGCGCATACAAGGTCAGTCACTTGCTGCCAGGCAGAATTCAATCACGGCGGCAATTCCTAGCGAGAGAAGCCTGCAGCTAAGGGTGAATCGGGCACCACCTCCCCGTGGGGAGGCAGACCCAACACCCTTCGGCACACCACGGTGCCAAAAAGGGGGATGTCACTTGAGTCTGTGCGGCGCTGTTTAATGGCAAAAGGTGAAAGGTGCATGCAAGGCCCGTGTGAAACCTGTGAAACATTGAGCTCTCCTAGCATGATATCTGTACCTCTTTGTACAAAATTGGAAATGTCGGACATCAACAGCGGGAACTAAGGTTCCCCCTGGGCATCCTTCATTGCCACTAGCTACCACCCGCCGTGTAGGAACGCAGAACTAAGGTTCTCGCTCCTATCGGCTCACTTCGCAGCGGATGGCGAGAAGAGGTCATGGTTCTGCTTGGTGTCCGTGCATTTCGCTTGCCGCATATGCCTGGAAATCATCCTTTTCTAATGCTCAAAACTGACACTTGGCTCAACTCACCGCTCACGTCGCACTTGCTTCTCTCCTGGCTCCGAAGCATAGCTTCGCTGAGGCTGGTGCTAGATAGTTCGTGTCACTCAAGGTCATTTGCCTTATAGGTCATCGAATGCTATGGTGTCGAAAACTTGCATCTCGGGGCGCCAACGTCCCGCAGCATTTGACCCTAAACCAGTGACCGACTGCTGTGTCTGGCAGGTGGACGATTTGCCGTTGTCGACATCACCGCCACGCCGAGACTCTTCTCTATCCGACAGTCTTTGGGCACTTACTCCGAGTATAACAGAGGGCAACTATGGTTGAGGACTCGTGTTGTTGAGGAGTACTATTTCGCAGTTGCTGGCCTACTTCGGACCCGAGCTAAGGCTCGCACCCAGACCCCACCAAAATTGATATCAGGGCCACGACAGCTGTGGATGGGGGAACGATCCTCTATTCTAAGCCAGGGGTGTAGCCCATGTCTGGGATCATGTGCAGCCAGGGTGGCCATTTCATGGCCGGACAGATGGCAAAAGCATTTTCTTCAGCATAAACCCCATGCCATCTGCGTGTTCCGGGCATGCCTTGCTGCAACTTGTCCCATATTGGGTCCTCAAGGTGTGTTTGTGTGGCGGTTTGTAGAAAGTCAATGGAGCACCCAAACACTTTGAGATCAGTAACCGAAGCCAGATAGTCCATAACCTGGTCCTCTAGATCCTCAAATCGGTCAAACTTGGTGAGAGAGACCTTGAAGGTCACCTCCGAAAGCGTGGTCAGCAGCAGGGAACATTCCATGACTGGTTCCTTTTCGGGGGGAGTGCTAATCATGGATGAATCATCAAGCTCCATGCTTGGCAGGCTGTTTGCAATTATTGTTTGAGCCGAAATTGCTTGAGTCTGCTTATGAGCTGTTCTTAAAGCCAGAGATATCTTCTGAAGACAGATGCAAAGGCGTTCCAAAGTTCCCTGTCCCCTTTTTGCTCGCCCCCACGACTTGAGGCTCCACATACAGCAGTTGGAGATCAGCCTCGCCTGAGATACCCACCTTGAGTTGTCTTGAATGGACTGGCATGATATTCGGAGTATGCATGGTAGAGTTCTTCGTCAAAGGCGTCCGAATCGAGTCCATCCGCAGGGAGCACCTCCACCCACTGGGGTTTTTCAAACTTGTCGCACATAAAGAAAGCATTGTGCTCTGCTTGCACCCACTGTTCAAGGTCACCCCAGTCCAGGGGGGTAAAGCGTTGCAGCTTCTCACACCCACAAAATGCTCGGTTGCCTACATCCCTTAGCTCCGTCGGAATGACAATTTCTTGCAGTGCTACACAATTCAGAAAACTTCTTTGCCATGTTTGCGTTGTTGGCATCGAGTGCTTTTGAAAGCGGTGCAACTCTTGCATCGCTCTCTGCTCGGATTGCACCATTCGGTCGGCCTCCGCAAGCCCAGCATGGTCTCCTTCCTCGCTAAGAGCAATCTCAATAGGGCTGATTTGCTTGTCTACGCCCTCTTTTCGGGGATCCTCGTCCGGTGAGTGGGGATCTTCTTTAATGACCATGGGGACGGGGGTTTCTGCCAGGCTGACTGAGCCAGTATGCCCGCAGAGCATGCTCTGTTGACTTGCGTCCTCTGTGCCGTGTTCAGGTGTGCTTTCGATGCTCTCTGCAATGCACTGTAACACCGCCAGCGGTTTGACCGCCTTGACTTAACCGCACTGTGTTTGGTGGCCGCGGCCTTTAGGGTCCCAGTCTTAGTGGTGGTGGCCGGCCCTGCCCTTTCCACCTGCTGTTGTGACGTGTCTGTCTTCTGGGTTCACCTCCTTTAGAGCGCTTCTGTTCGGGCCAGCGATGCTTGCTGCCATCTCCGCCTTATGCCTTTAAGCGCTTGTGCGCCTAATGCACCTGCCTCTGCTTGCTCAGCTGGAGGACAACTGCTTGGGCAGTCGCCTTCCGCCATTTTGTTGTTGTCTTGGATGTTTTCGCGGTGCCTTGGCAGACCGCTCGGGCAGGCTGTGGTTTCGGCGGGCTCAGTCATCACACTTGCGGCTCCGGTGGCGACGGCGGCAGGAAGAGGCCACAGAGGAAGAGACTTTGCAGACTGGGAGCGGATCCCATCCACTGGCTTGTAATGCCCTTGAGAGAACACTAAGAGAAGTCATTGACCTTCCATACACTGGCTATCTCGTGCTCCTCTTGTTGTTCGACCACCGCATCATCAGTTGCAGCTTCTTCTTCCCTGTCCTCGGCACCCTCAACGGGCTTGGGTAAGTCACAGCTGCTGATCTCGCGCACCGGTGTCTCATCCTCACCGACTGAGAAGGTGACCCTGCCAGCCGACGGTG
The DNA here is from genome assembly GCA_963970005.1 of Durusdinium trenchii. NCBI lineage: Eukaryota > Dinophyceae > Suessiales > Symbiodiniaceae > Durusdinium > Durusdinium trenchii. The sequence goes on along the minus strand of CAXAMN010027184.1, from coordinate 238,621 downwards.
CTGCGAACTTCAGATGCCTGGGTGGGAAGAGCCTTCTTCTTCTTCTTGGCTGCTGCCCGAGACTGGTTGGTCATGAACGTTTTGTGCGCTGTGCGTGCTGTCAGGCGATGGAAGAAGACCACCGGAACTGAGCAGATCGAGGTCATCAGAGGCCAGGCTGCCAGCAGGCTTGCCAGTGGCTGCGTATCGCCGAAGTAGCGGCTGCAGGACGCCAGTAGCATCCTTCGTGTAGCATCCCTGGTGCTGGAGGCAGCAGCAGGACGGAGTCCTCTCGATCAAGTGTGGGTTCACTCCGCCATGCATCACAAAAGTGGATTTGTGCAGAGCTTCAAACTGGAACAGCCTTGCCTTGTTGGCTACATCACATTTGCCAGGCGGGTGGCGGACAGTGCTGCGGACCGTAAAGCGTGAGCCGCCTGCTTTGCTGACCGTATGAAGCAGACGCCCCTGGGGTGACTGGTGTCTGAGACGAAACTTTTTTTCAACGAGTACGGACGCCGTGTGGGCATGGTGCCCAGGTCATCGTTGAAGGAAGGGAAGAACAGTCAGATGGTGGAGAAAAGAACAAGGACAACCAAAGCAAACCAAAAAACCAACAGACCAAAGCCCACAGGCCGAGTCTCCACCATCTTGTAGTCTTTCCTCTGTGCTAGGTGAAACAAGTGAAACGAAAACTAATGACTATCAATGGGCCTGAATTCTCGAACGAAAAGCATGGCAGCGCAGGTCTGTGCTCGAGCAAAGTCTCCAAGAAGGCTTCAAATGGACTTTACTTCATGACTACTGGTGACCAGCGGCCACACCACAGTGTGGCAAAACCATGGTTACGATGCAGGTCAGGAGTATCGCAATGCTCCAACGCCGGTTGCATCCATGTCAACCTGGAGTGGCAGTAGCTATGCTGCATGCCGTGGAAAAAACCTTTCTTGTAGCACAACCCATTCAACTGGTTGCACTTACAAGTCCAGTGGCATGTTGCCAGACGGTGATCAAACAGTGGCGGCTATAGCAAATGACGAAAGCCTGCAGGTAAGGGTGCGAAAAGGCACACCCCCCCGAAGGGAGGTCAACCCAGCACCCTTCGGCGCACAAAGGTGCCAAAACGGGGTGTCTCTTAAATCTGTGAAGCGCTGCGTCATTGCAAAAAGTGGTCTGCTGCGTGCAAGGCCCGTGTGAAACAGGTGAAACTTTGGACTATCCTAGCATGATATCTGTACCTCTTTGTACAAAATTGGAAATGTCGGACATCAACAGCGGGAACTAAGGTTCCCCCTGGGCATCCTTCATTGCCACTCTCTACCACCCGCCTGTTAGGAACGAAGAACTAAGGCTCTCGTTCCTATCGGCTCACAGCGTTGCGAATGGCGAAAAGAGGTCGTGATCCTACTTAGTGTTTGCGCATCTCACTTGCCGTACATTGCTGGCGGTGTGCTTGTCCACCATTCCCGCTGCTAAGCAGGGGTGGAAACCTCCTATGGAAGAGTACTCTGAAGGAAGGTTTGTTTTGCGATGATCCTCAGCTCCACTATGGAATTAGGCCTGGGATGGCTTCTGGCCTAACCTGGACTCGCGCTAAGGCGTGCGCCCAGCCTCTTAATGAGTGACTGTGAGGCCGCTGTAGCTGTGGCCAGAAAGGCTTGTCTTCATCCAAGACCAGGGGTAGATCCCATGTCCGGGATCATATGCAGCCAGGATGGCCATCTCATGCTTGGACAAATGGCAAAGGCATTTTCTTCGGCATAGACTCCTCGCCATTTGTGTTTTCCTGGCTGTTTGACAAGCCTCTAGAGCCTCTTAAGGGCAGTGCGATCCAAGAGAGCCCTACTCCCAAGAAAGGCTCTCCTGTAGGCTCACCGTTTCGTGGAGGTCGAGAACTGGTTGGTGGCTCTGCTCAATGCTTGCATCGCCCTTGCTCCTTTCCTGCCTCGAAAGCATTGCTGGCCTTTGCAGGATCTAGAAAGTCTTCTCTCCAAAGATCATTTGCATCTACCGGCAAAACTCGGAGCCATGTGGGCTGGTCGAATTGCTCACATTTGTCAAAAGCATTGGACTGGGCATATGTCCCTCGCCATGTTTTACTTTTTCCTTGTTTGAGTATTGCTCGAAGTTGCGCGCAACCTGCAAAAGCATGTCTCGCAATGTAAAGCAGGGCTGGTGGAGTGGAAACCTCCTGTAGTGAGATACACTTGAAAAAGGCTTCTTGCTCAATGGTCCTCAGATTGCGGGGAAGGCAGAGTTGTTGCAGCTGCGAGCAGTGAGCAAAGGTTGAGCCCAGAATCTCAAGCACGTCTGTTTGGGACAAATCAACGGTTTGCAGCTGCTGGCAGCTCGCACAGGCAGCTAAGCCTATCCTGTTGAAGTCTGTCGGCAAGGCAAGTGCAACAATGCCAGCCTCCAAAAACAGCAGTCCGGCAAGCATCGGTTTGGGTACACTGTGGCAGGTTCTGACGTGTCCAAGTTGATGCTACGCAGAGCCGTGCATGCTTGAAGGCACGAGGGCTTAGTTGGGCTTGGGGGGCTAGCCTATTGCTAGGGCAGTGTGCCGCGCCCACCTGCGTTAAGGAGCAACACTCTTCGAATACCTTGGTGCCGAAGTACTTGCAGCCTGAGGCCACCACTACACGTAGCACTTAACACCGGCTGAAAGCGCCATGCAATAGGCTGACGACTGTGTCTGGCAAGTGGACGATTTGCAGCTGTCGACAGCTCCGCCACGCTTTTTTTTTCCACGAGTACGGACGCCGTGTGGGCATGGTGCCCAGGTCATCGTTGAAGAAAGGGAAGAACAGTCAGATGGTGGAGAAAAGAACAAGGACAACCAAAGCAAACCAAAAAACAAGCAGACCAAAGCCCACAGGCCGAGTCTCCACCAACTTGTAGTCTTTCCTCTGTGCTAGGTGAAACAAGTGAAACGAAAACTAATGACTATCAATGGGCCTGAATTCTCGAACGAAAAGCATGGCAGCGCAGGTCTGTGCCCGAGCAAAGTCTCCAAAAAGGCTTCAAATGGACTTTACTTCATGACTACTGGTGACCAGCGGCCACACCACAGTGTGGCAAAACCATGGTCACGTGCAGGTCAGGAGTATCGCAATGCTCCAACGCCGGTTGCATCCATGTCAGCCTAGAGTAGCAGTAGCTATGCTGCATGCCGTGGAAAAAACCTTTCTTGTACTGTCGACAGCTCCGCCACGCAGCCTCTCCTACAATCTTGACACCGTTCTCTAGTGCGTGACGGATTTCAGTGCAAAGGAAAAGGCTTGTGGGGGAATTTTGTCATTTCTACTGCGCAGCACCTTGACTTCCCCTTTGAGCTGCCCCTTGTGTCCTGCCTCTACCATGCATTGCCGAGCGATCACATAGTACCTATGGTTGGTACTGAGTGCATACTGGATTGGGTCTACAAGGACCTGCAGGGTGTTCGTTTGCACAAATTGCAGTTCACCGCTTGGTACCTTTGGGCTCTCACTGCGTGAGCGCACCCTGGGGCGGTACCCTTTCCACCACAAAGGTACACTCGGACGTTAGTGTTGACGCACGCCAAAAAGGCGGAGACCCGCAGAAGCATGCAACACCACGAGTTAATGTCTTTGTCCAATGTGGCCTGCGAAGGTTCCCACATAAGGAATTTCGGTAGGTTGGTTGTCTTCTCTACCTTATATCCTCCCCTTTGCAGGGTGTGGTCCCAACGCAGCACAGCTCGACCCTTGGTTTAGGGCCTTACTGTGGCCTGACTGTACATTAAGGGGTGTTCCTGCCAGAACCCCGACCGCTCGGTGACCCAGTCGATAGCGATCCCACCCCACCTATGACCCCCAAACCCGAAGGAATGGGAAGAAACAGGTGGAGGTCCAGGTTACCCCGGACACCGTGACTACTCTGGCATTCATCACGGAGGAACCGACGGTCTGATCCGTGTGGAGCTTGGCTACCCTCACACGAACTTTGACCGTTGGCCAGGTCACAGAGACTGGTGTCTGAGACGATGAGCCAATCAGGGTTGGCAAGTCCATCTGCTGCATGGCCAAACAAAAGCCGCTGTCAGAGAGTGGGTGGGTGTGATTTAGGAACTGGTTTTGTTCGTCCTTGCGATAGGCAATCTTGCTTTGTGAGAACCAGCCTGCGTCTCACCTTCCCTTCATAATGTTCAGCAAGGGGGCTGGCCCCTCCCACAGGGGTGTGGCTCGGTGGGCTTGAACATCCAAATCGCCAATAAGGACCCCGCAGCTTGGGCAGCTCCAGGCACAGTGTCGCTGGTGTGCAGGGTGCAGGCACCATGCAGAAGTGCGGCAATCACTTGTGCGGCACCCTTAAGACCATGCATGTTGAGCGGGCACGCTAGCACCGTTAGGTCCGTGGCTCTGCTAAGGGCAACATTGGCTCTGGTGTAACATTCTTTGTCGAAGTCAGACCTGTTGGAGTGGCCACTGAGAAAGCTGGATTGGCCATGAAGGACAATACAATGCTTTGCCGTGGCTCCTGCAACCTTGACCGCTGTCTCGACGTTGGTATTGCGGCGGGACTGGTGACAGAAACTACGAAGGCTGGCACTATCCTTTCCAGTGGTCAGAACTAGAATGTTGTCTGGTTCGGCCTGGACTGGTGGCCATGATTCGATCTGGGGTAGACCGCCCTCGTGGATTCTGGCGGGGGATCGGCCCGGTTTGCTCCGCGAGGATCATGATGGATCCATTGCACAAACCTCAGCCTCCGTAACCCCTTTGGCTCAAGCATATCGGCTCAAAACTCTCAGTAAATTTCTGTTGAGTTAGGAGGATCAAGACTACTTCTTAAAGAGAAGAAGTCGTCTCCGGGCCGGTACGCGTAGTTGGGACCTCCTTTGTCTGTACTTAGGACCTTTGCTTCCGACCATTTTCAGTTTCTTGCATTTGTGCGGTGTCCTTAGACACCGTACAATTTCAAGTGGTGTCCTTAGACACCATTTGATTGCAACTTTTTGGCCGCCTTCCCTTACAAGCACACTCGAAGGGTGTCCTTAGACACCTTTTGAGCTTCGTTATAGGCTCTATTAGTCTCCAAGGATGGTTTCTAAGGAAGTCTATTGCACGATTTCTCAATTTATCTACGATGATATTCTCGATTCTTTTGAGGCGAAAGGAGTTTTTTCACAGCTCAGTGGACCCTCCTTAGCTGCCTCACCGCGCATCTTTTTTCTCTGTCGCTTTCCTAGCATGGTCAACACTGTCCGTTTTAGCCGGAATCTCTTTGTCGTTGGAGAGGATGAATACAACAACATTTGTGCCGCCGTTTCTGGAAGTCATCCGATAGATATCATCATCTATGGAATACAGAGTCGATTGCAGGATAATATTTTGCAGCTCTATCACTCAGGCAGTCAACTACGACGTGTGCTTCTATTTCATGAGTGCTCTTTTAGTGCTACTTGTGTTGACTTAACTATTGGGGTCTGCACTTCGCTGAGAAGGCATCGAGCCCACATACAGCGAATCAACAAATACAAAAGCTTTGAATTTGCACAAAATGGACGCTTGCGCACCTTTACCAAAGCTACATATTTCATTGCACTCAGTGCCACTCGTAATGTAAATAGCTTTGAAGTCTTTTCGCCAAGTCTTGAATATGCTGAAACATGGCTTTGTTCCAGCAAGTCCCTCACACCACAGATTCAAGCTGCTATTACTGCCGTGCCAGGAGTCTGTCGGTTTCGAGTTTATACGCATGACCCCCCTCTCCATACAGAGCTTGGAGCAACAGACCGATGCTGTGTCACTTTTGGCATTGCCGAATCTGAAGTTCAAACAGTGACTGATTCCCTTGCGCCAATTTATGCTTGTCTGAGTCAAGAAATTGCCTCCTCTACTCAGCAAGACCTCCAAAGGGTAATTCCCCTCTTCTGGAATATGCGTTTTGGTGATGCTCCCACATTCTATCGCTTTCGCACTGTCACTTTTCTTGACATCAGATCTTGCACGCAAGAAGAAAGATGGCAACTCCAGAGCATCCTAATTGACATGAACATTCCATACTATATCCAAAAAAGATTACTTCTGGTTATCTATGCTGAAGGAGCTGAACTTGAAAACTTCAGGCTTCGAACCTTCCAAGAACAGATTAAGATTCCCTTTGGCAAAGAAGAAGGTAGCCTACAATGTTCTTTCACAGCGGGAATCAATGAAAACTGCTGGACTGTCGATATTAGCACTACTGGAAGTGACACTCATGAAGCCTTTCAAATTGAGGATGATGGATCACTTATGATGAAAGATGGAACCGTCGATGTCGATTTCAGTGAAGAGTTACAAAAAGTCTTGGGTGCTATACAGATCCGACCTGCCATTGTACATGTCCAAGACAAAGGTCAACAGAAAGTTGTTGCCTTTTATGCGTCACCTGCCTTATTTCCGCGAATACCTGGTACCTTTGTTGACCACAAGGCACATAAAAGAATTGTCCACTACAAACAGCCTGATGTCCATACTACTGAACGGACCTCCAACATTTACGTTAAAGAAACCAAAACTGATCATCATGTTGGGGCACATAACAAAGGACTATGTCAAGGTGCTCGGCTTAGTGGATTTTTTCCCCTACCAGGTAATAGCATGTCGCGTAGAAGATTTGGGCAGCTACAAGTTTTTAGCTTTGAAATTGGCAAGAGAGACGTTGCCGTTGATCTTCTTGACGAGATAGTTCCTATTTGCTTTGTTGAAGCTGAACTCTCTATGAAAGAGGTCTCTCACCTCCTTGATATTCTGATGAAACAAAGGCATCTCCTTGACCATCATACAATCTTCCTCGAATGCACAACCACAAAACCACCCCTCCAACAGCACAACGGAGATGTCATCACTACTTTGCCTGAGCATGAAAGTATTATTCATTGCCAAATTGAGCATGGTCAGAAGCTGCAAGTACTACAACCACGTTTTGAAAGAGGTAAGGTCTCTCGGTGTTTCAGTAATGCACTAGAGCTCAGTGTCTATGACCGTGCTAACCTCATTCTCTTTTTACCGGGTCAGATGGATATTCATGATGTCTTTGGGAAAGCACCCGTTGGCCGCATTCTGTCAATTTGGTACAACAGTCATTCTTCATACAAGAATCATGCTACGGCGCCATTTGCAACCAAGCAGTCGGCAAATATCACTGGCAGCAGCCCTCAACGTAGTATAAATGCCCAAAGAGATACCTCTTTCACTGGCGAGTGTCGCGACAACAAGCAATCGCCTGCTCGTTCGATCCCGTCTTCATCTGACCACAATCAAGATGCAGTCAGTCCTCTACCAACTGAAATTGATGCAACTGGTTCTACATCCCATGAAGAAGAAATAACACCGAAACAGGACTTTGACCTTTTGTCCACTTGCTCCCCAACCAAAAAGAACAAGCTTTGTAGTGACGTCGCTACATATCTTCAGGTAAAAGATTGTGATGAACATCAAGCCGCGAATCAAGGAAGTCAGGTTAGTCCAGCATCTTCCTTGCCTGAATTTGCTGGGACACCTGAACGACTGTCGGTAAGCAAAGCTTACATCCCCAATATCCAAAATGATCTTTGTTCTGTAAACGAAGCAATGCAAGTTGATGAAAGCTCTGCCTTGCGCTTTGCAAACAGAAACATTAAGCAAGATTGTACTGCTTGTCCAAAAGGATTACAACAATCCCAAACCTGCAACACCGAAACCCACCAAACTAAAGAGCTCCCTGAAGAGAAGGTAATTGTTCCCTTTTCCCTCAATGAGTGCCCGTCGGGCAATGAAGCTTCACAACTTTCGACTGATTCGTTTTGTGAACAGGTATACCAAGATTTGCAACAACAACTAGAAGACGATCCAAAAAAAAAGCAGGCCATCGTGCCCTTTCGACCAAGTCAAAACATACTGTTGAAGTGACCACTGACAGAAAGCCTGCCCCTAAGAAAAGCTCAAGTGATCCACGTCGACAGTCGGCCAAGAAACCCACTGCAAAACCTGCCCCAAAACGAGGTGATGGCCTTAGCCATCATCTTGTAAAAGGGGGAATCAACGCTCAACATGTTTCCAGTTGCGATACAAATCAAAACTCAGTCAACGAGATCCTCCAAAACAAACGTCGACAATCATATATTCACCAGATACAGCAGATGATCAGCCGTGATGTCTCCCTGCAAAACATGGACTTTCAGGATGAAGACATTCAACGAGCAGTCTCTTTATATGAGAATCTCAATGCCACTGCTTGTTACTACACGGCTGCATTGCGCATTGTCTCCAAAGCAAATTGGAACAAGCTAGTAAACTTCGAAAATCATATTGGTCACAGAGCAATGGTTGCAGTAGCCAAAGGCTGGACGTGTGCATCTCATCTATCGAATGATGATTTTGATCACTACCACCTTGCTTTGGCTATGTCTGCTCTCCCCAAGGATACTCATATGGACTTGCTCAGAACATATGAGTCTATTGTCGCGATAATTCCGCCTCCTTTTCATGACTTACTAGGATCTAGGGTCTCATTTACCTGTCTGAGTTGTCATAGAATTGTTGAGCACAATGTCGCTACCTTCATTGTCACTGACTCACCGACGGGACTTTTATTGCATGTTGCCTTCTTTGAAGCGGCCTTTCCATGGTCAGAGCATCTTTTGCCCAATGGATGTGATGATGGAATCAATGCCGGTCAAGAATGTCAAGAATGTGCCAGTAACTTTAACTGGGCCACTATTTCTTGCTCACCCTGTCGACTTGTGTGGCTGCACTTTCCACGAGCGAGCCAGCCACTTGCAACAGACTATGACAAGTTCCTTAACAAAGATACTTTCCAATCAGGTGGGCAGATTTGGCAATGCATTGCTTTAGTTATTCATCAGGGTCCGGACCCACTGAATGGGGAGCAGCAACCGTGCGAGCATTTCTATGTGTTAGAACATGAAAATGCCAACTCCACAACATTGAAGTATGACAATGCTACTGGGCTGAGTCAACTAGGTATCTCACAACTCAAAGCAGGTGATCGAATTTGTGGTATCCTTTACCGACATGCGACTATTTCGAGCACATGGCTTCACACGCGACCTCCTAAACGAACGTCCAATATTGCGCGTGGCAAAGACTTAAAACGCGCCAAAAACAAATTTGGGCAGCGAGAAGTAAGTACATCTAAAGGAAAACATGCTACAAAAAGGGTCATTGATGTTGGGAATCGAAAAGATGTTGTTGGCCCTGTTCCTCTTAATGTGAACGAACTCCAAGCTGCTTACATTCCAGAGAAGCTATGCCCACCGCCCCCAAGTGATGCAACTATTCCTGCGGAACAACTGAAAGCCATTGAAATATCTCTGTCGCAGTCATCACAGGCGGATCACCTCTCATCGCCTGCCTCTCCAATTGATCAACCCATGCAAAGTTGTGAATCCAAACCACCGTATGCTGTTCTGAGTATGTTTGATGGATGCGGATCGTCTTTAGACATCCTTATTGAAAAGTTTGGCTATCGCCCCAAAGTCTGTGTGCTGTGTGAAAGAGATGAAACACTCAGATATTTGGTTGCAGAAAAACATGGAATCTCTGTTAACGTGCAGTGGATACACAGCCTCAAAGGAGGCATTTTCCTCTATGCGAATGATGTTGACCTTCTCTTTGATGATGGAGCGAGAATCTTAAGAGAGTTCGTCGCTTTAAGTGACTCTTGTCATGTCTTTGTCATTGGAGGCAGTCCCTGTACTGACCTCACCTATGCTGGTCAGGAACATGGACGCTTAGGCATTTGTGGTCCCGTTTTACAATGCATCTCGCGCTACATCTACTTGGTACAGTCCTTCCTAAGACACATATTCGCTTTCTTATCGAAAATGCAGGTTCTATGCACTATGATCACTTTACTTTCATCAGAGCCTGCCTTGGCCTATCACACATTACACGAGACAAAATGACTTGGTGTACTTCCAAAATATCGCCAGCAAAAAGACTTCGTTTTTTTTCCAAAACAACATCCTCCATGACACAGTCGATTCTCAAGCCTTGTGCCAAGAAGACCTCCAATGGCCAGCTGACTGGAAACCACTATCCATCCATGATAAAGGGAAGTTTCGTGACGTTTTTATCAAACCTTTCATGCGACCCCTTGAGGTCCTCAGTGATATTGGTCTTCGCTACAGCTGGACCAGTTACCATCCTGCAGCGTTACTGTGGAGAACTTCATACTGGCACACACATGAACGGTTTGCTGTGATAGCAAACATGTTCACTGATAGTTCTGTTCCTGCTTTCCAATGGAGCGATTTTATACCTGCAATCTAGTATCCAGCATGGAGGCGTTTTCTGAGTTGCTTCTACAACAAAACCTCCTCTAACCCAGAGAAAGATGCTGTACTTCGTGATGTTCTTCCGTTATTTCACAACAATAGTATACGAGTTCCTTTCCGTTTCCTAACTGACAGTGAGGTTTTGCAAGTCTCAGGTCTCAGTCGCAACTTTGCCACTATTTCGCGTCTTAAACATGTTTTGCACTCGCAGACAATACGCTCGTTTGTTGGTAACTCCTTTCATCCCAAGCTTATCAGCCTTGCCATTGGCACGCCTGATCACGTTCGAGCATGGATCCAAGGAAAAACCGAATGCTTCTTTGGTGTAGCCTCCCCGGATGATGTTAGACAAGGGTATGTCTCCTTTAGACAAACCATTGAAAACAACCTCAAGATGTCGGGCAGAAGCACCCAAATTGCAATTGTACCTGAGCCTTACCGGCGCATCAACTATCGGGACTTAGTGATGTCACCAGTCACGAGGCCTCCAATTGCTCAACCTATAGTGACGCAGAAACTGCCACACTATCTCACCAAAGAAGCCATTGACAACAGTAATAAGGATAGGCGAGAGCAACGTTTCGACGTTCTAGGCAAAGAGCCTTTGATCAAGTTTCTTACAGACCTTAACCTCCTTGACTATGCAGAGCAAGCAGCGGTACCGCAATGGATCTTCTTCAACGAAGAGATCGTGCAAGCCTTGTGCACCCTCTCTGCCAGCAGTGATGCCCTTAATATCTATCGGCAAGAACTATTGCATCATTGCACCTATCACAGAATCACGCTATTTCTACGACAGCTTCTTATTACAATCAAAACAGCTGACACAGGCTTCATTGTTTGTTGGCTTGCCCACCAGCCAATTCATATGAGATATCTAGGTCCCAGCCGAGCCACACACCTGTATCTATTGCGTCTCCATGACACACTGGAGATTCTGCTCTTCAAGTATGGTGGAGAGCCCGTGCGCATCTGTCAGCCCTCGCAATCGTCCTCCTGGTATCGCTCCATGTTTGGTTTTCAAACAAACCCCCAGGGAGTTGGAACGGAACACTTATGTGCCTTTGCAATCCAGCAAGAACGCATCTGCACAATCACTGAAAAGCCGTGGGCACATAGTTTTGTTGAGCCAGGATGTGCTTTGTGGCGACTCTCCCACCTTTTGTTAGCAGCAGAGAATCAGGTATGCAAAGAACCCTTTGCAAATGTTTGTCATCTTGCGTTAGGGAACTTTCCTGTCATTCTTATCGGGGGGCTCCTTCAGGATTGGTGCCTTAGCATCTGTCCTGAAAGTGCACGGGCAGCTCACCCGCGACTTCAAGAAAATATCTGGCAAACAGATAAATTGCCCAATTTCTGTCTGCTGCTTATCCACCAACTCGAAGCCCCTGATGCCAGCAATTGTGAACGGCTGATTTCCCTGACGCCTACACCACACACCCCGCACCCAGTTCTTCCTGCGACCAGTGCAACAGAACAAGCTGCTACTCATATCCCTACTGAGGCTTGCATTGATGATTGTCGGCTTATGACGCTAAAATCGGTTTGGTACGTCTGCACACAAGGAGAGATTTCAGCAAAGATTTTTCACAGAGCTAAGGCGCTCATACATGCTGAATGACGCGGTTATGTCACCTACCCATCAAATCTCTCCGGTTAGTGCAGCGTACCCTCTCTACAGGCCTCAAAGCAGCATATTGGCATACCAACCGACAAACAAATGCTTCTATCACGCACGTTTCTTCCCTCCATTTCATCATTCATTTTATCTATCCCTGTCTGCCATACCGGCAGATCATGATTCAGGATTTCCTCATGTTGTGTGGTTTTGACGGCAATGTCAATTTATCAGATGCCTTCCATTTTCTACGAGTCAACATTGGCAAGTTCACAGATTGTATCGTCGCAGACCCATCCGCGCCTGTCGGCGACACTCCGTTCGTTCTCCCAAATGAAGTTCAATCCCTACGCCAAATCCCTTCGAGATTTTGGCAGCTCTGTCACAACATTCTACAATTCCGTATGCAGAGACCTAGTAACCTGCCGGTCTCTGTAAAAGGAATTCACTCTTGGAATCTCAATAGCTGGTCTCCTGGACTTCCCACCAATGTGCACAAGACTTGGATAGTCAAAACTATGTTGAAACAGGCACCAGTACTGCTACAGGAAACAAAATGGAATCAAGCTAATCTCCAATACTTATCCCACACGTGGCCTGACATTAAAGTAGTTACTACTCTGGCCAAACAAAATCCGGGGGAGCAAGCTGGAGTTGCAATCCTGTTTCCTCCAGGCTGGAAAGTCCTAGAAGAACGTGTTTTGGTTCAACATTATGCAGTTGCTGCTCGTGTTGAATACCAAGCCTGCACTATATGGCTTGTTTCGATCTATATACCTCCGAACAGCCCTAGGTCGTTTGTCTCAACCACTTTGCAAACCATTCTTGCCCTGACTGATCATCCTGTCTTTGTAGGAGGAGACTTTAATCGTTGTGATCAGAATCACTTTTATACGTGGGATGACTTCCTTGTGCAGGCTGGACTCACAGATGTTGATCCTGCACTCCCTACTTATAAATACCAAGACCAAGAATCCGCACTTGATCGATTCTTAGTGCCCAGCCTTTTCCTCGATACAACACAACTTTTCGCTCGTATCTATGGCAGGTACCGGATAGATACCTGTCATCACAAAGCTTTGATGCTCAGGCTAAAAATGAAACCGCGCCTTCGACCACATCCACAGTCTGAAAAGCATCACACCATACCGACTCAAGTTTTTTCTCGATCCAACGGTGGCATCGGAAAGTCTACAGGCAGTTGCAAGACAAGCTTCCCTACTTGCTCTCAAACGAAAAATTTCGTTAGCGCAGGAAACTAGGCTCGCTAGTGTTGTGCTCTCACAACATTGTCGTGCAATAGTTTGGAGCTGGTGGAGAACTCACTCTTGCCACTTCAAAAAATTGTCTCCGTTAAAGCGTTTATACAAGCTTTTGGGCAAAGAACAAACACACCTGCATATACGACAGGAAGAAGTACGCCTGTTGTATGAGCAAAGTGCGGATACTGATCTTTTACAACCATGGCAAACTCAGCAGGGACGCCTTTTGATTCCAGCTACCATCATAGCTACCGCTTTACAAGCAGCAGAAGTTGCAACTGCGACGAATATACAAATGCCTATTGGCACTGACAACACAGACCCAGTCCAGCGAATTAGAAGACAAAAAATCTTCTGGGACAGACTTAAAACCGTGTGCCCTAAGGGCACTTTTTATCATGGTCCATTGTTGCAACATAATGGGCAAGAATGTCGTACTGCCCTTGAGTATGATGAAGCAATGCTTGCGACCCGTGACTTTTGGTTCGCACACCCTGTTAAGTATGATCGAGATTGGCGCGACACGCTTTCGGCTTACCGACGGTGTGTCTTGCCGTGGCCTGCAATTCCTGAACCCACAGAGCAAGATTATATCGAGCATCTCCTCCTTACTAAAGACTCAGCTCCAGGCCCTGATGGGTTACCTTATGCTCTTTGGCGGATGTTCCCGCAACAGACTGCTGCAATCCTTCAGGATGACTTTCATCACATCTTAGCTGGTGTATTAGCACCACCCACCCAGGTAGGTGTATGGATCCCGAAAGCCAAACAAGGGCCCACGGCAGACTTTTTCCGGCCGCTAGGCATGCCTGACACACTTGACAGACTGCAAGATGGCACAGCTGCTGCTATTCTTTTTCGAATCACCAGGCACAGTTTTCACCCTGCCCAAACTCTGCTTAACTCCTTTCGAGAACCGCAGAGAGCAGTGCTGGAAGTACAAGGAGCCCTTGAGGGTTCCTCTCCTGCTTCTGCCCTCTTCGCTGACCTATCCAAAGCTTTTGAGCGTATTAATGCACATTGGATCCTTCACATACTGCGTATTCATCAGTGCTCCCCTTGGGTCCTCCAATTTGCGCGTTATCTACTGTTTGGCAGAAGAATCAGACATAAATTGCAAGGGCGACTTTTACCAGCGAGAAACGTGCATTCTGGTGTTGATATGGGACGATCCACATCAGTGTACTTCTTCTGCCTTGCCATGGACCCAATATTTGTCGTACTCAATCAAATCCCACAAGTCATAGTGGTTGCTGGGTATGTTGATGACACTACGATAGTTGGTCGGCAAACGGACTCGAGCTGGGTTCAAGAGGTCTTTCAGAACATCAGGAAGTGGAAGTCTGCAGGTATTGTCATGGACACACATCACTGCTGGCAAGTAGGATTCTCCAGCAGAGCCCTTGACGAAAACACGCTGCGCAAAGTTGAAGACGTCTGGAGTCACGTAACTCCCACTCACGAATCAGGACAAGCCACTTGCAGTGCAGCGCTACAACGTGTCCCTGGTTATGCACGTCGCTTTGTCCTTAGACACGGTGACCACTGCATACATATGGCTTCAGAGGCCATTCCCAGACTAGTAACTGAAGGGCACCCCATGCTTTGCCGATTGGCAGCTAGTCCATGCCAGTGTCGATCAAAAACGCAACTGCTCACAAATGTCAGTTACACCGCTGAGCAACTGTATTGTCTGGACCAAGCCGGACTAGGCGGTCAGTGTATTGTGCCGTCAACTGTCAATCTTGGTCAAACAATCTATACAGGGTGGACATGTCAACTCACGAATGAGACCATGGTCAAAATGCAGCTGCAATCATCTCTCATCACTTTGCTGTCAAAACAGCTTGTGAAATTCCGTACGAGGCTTGCTGCTGCTAATCGGGCCAACCTTAGCATTCACATGAAGATTATTTACTTCACCTTTTCACTGAGCCTTTTCTACTACTCGCAGACGCAACGCTTCTTCTCGCCCAAGCTTCTCAAGCCGTTGTACCATGCAATGGCAGATTTTTTGCTGCAGCGGCATTGGTTCCCGCAACACCTCTTGGTTGGTCTCTGCAGGTGGCTACGTTTAGGCCCGCTGCTCGACCCAACCATCATGCAGGCAGTTTCCCTCTTTGGATGCTACTTACGGCAAGGGCATAGGTCCTTTGCAGAGGAACAAGAAGGTTCCTATGCCATACAAATCCAACAATGCTGGAAGTATTGGCAACAGCAGCTTCCAGCCGAAGACATACAGCGGCTCCTAGCCCTCTTAAGGCAAAACAACACGCCGGCACAGAGAGCGAGTGGCTTCAAACAGCTTTTCAAACAACTTGCCATTAACAAATTGCTTGCAGCCTCTCATAGGCATCTGGCTGCGCGAATATACAAGAATGGGTGGGCCATGGGGCCCTCCATCCTTTTCTTAGACTGGCTAGCGGATCTACCTACCACACAGGTAGGGGCAGTGCCACGCTATGCTGTCTTACGATGGGCTTTAGGAGAAGATGCTGATTTCTGGCTGCCCCTCAGGGGCAAGCTCAGTCGTAGTCAACTCTGTGTTTGGTGTAACAATCGTACACGATGCTTTCCGTACGGACCAGGACACGGAGCACTTTGCCCGACTTGCTTCCTGCCTGCTACTCCAATGGATCTTACTGTGAATAACCTTTCTGAAGAAAGTAAGAACTTTCTGCACTTTCATCAAATTATTGTGCCTGAGCCCAAGCAGCTGCCCCCAGCGTTCTCTTGCCTACTGTCCTCAGTAGGCTGTCGTGCGCTTAACTCATATGTTCCTTGTGTACTCTGTCAGGGTGGCTTCAATTCTATCGATCATTGGTTATCCTTTTGTCCGGTTGTACACCTCACCTGGCTGGCTCTGTGGGTTGCTCCTGCACCAGAGATTAACTGGCGCAAAGTGCCGTCCCGTAGCATAGGAGTAGCACTTTGCTATATGCTCTTCCATCTTCGGCGACTAGTTACCGAATGTGGAGGACTCCGACCGAACATTTTGTGTGTGCACAACTGCAAGATCTCGCACCATGTGCTTGACCTCTGGCAGCGTATCTACTCTTCGCTACCTAGCACGCTGCTCAGAAACTTCCGTGCTCCACCGCAATCCAGCAGTATGGCGTGTACTGACTCCACAAAAATTAGGTTGCAGCGTTTCCCCGCGGTTGTACTAGAAGCTGCATTGTTCCCTCCTAAGGGACTTGCAACGACTCAGTCCTTTGCTAAAGGAGACACAATTGCCACTTTCGCTAAGCAGGACCACCGTCTCCGGTTGCTCCTTTCACAATACCGAAAGCTCCCTTTCCCTACTGCTACCGCATGTCTCGTACCCTTTTTGTGCCATTGTGGAGCCACGCATTTACGCTTGCAAGCCATGGATGATCTGTCTGCAAATACAGTTCTCCTGCTAGGTGAGCCACAAGAATGGCAAGGTTGCCTTGTACAATTCGACGGCTCTGCACACAAGCACACGCAAACTGGTGGGGCAGGAGTTAGCTTGCTACATGTAACGCCGTCCTCCACCTCTCTTGTCCAGTGGCTCTCCATCCCCTTGCTTTCTTGTTCTGATAATGTCGTGGCAGAAGCACATGCCTGTAGGGCTGCCATAAACCTTGCATTTGAGTACTACATCTCTTGCATGTCAAAAGGCATCCCCATTGACAGTGTTGTGGTGCAGGGAGACATCTTGCCAGTAATTAACTATCTACAATACAAAGGAAGAATCAAAAAACCTGCTGTGGTCGCCATTTTAGAACAATGCCAACAATTGCTTGCCCGAGCGCCTTGTCTATTCCGTCTGGTCTATCTGCCAAGGGAGTGCAATCGTCTAGCAGACTACTTTGCTGGTCAGGCCAGTGCTGCAGCTAAGGAGGCGGGGGGCAACCCACTTGTTCCCTTACATCATGTGGCGCTCCCGCCATTTCACTTAGCGCAAGCTCTGGGTTTCATCATTCAGCAGGGAGATGCATTGCAAGCCCCTGCCTTTGTTCTCACGGAGTGCCCTTCCCCTACTCCCCAAGAAATGCACACACTACTCCAAAGGCACCCACACTACAAATGGGTCGCAATGGACTATATTGCCTTGGCAGTATCGTCCTCTCATTGCCTCAGCGTAGGGTACAAGCCCACAGTTGATGCCTTGGGAGGCCGGTTCTACTCAGTTGGCAATGCAGCGCAGCGACTGCCGCGGCAGGTTCGGCTGCTCCTCTTTGGCAATTCACATTGGGAGATAGATATTAGTGGAGCGCACTATGAGCTCATGAGACGACAATGCAAGACAGCTGAGGTTCACCTAACATTACAGCCAATTGCGCAAATGAGAGACTATCTCAAAGGAGCTCTTCGGGCACACATTGCTGAGGATGAAATTGGCCCCCTGGTAAAGACATGGCCACTTGTTATCATCAACAGTGCCACTCCGCAGGAAGCTATAGAGTACCTTAAAAAGCGTATACAAGCGGAACTGTCATATCATCTAGTGAGCTTTGCTCGGGAAGTGTTCGCTGCTAGCCGTTATGCCATGCATCATCCCCCCTCATGGTGCCCTACTGGTCCAGAACGGACAGGGCGAGGGGCTCCCTTCCATTATTTCGAGGTCCTTGAACAGCAGGTTACATGGGCTGCCTATTCCTTCTTGCAACCTCGGGTAGGATTCGTTTCAGCCATTTGGTTGCATGATGGCTTCTGGGTTGCCCCTCGACCGGAGAATGACTCGCTTACAGCCCTTCATACTCATCTCTGCCAGACCTTTGGCTTTGACCCTGCCGAGCCGCCACTGATGAGGTGTGATCCTTTGCAGCCCAAATTTGCTCAGCTGCTATCTGAATGTGCTTCTGCGGCCCCTGTCACCGGTTCACATTCCCATGCCTCCTCGCAACGGCCTCTCCCTGCTGTCGTGCGCATACACAGAAAACGCACTTTCACTGGCGCGCACCCAGAGCAACAGGAAGCCCTCGAACAACGACTCACGAAAAGAATTAAAGTACAAAATGCCAAGCGACGGCGCGCACGATAATTCGCGCTTTAGGTGAACAAAAGCAAGAAATCCCTTTTTGAGATATTCCCTTGTCGCTACTTCCGTCGGTGCGTGGTTGTCACTAGACTGAGATCAGAGTGGGCGTAAAAGCACTCACTCGGCTCTTTCCTGGCCTGTTTGTACTTTTGTCGCTTGTCTTGCTTATTGTTTATTTTTGTTTGTCGGCTTGTGGGTTGTACTTTGCCTGGAGCGATGTCTCTTTTATGATTCCGCTATCTGGGCTCAAACTGCTGCGACAGATAAGACAGCTCCCACGGGCGGTTTGTTCCTACAACCACTGTCCCATAAAGCAATATCCCATCCCAGGTGAGAGGGTCTGGACCTTAGTCCAGATCCTCACTGAGCGGAGCACAGAGTCAGCTGGACGTGTCTTCCAAATGGAGGTTGGGCCTGGGGGACTGGACCTCACTCCCTTTGCTCGCCTGGTCTATAAACACCCTGATGGAGAAGTACATTTCGTCCAGATCAACGTGATGTTAGCCCAGAGGCAGCTTCCGCTGCGACTGGCTGTTGCTGGCTTCCCAAGGACTCCATTGGATGATGGTACATGCCCTCGTATATCGGAGATGCAATTAGTTGCAGTGCCAACTGAGATGCGCCTTTTTCCCTTCGAAGATTCACCGCACATCACACATGATGGTGTTCTCCTGCATGGGAGGTGTGCCCCACAAAGGGCAATTGTTTATCGCATCCTCCAGCAATCAGAATGTCTCTCTCCCCATGGATGGGCGGTAGCGCGAGGACAGGCCAGACCTTCAGAACCGGGGGAAGTCTTAGCTTCCTTCCCTTTTTCACAGATGTATACTCTACCGGCGGTACCTGCTGCCCCAGCCCGTCCAACACCACCAATCCCGCCCTGGCTGTTGCCACAAAGTCGCCCCACTCCCATCCACGAGCATGCAGTCAGAACTAGTGGAGACGCGAGCTCGCCCCAAGCCGATACAGTGCGCCCCCCTGCCCAGCTAGGTGTGTATGCATTGCAGGCTCTTACTGAACAGGATGTGTTTGCTGGTCATGACGCGCCGCACGCACGGCTTAGTCGAGAACTCATTACTCGTGCTAGCACAGTGCGTGCCCTAGCGTGCGATATCCAACGCACCTTCCAAAATATACATACACATCGTCAGCACTGCAATGTTCAACCAGGGGCCAATGCGTGCTGGGCGCTAGCTAGCGAAATGGACACGATACTTACCGCCCTGCGAGAGACGCAGAGTGCTACCATAAGAGTGGTTTCCAGTGGTGAACAGATCGAGTCTGGCAACCGTCTTTCTTGGCTGGTCAAGTAACGAGCATGCTGACTCGCACATCACGGGTCTCATTACTTACGTAACAAGCTATAGGCCTATGTTACCTTTCTGGTAGTTGTGTTTCTCTTGCTCACCATTGCATGAGACTCAGAGCCTGCTGCTGTTCAGGCTCGAAGTTGAGTAGTGATCGCACGCCTCTGCCCAACCTGGACAAGACAACCAGTAGCAGCTGTTGCTCATGGCCCTCCCCTTCATTGTTGGCCCTCATCAGTGTTCCCTCACTCAGGGCCCAGATGGGCGCCCACAAGTTGAGGTGGTCTTGCGTATACGACTACCACTGGCGGAATTTTTTGATGCTCTCCTCCTCTCACTTGCAGATCAACACCCGCTATTTCCGCAGGTAGGGCACGAGCCTGCTCCGACTCCTATAGCTCCAGTCAAAGCAGGCCTTCAGGCAACGGAACGCAGAAGCCCCCCTCTGAAGGAGGAAGCCTCACCTAAACGGAAAACAGCTGGTCGTACCCAACCCAAGAGGCCTGCTCATCCTCCCAAGCATGTTACACCAGTTGATCCTACCCATGAAAAGTTGCTGGCGGTACTCTCGCATGCCGCACGACTCCCTGACACGGATGAGGGGGGAGCAGCTATTGCTGCCGCAGATTTCCCCCCTGCTAGCCCTGGGGGTACGGTGATGCCGCCAACTACGGAACCGGCAAACGGCTGGCCTCCCCGACAGGCAACTAGCAGTGGGCTCCCTGCACAGCAGTGCATCACACACGGGCATATTCAATATCGTGTTGCGGAGGACGGAACGCAAGAGCATCTACCACCGCCGCGTGCATTTGCACACCCAAAGAAGTGCCCTGTCCAGTGAACCAGTGGAGAGGCCCAATGCCCCTCTTCCCATGTTGACACGGGCCCCCTACCAAATGTCTCTTTTTGTCTCTGCAGACCTTTGGCTCAGAGCGAGAGAAACAGCTTGCCAGCCTGCCTTCTTTTGCATAATACCAGCCGGGTTTCGCCTACACACACTGTTGTGAAGCCAAACTGCACATCGAAATAGTCATGCAGACACATCCAGAACCGTTGTTTCTGGCCGATGATGGTACGTATGTCGATGTCACTGATTTTGTACGCTTTGAGCTCCACCATAAGGATATTCGGTATGGGGTCCTAGACCTCATTGTAACTTTCATCTATAGGGGGCGGAGGGCGCAGTGTTACTTACTCCATTTTTTCCCAGTGGACGCAGTCAAAGAAAACGTAAATACCCCTTTCCCAGAATGGACGGAAGGGTTTGAATTTCCGCCAGCCCTGCTAAAGCTTCGGGCAATTGTGGAAGGGGCTATCACCCCGCTCTATCATCAGGGCTGTATTGCAATCAACACTAGGGGGGCCACAACTTATGGCGCAAAGCGAACTCGGCTCCGCAGGATGATTTTGCACATACAGCACCACGAAAGCCACCTCCTCACTGTGTTGGCTGAAGCGGTGAGCGCTAGGATCTTTACCGAGAACGCAGACCCTCTTGATATTTTCCTGCAGACACGCCCCTTTTCAGCTTCCCTCCCTCGGCGCGTGGGCTTTTGGTCTACTGATGACAGACAACAACAGCAGGTCCTTCGAGTAGACACGCAGCCTACTGAACAAGCGCCCCCTCAGCGTCACACAGAACGTGCGCACCACCAGATCGAATCAGCCCTACATGCAAGAGTGCAAGGTCTGCATGCTTTGGTACAGGAAATCGAACAAACAGTAGACTATATGCCTCAAGATGTGCAGGGTGCTCTCCTCACTCCCCTGGCTGACCTACACTCCCAACTGTGTGGCCTGGTGTACGTAGCCTGGTTACTCTCCCTTTTGCACCCGCATGCTGATGATCACGACCAGTAGTGACAGGGTCCTGATGACATGCCTCTGCAGCAACATGAGGTCCCCTTTTTCTTACAGTACTGTATATTTTGAAAAGGTGTCCCCGGCTCTAAGCTAGATGCAGTTGACCTTCTGCAGATGCACTTTGCTGTAACGTTTGGCTCACAGCAGGTCGTAGCGCCCTGCATGCAGGAGTGAGGTCAGCCTTAGCTGACATCACCCTTATTGCCTTTCGTTTGCTCGCGCCCCTCAGGGCAACTGCCAACCTTAGTTGGCGGGGCCTGCACCCGTATTTTCGAGCAGAGTAACTCCAATGTCACATGACCCGTGGATGGAGGACAGCAATTCATTGGATCTAACAGAGAGTGCGGAGGAAAGAGTCCATGTGCCCTTTGCATTCACACGTGATCATGCGGAGTGGCTGACAGTTGATGGCCAAGCCAACTTTGCCAGGGGTACGGGGGCTAGTGTGACGCAGTCCCAGGAGGATGCTTATGCAGCGATGGCTATGAAAGACACTCTCAGCAGTCCTTTCGGCCTTGATTCCGCTCGGCCTACGCTCGGCTTGTCTGATGTTCGCGCGCAGCCATCCAAAAAGGACGAAGGGTATGCCGCTCTTGAAACAGAGGGAGACCTGCCTGATACTACTGCCATTATTCAGACACTCATGTTACACCGAGACTTGATCATGAGCAATCAAATGATCTACCTAATAGTGGACAATCGAATGCCGGCAGATGTCCCGCATTGGCCGGCTTTTGCAGCATGGTGGGCCTCACGTAGGTGCCTAGTGGGTCCCCAACAAAAGGCAACTGACATATTTTGGGTCTGTGCAGATGCTACTACTGGCCTTCACAAGGTTCCATACTACTGGGCAGGGGTCTTTGTCCTAGAGGCAGCGCGTTTCCTGTATCCTGCACAGCATTTTGCACTCATTGACAATGACTGTGTACCAGTCACGCTTTTCGAAGTGCAAGACCTACTGCAGCTGGCACATCAGCAGCACCGGTGGGTTGACCTCATAGGGTGTGTACGTTCAGAGTCTAGCTCCTGTGCAGGGATTGGCATGCTACTCTTCACAGAGGCTCACTTGGAATATAATGCAGGTCTGGTCATTTCGATCGGCAATCGCAGCAAGCGCAGTCCACTGGAGTATGACACGACTGCCTCGACCCTGGCGAAGAACCTCCAGGCAGGTCGCCTTGCCCTTGTTTCTAGAGCCAGACCACCTGTCAATCCGAGCGACACAGCCATAGGTGGCACTTTGTTTACCCCCTTTGTTGGGATTGCAATGCAAACCGCCCTTGACCTATGTATGGTCTGGTCCTTATACGGACTCTACATGTGTAAGCACTTTTGGCCTAGGCCCGTTACCAGCCCGGATGAACTTGGTCCAGGCAGTACAATCAAGTGGCCACGGCAATCCCATCCAAGGGCTCTCACCCCTGAAGGAAGAGAGCGAACTCCGTGGGTCACCGGCTGGGCTCGTGCTACCTTTGAACAGGGAATACTTTCAGTGCTCCCAATGCTTACTGGGCCATGCACAGTCGCGTCGTTGCCAGGTGAACACCTCTTCCAAGCCAGTGCGCTGCCGCGCAACCGAATGCGGCCTGCCATATTTCACGCCTTTGGCAAGGCCAAAGTTGGGGCGCAGGCTGCTTTACGGGAATTGGAGCAGCAAGGGTGGGAAACGCTACCGATTGCGATACTCGGTATGCCCAACCTGCCCCCAGCATGGGTCGTTGAGACTTGGAAACCAGTAGGTGGGTGTAAATTTACAGGCTACTTCTCTGGAGTAGCTGGGAACAGTGCTTTGCGCTTCTGCCTGCTAGTAAAGTGGCGGGCGATTCGTCCGCAAGCGACTGAACTCTTTCCAGCGCAACTGCAAGGGGACAGCCTTAGCTGTCTTCCGGCAGAGGACGGTGATGCAGACGTGGAGTCAGCCTCCACGCCCTCGTCTGACACTTCTGCCAAAAGAGCAGATCGACTCGCTAAAGCAATTGAAAGCGACTCGACGCAGGGTAGTCAGGCACCTGACCCTTGTCCATGCACTCCCTGTCCGCAACGGCTGTCTCCTCCCCTCTTTGTGCCCTGGAGTCAAGTCGCCAAGCTACGAGGGGTAGTTGCAGTCCACAAGGACATTGAAGCATGTCCGTATGAGCAACTGCAAGTTGCATTGGCTCACCCCAAGTGTCTTGTCCCCGGAGAAAAAGAGCAATTTCTTCAAGTCAACAGCGACTTGCTCTGTCAACTCCAAGGCTCTTTCATGCCCCTGGAAGGCATCGCACCACAAGTGTTCGAAGCCATCTACCAACGTCAGCAGGATGAAATACTATGGGTCACTGTCCTATGGATGATTGCCCAACTCAATGAGTATTGGATTGGACATAATTTCCCACCATTACCGTCTGTATTTCAGATCAACTGTGGTGGTCTTGGGGGAGGAGCCCTTGAAGGGGAGGTCCCCCCGCACTTCCATTGCATGTGTCCGCCTGTGGGAGAAAGTCAGGTCTACGGGCCGTCACTCTCCCCTGCAGATGTCCTTAACGATCAGGAATGGGGTGTTGCCTATGGCTGGTCGACCGGAGTGCATGAAGTCGCCACCCTCTTTGCACTCACACAGAACCCGTGCCAGAAATGGGAAGACCTTGGTTATGGCAAGGCAGCCCTCCTGTACCAACGTACACAGCGCGCGCTGAAAGCAGCGAGGCTACTCCCTGCTCACCGACGGCTGCCGCACCAGGCCTTCCTCAGTGGTCTGTGGTGGAAGCTACTTTCGTTACAGCCGCTACGACTTCTTGCCTACCTGCCAGTGCTTGGGTGTCTTCGGCCGGCTGAACAAGAAGATCCCACCCACTTTACGGTAAATGGTTTTAGTGCAGGCAGCTACACCGGAGCAGTGATTGCCTTAGCAATTCGTTGCCTCTGGCCAGCCAGTCAGATCACAGCGCGCCTAGGCGCCATTGCAATGCCGAAGAGTGTCTTAGCGGCACTCGTTGCCACTGCAGAGCCTGACAGGCACAACTACTATCTTGTCCATGCTGCTGAAGATTGCTTGTGTGACTGGAAGCCGACAGAGAACGAGCTCGACATGTTGCAACGATCCCTGCACATCACGTATGTAACAGACTCTGCAAGGTGGATGGGCAAGCACAAACATGGTTACTGGCACTGGCTCCAGTGCCAGCTCCCTACAGGCAAAGTCAGTCTCACGACGCTGAAACTCACACACCCGGATGTTGTTCCTCGCCGTGATCGAATCGCTGCCCCTATGCGTTTGGCCTCCTGGATTCGCTTTGAAACGGTAATGACAAGCGATGATTGGGAAGGTGCTATCAGCTTGTTGGTGTCCAACCTCCACCGACCCGACCAAGAATTGCTTGTGCTGCTACAAAGCTGCGTGGCAGGACAGCAAATTGCCTCCATGGAAGAAGCACAGGCACTGCTGCTCAAAAACTTTCGGGTTGGCAAAGGTAATCCACGTGCGTGTGCTCAATGGCTGACGGAAATGGCTCGAGACCTCTTGGCACCAAACCCGTTCCGAGAAGTGTTTGTCATTTTAGCCCTATTTCTCCCGCAACTCACCTTTGTCGATGAGGCCACCACAAGACAAGAGCTGTGGAGTAGTCCCACTGTTCGAAAGTTTGGCCTAGTTGTGGATGTCACACCCACAGCTACCGGTTTGCAGGGCATGCATGAATATCGCATAGCCTTTCCTTCGTGGTCACAGTCGGCTATCTTTTGCCCTGCGCACTTCCAGAGCTGTAATTTTGAACAACTAGCTAGCAGCCCCTCAAGTACGGTTCATATGGGCTCACAGGCTGGGAAGGCCTATCGAATTGTTCTGGAGGAGCACGGCAAGTGCTACTCAGTCTTAGCGCTCCTGCTTGCCTTTGTGACTCCTTCTCGGAAACGAAAAGGGGATGAATCGCCAAGCGAGAAGCTCCGTCGACTGAGCAGCCCTCGGCACTGGGACGTTGCCTTAGTACCGTTCCCGGAAGATTTTGTGCCGCTGCCCACGCCAACTGAAACTGGACTAGCGTGCTCAGCACCATGGGCCTTCCCACCTAGCCTATGTGTGCTAGAATCTAGAGTAACTAGGCTCCGAGTGTTGGCCATCGCGGAAGCAGGAGACACTGTCACTGCTGATCACCTTTTGCAAATGGCCAGCTTAGCGGCAGAACACAAACCCACTGTGCTGGGTATCCCCGGCCAAGTGCCCATTCCGTATCAACTAGAATGCACAGTAGTCCTATTGCAGAGTCTGCATGCCCTCTTCCAGCTGCTGACCTCTGGCAATACAATGCAGCACTGCCCCCAAGCGGCCAGCTTTGCTGTGGCTCTAGGCACAGCCGCCCGACAAGACAATGGGCACATCGTTTCGATGGCCTCCAGCCTCGCGCTGGCTCTCCGATCTGGCAGATCTACTCTAGCAGTAGCAGGTGTCTTTGGTGCAGGCAAGACTCGATCCCTGACCTTTCTCCTCGCCTGGTTGGCTCTTACCACTCACCTTAAGATTGCAGTCGCGCATAAAGAGAATCCAGCGGGTCGGGCAATCACCAAGTTGCTCACAGCTTTCGACCTCGAGCCAGACCGCCAGAGATACTTCATTCGGCCAGTTAGCAGAGAAGAGGCAGAAACTAACACAGCATGCACTGCCTATGACTTGCGCGCAAGCGATGCGGCATCATACATCCCTGGCTGCCACGTAGTAATTGTCACAACTGGGCTTGTCTGGGACCAAAAAGGACAGACTCACTCCACACTCAACACCCATATGGAAAATGTGGACCTGCTCATTAGTGAAGGGGCACAGCAGGACATGGACCTCAAATCTGCCTTTGCGCCGACAGTCCCCCGACAACCCTTCTTTCGACTGCTGCTTGGTGATCCCAAACAGAGCCCAGGTGGAGTAGCCGATGGACAGAGAGCCCATCGCACGCTCCTACTCAAAGCTCCCATTGGGCTACGAGCCCCCACTACCTGGTACATGCCGCATGAAATACCAGGGGTCTTTCACATGCTCCTCCGGCACGGTCGAGGCTTTGGCCTTAGTGATCTAGAAGAAACGGCTAAAGTAGTGGGCCACAGGCCATTGGGGAGTAGCTGGTTTCGCCCGGAGAAGGTCAAAGCCACGTCTTCGTTCGCCTGTCAGTTACAGTCCACCTACAAAGACCTCTCCAGAGTGGATCTGGATCTCCCGGAAGGACTGCTGGTGGGTCTAGGATATGCAGCTACCAGCCCGGACAGCCCGCTCGACTTCCGACAGGCGCAAAATGCGGCCGAGAGATCGGGAGTCGCAAACCCGCATTGCTGGAGTTTAATGTTGCCAACGAGCGCAAGGGTTGCCCAGGAAGTGTACGAGCCGTTAATAGGTATTCAGTATCCCATGTTGTGCAGCCGAATGGGAGACACCTGGCAAATAGGTACCACCTCCATTCGAGAGGATCACTGGATTGCCTCAGGCCTACGATTTGTCCACTGGTGCCATACTTCGCCCAATGTGCAGGCAAGACAAAGCCCAAAAATGACCCCACAGTACGAGTGTATCAACATCTCGGAGACCAACTTACCAAAGCAGGAGCTGACACCGATGACATCCTGGCCCTTACAACCACCCGGGAAGGGGCCACGAATCTACGCAATTATTTCTCCATTGCCGGCAAAAAGGCTAATGCAGAAACTGCAGTCAAAGTTGCAGGCGCCGCGGCCAAACATTGCATCGTTATTCACGGGGTGTCAACCTTCCTCAGTGGCGAAGGGCACAACCTAGATTATGACCAGGAGTGCTTCACACGAGCAAATGTGGCATACGGCCGAGCCACTGACCTTACCATCCTAGCATGTCCGTTGAACATGCAAGGGATGCCTGGGGCCCTGCAAGTCCTAGCAGCCCTCCTGCATGGTGTCCAAACGATATATACCTATGACAGCAACAAAGAGCCCGATATTTTAGGCTCACTGGACCTTACAGCCACGCAGGTTGCGCAAGCCACGACATTCTTCCAGCAGGCGCTCCTGCCCCACCCAATGTGGCTCGGCCCTCTACCGGTCTGTCTTGCAGAACACCATCACGGCAAGGTGAGGCGCTTACGTCTCGTCTTAGCTGCCCTCACGCATTTGACCAAGGCGGAAATTGCTAGCCTAAGAGAAGGGCCCCACCTGCCTGGTGGTACGGTCTTGCATGACCTCGTCTATGGTTATGCAGTTGATGCTTCACTTGAGCCAGAGTGGCTGGTCATAACAGATGGGCAGCAGCCAGGACGTTGGCGACTTCTCCACAATAGCTCTGGCCCAGGGCAACGATGCAGTGTAGGAAGCTCCCTGCGCTATCAACCAACGCCGAGCACACGTGAACAGCGCAGTGCACAGGATTACACTTTCGAAGCACTGCACCGGGTGTACTTCTACGACGCATGGAGAGTGCAGCCAGTCCTGGATGCCCCAGAATCCGAACTTGTCCTGCCACCGCAACCAGGCCTTTTAGCGCGTGGCTGTTACTGGCCTCGGCCAAGTTTGACACCTGATGTCCTCTCTGTCTCTGATCGTGACCCAGAAAAAGAGGAACACGAAGGGCAAGGGGGACAATCGCTGCCCTCCCTTGCGGCGACAGATGCTGCGATGGCTGATGAAGATGCAAATGAAGCAGTCTCAGTCCACAGCTCCTCCCCCGAGTCGCCCGCTATCCCGAGCACAGAGCAACCGGAGGAAGATGATGCACACATGGAAGATGATGATAGTGCTAACATCTCCTCTGCAGAAGAGGGTGATTGCCTTAGCAATCGTCCGGCCCTTCCTGACGCATGCCCCGCACAAGATGAAATGCTGGAGGCAGACGGTGACGCAAGGAGTGAGCTACCCCCACAGGACGTGGACCCCCCAAGTAGCAGCCCCACATCGCACTCCTCCGAATCCCCAGTCAAACGAAGACCGGGGTCTAAGGCTAGTGCCGGGCGAGCTCAGCCCAAGAAGTTACGGAAATCACTTGCTCCAACATCCAGGCAACCACTCGGCAGCATTCCTGAACATGAGCAACCACCGACCACACTGGCTGACCTAGCCAGTCGGAATGCTCAAAGGCAGGAGGCTCCCGTTTGCAACCACCCTGGCTCGACGCAAGAGCGCCCACACGCCATGACAGAAATTGACATTGCCAGTGATCAAGAGCATGCAGAGCGTGGAGGCACGGCCGCCACTGATCTCCAGCTGGAATCCGAGCAGAGAGCCATGCAGGCCCTATATGACTATCAAAATGCAGCGCGAACGGCCAGAGAAGCTGACGGGCAAAGGGTGCCGCTCCCCTCATTACAGATCTATAGTGACCTGCCTAGAGAATGGCCGATGGCGAGGCTTGCTATTTCCAACAAGCAAATCAACCGCCTCGTCCGTACATTCCTCTGCAAAAAAGTGACAGAACAAGCACTCCATGGCTCCTCCTTTGTAGACATTCCAGATGAAATCAACCAGGCCTATATAGGAGATCTTCTCCTTATAAGTGAAGCCTTTGCTGCTCCCCTGTCCAACCTCTTCGCTTTTGTGAAGAGTGGGCACCCAGCATGCCCCTTCATCACTCAAAAACAGCTCGCCCTTTACGCAAGCCCCCGCTTCTGGCAATATGGTCTCCTTGCCTTCATCGCGAGGTGCTGTTCCTTTGATAATCAACACAGAAATCAGGGTACAGGAACAGCCCAAGCAGTGGAAGGGAAACCACAGACCACAAAGGAAAAAGATGTCGATGCCCTCACCTTTATGCGCACTGTCATCATGTCCTTTGTTAGGGGGATGGAGCATGGTGAGCAGACGCTACCCACCAATGACCTCTTTGTCTATCTACCAGTACAGATCCTGCCTGACCTGGTTGTAGCCATGGAGCGGCAGGGCTTCACGCCCGCGGAAGTGAAGGGGGGATATGGATACCGACCCAAAGAAGAAGGTGCTGAAGACAACCCCTTGCTAGTGGTGGGAGTGCACACTAAAGACATTGCTTACGACCGATACCCCCGAATGCCGGATACTTCCTGGGCTGAAAGAGCTTACTCTAGTGGTGCCCTTGACCCGTCTTTGGGACAAGCTTTCTCGTTCCCTTCCCTGCTGCAGCTGAGGCTGCGCATCGAAGTCCCCTTGTGGAGAGACCTGACAACTGCCAGACACCCCACTGCCGATCTGCCTGCCGAAGAAGACTCTGCCTCTGACGCTACCGGGTCAGCGGAACGGTCGCCTAGACTTGCTCTCCCGGTGCCAGTGGGGCTTGTTGAAACACCAGAAGATGACACTGAGGAAGCCACAGAGGATGAGGAAATGGCAGCTGAACCCAACTATGCCTTTGCCAAGGGATATGGACGGTTTGGCATAGGCTATTCTAGACTAGCAACGGCGCTTGGCAATTTCGAGCAAGGGAACATCGAAGCAGAAAGTGCAGTGGTAGCTCAGTGGCTGACCTCCGGGCTACGGGTTGCCATGTCCCGCACAGGGTGGAATCTGCTGTCTCCCCGCTATATGCTGACCAAAGTCCCTAGTGTTGTCCTCAGTGACTACTACTGCAATGGATATCCTTTCACTCCTAAGATGGCAGATCGCCCATACAACCAATATGGCCCACATCCCTACTCCGAAGAGAGATGGGATCAGCTCTGTACATGGCTCACTGGGAACTCCGAGTTTAGATTTCAACTCGCGGGCCACAAGCAGGCACTTAGGGACCACATGGGCTACAGTCAGGAAGCCTCCGACCCAAGTAATAAAGCTCGCCGTACTGCCCCCCCTCCAGGAGCGGGAAGCTCCTCGTCTGCAGCAGGGTCTTCCTGGCACAGTAGGCCTCCCCCATCGCCTTCGCCTTCTGGGTGGTCCTATGGGTGGTGGCAGTAGGGTAGTCGCCAGTAGGAGTCTTCCCACACAGCAACCGTCTCCTTGTCGCTAAACCTCCTCCATGAGGTGGGTGGCCTTAGCCACCCTCTCTCTTGGGGCCTAATTGCCATCATGGCTTTGCAATGGATACATATCCGGTATCTCAGTTGTTTGGCTCAAGCAAATCGAGCAAACACGCTCGGACTACCGACTACGCGACAATGCCGCCTCCCCAAGACCGTTATGAGGTCAGCCTCGAGTTGGTTACAATAGCAGGCACGGAATATGCAATGCAAGCAGACCTCTCCCATTTTGAGGATGTGGCAGAGCTGGAAGACGACATTCTTTGCTTTCTGCCGACAGTCTCCGACTTAGATGTCTTCGGCTGTGAATTGGATTTGCTCGACCTTCACACGCAGCAACCCCTGACAGAGGCATTCCACACGGTGCTCCTGCAACGACCGCAACTACAAATTGTAGTTCGTCCCTGCATGGTAGAAGGAAATTCCATCTGGCAATTCCAGGAAGACGGACAGGAAAGCTACCCCAAGGCTATACGCGTCCCGGCCAACCCGCGCGGAGAAATTGCGGACAGAGCCTTCTATGCTGCACCCGTGCTCCGACACGTAGAAGTGGCAATGGGCATTCAACATGTAGGAGTCGCGGCCTGGCAGAGTTGTCAGCAACTGCAAATGGTCAAGCTTCCACCCTCGGTTATAAGTCTTGCGGAAGGGACTTTCCAGGGGTGCTATGTGCTGCGAGAGGTAGCCGCCCCGGGGTGTGTCCAATACAGCCGAAGGGTGTTTGCGGAGTGCTGCTCCCTAGGTCGAGTTGGGGTCAGTCACGAAACTGAGGATAGCAACGTCCTGGCACCAGGGGCACAGCTAGGCAAATATGCATTCGAGAGTTGCCTCACGCTTACAACCATCACCTTTGACATGGACCATACTAACAAACCTCGAGCGTTGCCTGAAGGTGCATTTTGCGGCGCAGGCATTGAACAGCTCTGTTTGCCGCTTGACTTCCACAATATCGGGCCGCGGGCCTGTGAAAATTGCAAAAGGCTTGTGGAGGTCAACCTCATGGGCACAGAGATCACAGCCCTACTCTCTGCCACATTTGCCCACTGTGTAGCATTACAGTGTATATGGCTTCCGCCACGACTCACGCAAATTGGCAAAGAAGTTTTCCTTAATTGTGTTGTGCTGCAAGAAGTTGTCATCCCGACGGAGCTCAGTGACATAGGCAACCGTGCATTCTGCGGGTGTGAGCAACTGCAACGATTTACCCCCCTGGATTGGGGTGACATTGAACAGTGGGTGCAGGCAGAGCACAATGCCTTCTTTATGTGTGACAAATTTGAAAAACCCCAGTGGGTGGAGCTGCTCCCCGCGGAAGGACCCGATTCGGACGCTTTTGACGAGGAGCTATACCACGAGTACTCCTAACATCATGCCAGTCCATGAGAGGCTCAAGGTGGGTGCCTTAGCATCTGTCTTCAGGAAACATCCCTGGCCTTAGGAATAGCCCATGAGCAGACTCAGGCACTTTTGGCTCAAACAATAATTGCAAATAGCCTGCCGCACATGGAGCTTGACGATTCATCCATGATTAGCACTCCCCCCGAAATGGAGCCGGTCATGGAACGCTCCCTGATGCTAACCACGCTTTCGGGGGTGACCTTTAAGGTCTCTCTCAGTGTTGCAAAGTTTGACCGATTTGAGGATCTAGAGGACCAGGTAATGGACTATCTGGCCTCGGTTACTGATCTCAAAGTGTTTGGGTGCTCCATTGACTTTCTACAAACTGCCACACAGACATACCTTGAGGACCCAATCTGGGACAAGCTACAGCAAGGCATGGAATACACCATTGTCTTCAAGAACTGTAGTGTTATCCTGCCATCACAAGAACAGCTCGGGGGTTGCCCTATCCATCAAGTCCCGCTAGCCGTTCATGTCCCTATGAACCCAGAAGAAATCGTCCCAGAATGGGCCTTTGCAGGGGTTCCACGTCTGCGACACGTCAGTGTAGAGTCAGGCATCAGGCTCATTGGAGCAGAGGCTTGGCAAAATTGCCGACAGCTCCGCATTGTCAAACTGCCGGCCACTGTTGTAGGCATTTCCGATAACGCCTTCCGTGACTGCAAACTACTAAACATTGTCTTGGCTCCGGGTTGCCGAGATTTTGGATACAAAGCCTTTGCGGAATGCTGTTCCTTGCAATGGGTGTATGCATCGGATGGGGTTGCAAACGTGTTCAACAGTGAAGCCAAGTTCGGGCAATACCTCTTCCAAGGGTGTATTAACCTTGCTGAGATTACCTTGAGTGAGCTTCCATCCCCCCGAGGGTCAGCACTGCAAGTTAGGACCAGTGAGCTAGCACCGGGTTGTCTTAGCTCTACGGGAATCACCGCACTTGCTCTTACAAAGCACTTCGTAGCTATTGGAGCGCATGCGTGCGACAGTTGCCGACTGCTTAAGAGTGTAGACCTTTGCAACACCACTATTGAAGAAATTCCGGAATTCACCTTTGTGCACTGCACTAGCCTCAGAGAAATTCTCCTACCGACAACTCTCCATACAATCCGAGTTAAGGCCTTTATGAACTGTGCAGCCCTAGTTGAGCTTGCCATCCCGCCCTCCCTCAAGTACATTGGAAGTAGGGCTTTCTTGGATTGCACTGCCTTTAAGAGGCTTGCCAAAATGCCAGGAAGGCACAAATGGCGAGGAGTCTATGCTGAAGAAAATGCTTTCGCCATTTGTCCTGCTATGAGATGGCCACCCTGGCTGCATATGATCCCGGACATGGGATATACCCCTGGTCTAGGATAAAGGCACGCCCTTCTATCCACAACTGTCATGGCCTCGCGGTCACCCATCCAGAGTCTGGGTGCGAGCCTTAGCTCGGGTCCAGCGTAGGCCAGAAGTTACATCACAGTACTATTCACCACCAGTAACTAGCCATAGTTGCCCTCCGTTAGACAAAGGAGTGAGTGAATCGTTGCTGTCGAATCGAGAAGGGTCTCGTCTAATTTTCTCCTTCACGCACTTCCTTGGGCTCAAACCAGCGAATCCTGCGCGCAGAGCATGACTGAAGAAGTAGGTGGAGCCAGTCCACGGCATAGCAGGGGAGAGCCAGGGGCGCGGCCCCTCACACTGATTACGCTGGCAGGGGAGGAACTGCCCTTAGAGGTGGATCCTACTGTGCATGCCAGTCTTCGGAGCTTTGAGAATGCAGTGTTAGAAAGGCTCCCCCACCTAGGAAGCAATGCCACCTTTGGGTGTGAACTGCAATTTGCGCAAACGAACACCCTGCAGGTCCTTGTAGACCCAATCCAGTATGCACTCAGTACCAACCATAGGTACTATGTGATCGCTCGGCAATGCATGGTAGAGGCAGGACTCAAGGGGCAGCTCAAAGGGGCCCCCACAAGCCTTTTCCTTTTGCACTGAAATCCGTCACGCACTAGTAGAGAACGGTGTCAAGATTGTAGGAGAGGCTGCGTGGCGGAGCTGTCGACAGCTGCAAATCGTCCACTTGCCAGACACAGTCGTCAGCCTATTGCATGGCGCTTTCAGCAGGTGTCAAGTGCTACGTGTAGTGGTGGCCCCAGGCTGCAAGTACTTCGGCACCAAGGTATTCGAAGAGTGTTGCTCCTTAACGCAGGTGGGCGCGGCACACTGCCCTAGCAATAGGCTAGCCCCCCAAGCCCAACTAAGGCCTCGTGCCTTTCAAGCATGCACGGCTCTGCGTAGCATCAACTTGGACACGTCAGAACCTGCCACAGTGTACCCAAACCGATGCTTGCCGGACTGCTGTTTTTGGAGGCTGGCATTGTTGCACTTGCCTTGCCGACGGACTTCAACAGGATAGGCTCAGCTGCCTGTGCGAGCTGCCAGCAGCTGCAAACCGTTGATTTGTCCCAAACAGACGTGCTTGAGATTCTGGGCTCAACCTTTGCTCACTGCTCGCAGCTGCAACAACTCTGCCTTCCCCGCAATCTGAGGACCATTGAGCAAGAAGCCTTTTTCAAGTGTATCTCACTACAGGAGGTTTCCACTCCACCATCCCTGCTTTACATTGCGAGACATGCTTTTGCAGGTTGCGCGCAACTTCGAGCAATACTCAAACAAGGAAAAAGTAAAACATGGCGAGGGACATATGCCCAGTCCAATGCTTTTGACAAATGTGAGCAATTCGACCAGCCCACATGGCTCCGAGTTTTGCCGGTAGATGCAATTGATCTTTGGAGAGAAGACTTTCTAGATCCTGCACCAAAGGCCAGCAATGCTTTCGAGGCAGGAAAGGAGCAAGGGCGACGCAAGCATTGAGCAGAGCCACCAACCAGTTCTCGACCTCCACGAAACGGTGAGCCTACAGGAATGAGAGCCTTTCTTGGGAGTAGGGCTCTCTTGGATCGCACTGCCCTTAAGAGGCTTGTCAAACAGCCAGGAAAACACAAATGGCGAGGAGTCTACGCCGAAGAAAATGCCTTTGCCATTTGTCCAAGCATGAGATGGCCATCCTGGCTGCATATGATCCCGGACATGGGATCTACCCCTGGTCTTGGATGAAGACAAGCCTTTCTGGCCACAGCTATAGCGGCCTCACAGTCACTCATTAAGAGGCTGGGCGCACGCCTTAGCGCGAGTCCAGGTTAGGCCAGAAGCCATCCCAGGCCTAATTCCATAGTGGAGCTGAGGATCATCGCAAAACAAACCTTCCTTCAGAGTACTCTTCCATAGGAGGTTTCCACCCCTGCTTAGCAGCGGGAATGGTGGACAAGCACACCGCCAGCAATGTACGGCAAGTGAGATGCGCAAACACTAAGTAGGATCACGACCTCTTTTCGCCATTCGCAACGCTGTGAGCCGATAGGAACGAGAGCCTTAGTTCTTCGTTCCTAACAGGCGGGTGGTAGAGAGTGGCAATGAAGGACGCCCAGGGGGAACCTTAGTTCCCGCTGTTGATGTCCGACATTTCCAATTTTGTACAAAGAGGTACAGATATCATGCTAGGATAGTCCAAAGTTTCACCTGTTTCACACGGGCCTTGCACGCAGCAGACCACTTTTTGCAATGACGCAGCGCTTCACAGATTTAAGAGACACCCCGTTTTGGCACCTTTGTGTGCCGAAGGGTGCTGGGTTGACCTCCCTTCGGGGGGGTGTGCCTTTTCGCACCCTTACCTGCAGGCTTTCGTCGTTTGCTATAGCCGCCACTGTTTGATCACCGTCTGGCAACATGCCACTGGACTTGTAAGTGCAACCAGTTGAATGGGTTGTGCTACAAGAAAGGTTTTTTCCACGGCATGCAGCATAGCTACTGCCACTCCAGGTTGACATGGATGCAACCGGCGTTGGAGCATTGCGATACTCCTGACCTGCATCGTAACCATGGTTTTGCCACACTGTGGTGTGGCCGCTGGTCACCAGTAGTCATGAAGTAAAGTCCATTTGAAGCCTTCTTGGAGACTTTGCTCGAGCACAGACCTGCGCTGCCATGCTTTTCGTTCGAGAATTCAGGCCCATTGATAGTCATTAGTTTTCGTTTCACTTGTTTCACCTAGCACAGAGGAAAGACTACAAGATGGTGGAGACTCGGCCTGTGGGCTTTGGTCTGTTGGTTTTTTGGTTTGCTTTGGTTGTCCTTGTTCTTTTCTCCACCATCTGACTGTTCTTCCCTTCCTTCGACGATGACCTGGGCACCATGCCCACACGGCGTCCGTACTCGTGGAAAAAAAACATTGCACAAACCTCAGCCCAGTGGGCTTCTGCTTGTTAAGCCGTATGGAGCCGGTTCCTATTTGCCACCGCCCATTTTTGTTGCAGCAACAGAGCATTGGGTATTGGATGCCTATGAGGGGTTCATAGACCTCCTGCGCAACCCGCGCGCTAGTCGGAAGCATCACACTCCACTGATGGACACCTGACACGCCAGATCTGTCCGAGGCAAGGCTGGCTTGTTGGAACTGGTGGCAATGCCCAGGCCTCGTGATGGCACATCCAAGGCCGGCAAGGAGGCCTTCTGGTGTGCGGAAGTCGACTTTTCCGAGATCTTTGTGGGCTGCTTGCAGTGCTGCTCCAACCGGAGAGGAGCTGGGGCAGTGCTCTTCTGTGTGCCATTGGCATCCCAGGCAGCCACGGCTTGCTTCATCTGCGGCTTCAGTCAGCTTGTCTAGGGGAACCTCTGTGCTGCTAAAGAGGTTGCATAGGACTGCTCATGTGGCATGCACCACCGGTGCGCCGCTAGGAGGCCGATGGGGGCTTTAAGCAGGAGCGCTCTGTGTTCTCTTAGGTTGCCTGCCACCCCTCCGGCACTCTGTTTTGGGTCACCAAAGAGCAGTCGAAGGAAAGGCTGCCGTGGGATGGCCGGGCTTCCCCTACCAGAATGTCCACTTTCCATGTGTACCCTCAGCGCCGAGTGCATATGCGCCTTTTGTTCCCACACTAAGCCAGTGGTTGCAATGACAACCTTGCCCTTGGGGATAGCCCTTGAGCAGTACTGCATGGGGATGTCATACCTTGTGCTAGCTGCATTGGCCATGTTTTCTTCTCGACTTACAGCTCTTACAAAGAGTTTTGCTTGTTCATTGTCCAAGGCTAGCGGCCCAAGGAGCTTAGTGATGGCACGACCGGCAGGGTTTTCTTTATGGACCACTCCAATTTTGAGGTTGGTCGTCAAGGCTAACCAAACCAAAAGGAATGTGAGGGATCGCGTTTTCCCCGCACCGAAGACACCTGCAACAGCCAGCGTGGATCTTCCCGTTTGTAGGGCAGCTGCCAAGGAGAATGCTACCGACGTGATATGGGCACTGTCAGTGCGGGCAGCTGTGCACAGCTTCATACTCAGCCCAATGGCTGATGGACAATGCCTTGGGGCATCACCCGTGATCAGCAGCGCAAACAAAGAGAAAAGGCTCTGCTGAAGTGCCTCAGCACCATCAAAATGATAGGCAACTGGACGCGAGTAGGGTATCCCCAGTGCAGTGGTT
The DNA here is from genome assembly GCA_963970005.1 of Durusdinium trenchii. NCBI lineage: Eukaryota > Dinophyceae > Suessiales > Symbiodiniaceae > Durusdinium > Durusdinium trenchii. The sequence goes on along the minus strand of CAXAMN010027184.1, from coordinate 201,483 downwards.
TTGTGTTCTAGCGGCATGGCTGCAGGTGGTCCGCTGAGGCCGTGTTGCCTACTTCCGCTAGGTTGAGGATTTGCAGCGGCGTGGTTTGGGGAGCAAGCCTCCTCATACAAGAGGGGAGGCCCCACTTGGCGTCAATGTTCATGCCAAGCTCACTTTGTGGTGCAAACGCGTCTGGGACTGGAATCACAGCTATGACCCATGCTTTCGGACTGCTATGCCGGGCTGTTGACTCTTCTAGGGTTTCTTCCCCTCCTTGTTCAGACTTCTTTTTAGGTTGTGCCGTGTACTCTAGCAGGACTCCTAATAGGGCGAACGCTTCTGCATTTTCTCGCACCACTATGCGATAGACTTTACCCACTTGGCAACCGACATGGACTTTGTCTGGCGGCATGCTGAACAACTGGCGATACTGCTGTTCGGTGGGGTCTTGCGCGCAGAAGATGGACGCCCCTGAGTGGGCTGGGAAGGCAATCCGGTATTCGTCCATGTCTCGCAGTCCTTGGGCGACTGGAGTCACTTGAACTATCGTACCCTGGCGACGGACGACGGGACTGGTCCACAGGTGCGTGGCCAGTTGGGCTCCCTCAGCAAAGGGGAGCTGCGGCAGGAACAGGGCAAGGATCGCAAAGACTTCCCGAAAGGGGATGGGCCGCAGGAGATCTCTTGCGACTGCAGTGAGCCACTTGGTACATTCACTTTCCTGAGCACCCCCTACTCTGAAGTTGCGAAGGAGGAGAGCTTGCGCCTCTTCCATCGACGTGATTCCTTGGTCCGGCGCACACTGGTTGAGCAGTGCCAACAGCGCATCGTCAGGGAGGTGGATGGCAGGTACGAGCAAGGCAATCGCCGTGCTCCACTTGCATCTATCCATGACAGTTTCAAAGCGGACCCAGGAAGCGAGTCTCAGTGGCGCAGCCATCCTATCTCTGACAGGTATGACTTCCGGGTGTCTGAGTTTGAGGTCAGCTAAGTCATGGCGTCCCAACGGGAGTTGACGCCGTAACCAATGGAGGTATTGGTGTTTGGAAGTCCCCATCCATTTGTCAGATCCACTAACTATTGTGTAGTCTAGCCTGTGCGAGACAACATGTCTCTCGAATTGATTGGGTTGCCAATCACATAGTAGGTCCTCTTCTGCATGAATGAGATGTATTCTGCATCGGCCCGGAAATGCCATAGTTTGCAACAGGGCAAAAACTCCTTTTGGCATCGCCACGGCTCCAAGCTTGGCAGAGAGTCGGCATGTAGGAAAGAGCCGGCGAAGGGCTAGGAGTATGACAGCTCCTGTGTAGCTGCCAGCGCTAAAGCCTTCGAGGCGAAATTCTGCAGGACAATACAGCTCAGTCGCGCTGATGCTACGGCTACGTGGCTGCAGATTCGGGAGGCACGCAACAATACGCTCCGGCTGTAGAGCTAAGAGTTTCCACCAGAGTCCATTGAGGAACGTCGCATGAGGTAACCTCCTGTGCGCCGGCAATAGCCTCGCTGCCTCTAACATGATTTGGGTTCTCCTATAGAGAAGTGATGCCCGCCCAAAACCAAGCTCTTGCCATCGCCTGCATGGCTGCACAGTGAGCGACATAAGCATAGCTAGTTCGTGGAGACAGGTAGTGGCTCCCGCTGCTACCCCAGTGATTTTCTCCCCCGGCCGGTCAACAGGCGAGAGCGAGGGACCATAGACGCACGTGCCATCCACTCTCGGATTAGTACAATCAAAGGTGGGGGCATCCGATCCGCCCAAGGCGCCTCCTCCAAGGCCTCCGCAGTGAATCTGAACACAATCAGGAGGGGGAGCAGTGGCGGTCGTGAGCCAGAACCCATGATGGTCCGCCATATGCTTGAGGACTAATGCCCATAAATGGTTCTGGTTTGTATTTTTAACTCGATCATCCAGGATTAATGGTGCTAGGGTCTCGACTGATTCCGCTAGGGTGGGGATGGACTCAACAGCATCCGTGTAGGCCGCACGGAACTCTTGCTGCTGGGGTTCTGGGAGGAGGCATCGCGCAAGTTGGGCAACGGCACTGACTGTACCTCTGGGATGCCAACTTGCTTGGCTACCGTTTTCCATGGAACAAAAAGGCAGGGCGGTTGCATTTGCGGATCCAACCCCGATGGAGACGATTTGTTGACCGCCTGTGACCTACACTCTTGGGAGTGCTGGTCCGTGGCTGCCTGCAAGAGCTGTCGAACCAAGAGCTCTGAATCCGTTTCCCGCAAGGGTGCTACAGGCTCCACATCGGGGTCCGGCGGGATACCCTGCCCAAAGGGTGTATGGTGGGGATCTACTGCATGCGAGTGCCATTGCATCAGAAGGCAAAAGCGAAATGCACTGTTGCCTGCCAGGGCGGTTGGGCTACCCGTAAAGGAGCATCCCCCTATCGGTTTCCACAGGGTAGTGTGGCATCCCCAACAGCGCAATCGGCAAAGCTTCCCGCCCAAGTTGTGCCAACTCATCAAGAACCTTGGGAGCATCCTTTTTGGCTTTCCCAAAAGCATGAAAAATGACAGGACGCATGCGATTAGGAAGAATGCGGCTAGCCTGGAACAAGTGTTCCCCTGGCAGGGACAGAGCTTTGCATGTACCTTCCAAGTGCGGCAACACGGATAGACACCCTTGCTTGGAAGTGGCGCGTGCCCACCTGGTGAGCCACGGTGTGCGTGCTTGTCCCGCCTCTGATAAGGCGCCTGGGTGGGCCTTCTTGGGCCATCGAACCGGCAACCCGTCACCTGTATCAGGCGCCGAAGAGGGGCATGTGTTGGGCATTGGCCAAAAATGTCTTGCACGTGAAACTACCGTACATGGCCCATACAATGACGAGGTCATAGGCACTCCGACCAGCGGGGTAAACATGGTTCCTCCTTGAGACCAGTCAGTGGGATTGATTGGGGGTCGTGCCATGGCAAGGAGCTGAAAACGGTAGTCAGCAAGTTCCTCCGCTAACACATCGGCGCTAGATTGACTGGTAATTGGACTTGGGCGACCCCGGCTGCCTATCGAAATGACAAGTCCCGCGTTATACTCGAGGTGCGCTTCTGTAACCAGCAAGAGTCCGACTTTGTCATTGTGCTTCGGATCGTCAGGCGCCATGCCAACGAGGTCAATCCACTGCATCTGACTGGTGGCAAGCGCAATCAAGTCAGGCACCTCAAACAGCGTGACAGGAACACAATCGTTGTCCACTAAGCCAAAGTGCTGTTGAGGGTACATGAATCTGGCTACCTCAAGGACAAAAACCCCAGCCCAGTAGTAGGGGACACCCCAAAGCCCGTTCTTGAGGTTGGCAGTAATCCACAAAACATCAGTGTTTTCATGGTGTGGCCCCACCAACCGGCAGCGCGAGAGCCACCATTTTTCAAACGCAGGCCAGTGTGGAACTTCCCCTGGATCCCTGTTGTCCACTATTAGGTAAATCATGTCTTTGCCCCGGATGCGGGCCTGGAATTGGAGTAGGCACTGGATGATGGCTGGGTAATTGGGGCCTCGACCCGATTGCTCGGCAGTTTCGTATCCTTCATCCCGATCAATTGGCAGTGAACGGACATCATCGATACAGACTTGCCCTAGTGATTGGCCCAAACCCAAATGCGGCTCGATTGTGTTCGGCGCACGAAGGGCTTTTTTGGCATGTGCACATACCTCATTTACCGGCCGGTTGCATCCATGGATGAACATCCGAGCCTTAGCCTTTGTGATCCATCCAGTACTGGCTTGGATGTAGGGTGTCGCAGGCACTCCTTCATCTTCGAAGCAGTCTGCGAGGTCGAACTCTTCATCACTACTAACCGCCCACATGCGAAAGTAGGCAGCTAAGGCCAGTTATTGTCACAGACAAGGTTCGAACGGCAAGCCCCCAATTTGGATTGGGTACCAGCCTTGGCTCGGACACAGGTCAGACTGACAGGGACAACAGATAGTGTGTGCCTAGGTGCCCTCCACTTGGGTGGACTGCACGTTTACTGCAATTACATGCACAAACATGCAAGGGCTCCAAGAGAGTCAGTTTGGACTGTAAGCCAAAAGAGCTGCGGTGCGGTCACAATGAGACACTATGGTTTCCCTGATTCGGCCAGAAGAAACAATCCTATGGGCCCATGCTATCCTGACATAAGAAAGTTTCAACATCGTGGCTCCAGAACAAAAACACCCTTGGTTTGTCGATGCTGATGCTATCACTCTTTGCTGTAGGACAGGCGCAGCAACATACAGGGGGGCAAGGGCTGAAAAAGAGAACGCGCAGCTCGGGTCAGTGTACCCTACTAGGAGGCGCATAGCCGCTGAGGAGACAGCTTTACACTTTGCTAGGGGAGGCCTTGCTAGCAGTTGATCGCACCAAGACAAACGACAAACTTACTCCCATTTGGGGTTACTCTAGCACAGAGTGGAACCTTGCCTTGCAGCGTTCATCCCACATCATAGTCATCCGCATTAGGGTGGATGTTAGCAAAGAGGAAAGCTGTAAACAGAAGGCCGTTGAGTTCAGCATGCAAGTCACTGGCAGGCTCAAGCATGCGAGATCGAACTTCTGCCGGGACACGATGTAGGAGAGGATCGAGCGCTTGCAGTGATGCGATCATGCCCTGCACTCGGTGGTGCTCCCTAGCCATTTGCCTGTGAGCCGGTGTTTCAAAGGGCGTTGGATACCCTTGCCCCAGATCTTGGGATCCAGCAGCAGCAGGCGGATGGCCAAAGGCCAGTCTGGCCTGGTCCCTAGGGACCCATCGATTGGCCTGCCTTGGATTGATTCCATCCGGGCGCGCCCACTGCCAGGTGGTTTGTGGGTGACCAATCGGTTCTCTAGGTAGGCTGGGAGCTACAGCTTGCCAAGCATCAAAAAGCGGCTTTTCATGGTAGACTACGTGATGAATGAGCCGCCTTCGGAGCGCCTTATTTGGGCCGTAGACACTGATACCCTTGTCATTAATGGCAATACATTGTTGCTGGAAAAGTTTGATTGTGCGCCCCTGACGGGTCACAATCAGTTTCTGCAGAGCAGGGGGGAAGTCAAACATGTCCCGCCAACCGTCGTACAAGCAGCTGTTCCTGTCATGTCGTTCTGTGAGCGCAAAATAGTGCAAAAGGTACATGTGAACCAGTTGCCCCTCGCAGTAGAAGGTGACTACCACGTCAAGAACCCCGTAATCTATATCCTGAAAATGCATCTCAAATCGAACAAATTGCGAAACATCGATCGCCCCATCTTGATCCAGTTGGACTGGTTCCCGCAACTGGTGGGGAGACCAAGGCGGCAAGTTCGACATGTGCGCAGACACAGCTGACAGGAATGTCCGCGCCGATGTACACTGACTGTTGAGCCAAAGCTACCGGAGTGCAGCAAGGGGAACTCAAGGTCATCACTCGCTTTCCGTTTCTTGTTGGCCCTGATTGCCTGAAGCAGACTGTGGCAACAAGCATTTTGAAAAAAGACAAAGACAGGGAGGTGTGGCAGTCTACTGCACCGGGCACTTCTTAGGGTGCGCTCCAGGTCGTGCAGGGGGGTCAAATTCTTCGCTGTCATCCGCCCTCTCTCCCCTTGCTGTTTGCGGCGGTCGTTTGCTTGGGGCGGCGTTGGCCTTGCTCACCACAGCTGGACCTTTTGGGTAGGATTTGGGTCGTGGTGGGCTGCTGGTCGCCTTTGCCTGCTTCCGCTGCGTGTGGGCACAGGGTTGAGGGGCTGCGATATCTGTCCTCTGATGAGGCGGACCCGTTTTGTCAGTAATCGCCCACAAGAGCTGCATTTGTTCTTCTCTTTGTGCAACGCTGACTTGTGGTTGGTCCCATCCCTTGGAGGGAGCAGGGGGACACGGTTCCCACGAGTGTCTTGCACTACTGTTGGGCTGCTCAGGGGCAGGCTGCCACTCGCTATTGGGGTACCATTCGGCCCAAGCAGACGGTGAGGGCCTTTCTTGCTTCCTTACAGTGGCACTGCCATAGTATGGGTTGCCTCGTTGCTGAGCCAAGGAGGATCGGGGCGGAGCCGACTCCGCTGCTCTGGGTGCAACCTGACTCAGGGCTTGCAGTAGCTCAACCACGGGGAGATTCACTCGCAAGGACAGCTCGATGAGGGGTTGTCTGTCCTGGCTGTATACAAGCGCACAGCGATTGGGGCCACAAAGGACAGGCAAAGCCATGTGATTTGATCGGTTGAGCGGACCGTCCCTGTTCGAGCCAAAGTTCTGCGTAGAGAAGCTACCAGAGGCTTGCAGGGTGAGTAGTAACTGTGAAGGGGGCAACCTCATTCTGTGCTCAGCAAACTGCCAGAGCTTGTGAACACGTTTGGAGAACCGTCGAGACGATGGTGCTATGGACATGGCGTGACACGCTCTGTTTTATGCTGCGCAGTGTTGGGTCGGGATGCTTCACCGAAGGGAGAAGCCTGTCTATCGAGTGCAGTTGGCGTGCAAATGGCCAAGCGCCTCTTCCAACTCGAGCATTTCTTGGTGGATTTCATGGACCGCCCGATACGCTTGCCTTTGGGCAGCCCCATCACCGATGAGCGGGCACTCTCGTAACAGGTCGCAGAGAGTGCTAGCCGCTGTTATAAATGGCAGACGCCTTGCGGCTTCCTTCGCGAGACACAGAAAAGGCGTCTCGTACTCTAAACAACCATCGTGATAGGTGGAGGACAGGGGGGGTTCGCCCCGGTTTGCCTGGCTGACTTGCGCTGCATAGATGCCTGCTCGTCCATCAGGGGGTCGCTGAAATATCTGAAATTGAGGCGCGGCACGCGGCATGAGTGGACCTTCTGGCTGTGGGGTAAGCCACAAGGCAGCCCTGCGCTTGGCCGGGGGTGAGGTTGGCCAATGTTCAAGGTGTTGAAGCGCTCTGAAGGGGAAGACCTGCAGTGGAGTGTCCTCTTCCCGAATCCACTGCAAATGGACAAGGACCTCTCGGGCCGCCTCTCGAGGTTGCTTATGATCTCTTGATGTAATAACAGGCGGTATACCTTTGCCCGGGTTTCTGGGTTCGATCCATGAATGATGAACCCTTCTTGCGTGATGTGCGGTGAGTCAGCAAAGGGAAACAGCATATGGCCACTGGGCATCTCTACACTACACTGCATCATAGCACACGGTACCTGGTGGAGTGGCCACGCCGGGATGCCATCTGTGCGCCGGGCGCACCGCCTTGTGCCGTCCTACGCTTGCCGTGACCAGACACATTGGAAAGCGAATGTCGCCTACTGTGACTGGGAGACTGACGAGGCTGACCTCTAAATCCTCCTGCAGGCAAATTTCATTAGCAAAGGGCGTAAGGATGACTCCCTCAGGGCCAACTGTCACGGAAGATTCTGCTTGCCGTTTTACCATGGCGCACTTTCCCCAGAGCAGAGCTCAGCACTTGGGTGCCAGCACTGTCCGTGTCACAGAATGTCGGACCACAACAGACAGTTTCGGCAGCCGTGATGGCCTAGTTCTGTCAAGGGTAGCGGTTATCCTTTCCTACCAGGAACGCTTGAGCCAAAAAAGCCTATGGGCGACCGTACAACGCGCAGATCGATGTCGATCCCTCGATATATCGGTTGCCTATTGAAACGGGCATGTGCATGCTGATAGTGCTGCTGGCGGGTTAGCTAAACCTCGGGCGTGTGAGAGAGGCTACTCCCAAAAACTAACCTTCAGCGAAAAACACCAGGATGGGGACTCAGCCAAGTCTCCCTGCCAGTTCTGGGGGAGGGTCCTCACCAGACCTGTGAGAGGACATCCCTGTAGGGCAACGGAGAGGCGCCAGTGTTCCCACCAGGCATCCTAAAATCAGCAAAGTATAAGGAGAAGGCAGGCAAGCGATAGTAGTATGGCCAAAGGACTGTCAGGAATGAGAACTAGGTAGCCACACAAAAATACAAAGAGGTTGCAAGGGGACCGCCGTGGCCATCCTAGGCGTCATGAGAGTAGGCGATGGGTAAATAATAACCTTTGGGGAGGCAGCCTCTGATGACGACCGAAGGTCGCATTGTGGCTCCTTTGACACGCTTGCAAGTGGTCCGAGGTACATCCGGGATCAGTGAGCTGCCCTCTTCAGATCTGTTACTGTCTTGCCGCATTCGCGTTTCGACAGCGCAAGCTGTTCTCGAGTCAGAAGGGAGCATTCTCAACTCCGTGCTGTCGCTAGCATGGCTTCGTATTGCCGCTTCGATGCAGGGGAGATGACCCTGCGGGCAGGTGCTCCTTCTACATTGGGGTGCAATCGTTACCTGGCCTAGGGACAACCGAATGGAATCCACGAGAATTTGCCAAGACTGCCGCATTGCATGATAACACGCGGAGATCGTCACCATGAGCCATTCCATGATGCCGGATTCCATGTTGGGCAGGCTTGGCCATTGCACCCTAGCCACTGGGCACTTGGGCCAGAGGGCTTGCGTTGCATCATTTGACCAGGCGGTCATGACGACTCGGCGCGTGTGTCTCTGTTGCCGCTCTTCCCATTGCAGGAGGGTCATTGTCGGTGCATTATCAAAGGCCCAGCTTGTGGTAGGGTAGGAAGTGGCAAGAAGTTCTGCCGGAAGATCCATCAATGCCCAAAAAGGGAGAACTCCTCTATCCGCGATTGGGGGCAGAAACACGGGATGACCAGCTCAACACCGGTGCCGTAGGACCCGCAAGTCCTAAGTCCACCAGGTGCCTATAGGTGATATACCTGTCGTATACATCGCCCGCAAAGAGAATGCCGCTCAGTGTGAGATAAACCCTGCCAAAGTCTGTCGACAATGGGCGGACGAGGGTACCATCACTCAATCGGGCACTAGCTAGCCGAAGGGCTTGTGGCACTTGAAGAACCTCGTAGCCAGCCGGATCAAGTGGGTTTATTCTATCCAGCATCTTGTTTCTGGCCGGTACTACACCTGCAATGCGTAGGTGAAAGTGATTCGGGGGTAGCCTCAACGTGAGAGCAACGATATAACAGCGATGTCTCGTATTGATGACCTCCGTAATGGCCGATGTAAGGTCAAGCGCCGCATCGAGGGATCCTTGCACGACAGCAGGACAACACCATGTGGACGTGGCTTCTGGCCGTGTGAGAAAACAGGTTTTGTCATCCGTACTGTCAAAGTTTGCCGTCATCAAGAGCAGAAATAGTGGATAGCTATACCCCCTTGCAGGAGGTTTGAGCCGGAGAGAAAGGCAGCGGGCGCGTATCCCCCGTGAAAGTGGAACAGTAGACGGGTATCACCCGTGGACCTCGTTGGGGGGAACAAAAAAACCATAAATTTGGGTGCAACCCCCGACCTACGATCAGTGAGCGAAAGGTTGATGGGTATGGCCCTGTCCGTGGACTGGTGAGTAAAATGTCGGGCTATATTGACACCTCAGTCGTGGAGCGGCACTAATCTCACGCTCATCTGCTTATCTCAGGCGACGCTTCTTGGCACCTGGGACGACGCGCGCTCTCTTGGTTAATCGTTCTTCTAGAGAAAGCTGATCCTGGTTGCTAGCAACTTGATACGTGCGTTTTCGCCTGACAACAACTTGGGGGGGTAGCGACGCAACCCCGGCAACCCCGCCAAAGATACCAGCAGAGGGAGTGATTTTCATCAAGCTCTGCAAGAAGTTCAGTCCGTTTCGATCGGAGTTGTTCGCTCCTAAAGAGTGGTGGGTCATCTAGGGAGAAGCAATATTGTCGACACAAGAAGCTGTGGAGTGAAGTCAGATGAGCTTCCGTAGGACCGGGCTGACCCAAAATCCATCATGTAGCCAAATGACCGAGCGGAACCCAAGGATTGGTTGCAAGAAGTTGTAGGCAGCCCAAGTCAATTGTTGTTCGAGCTGTTCGAAGAAGCGGAAGGGGTCCGCACGGCTTCGCTCGCTGGCTCTGACTGTACACCAGGTTGGTGGGTTATTCATGACATAACGGCTGGCCGCATGCAGTTCATGCGCGAAACGCGTCGCTTGTACAAGCTGCTGGTCGCCCAAGTGCGGAAGCTGGCGCTGGAGATAAGAGACGGCTTCTTGGGGTGTGCCACTGTTGATGATAACCAATGGCCGCGTTTTTACCAATGTGACGGGTAGCGCAGGATCTCGAACTATGACCGGTGTGCAGAATTGTTCGCGGAGCCAGTCTCGTGCAGTTTGTACTGGGGGCAAAGTGAGGTGAACACCCGAGGTTGCACAGCATCGTCGAGTAAGTTCATAATGCGCACCACTAATATCAACTTCAGAGTGATCTTCGCCAAAGAGTAACAGCCTCGCTTTGCGAGGCAGCCGTTGTGCAGCTACGCCTACCGCATAGAAACGGCCTTTCCCATCGGCAGAGGAGGTCTTATACCCTATGGTGAGGGATCGATGATGGTTCCCTGCAGTAGCAAGATAGTCTTGTATGTATTGACGCATGTGTGCTGCACTTGGCAGTAATTTAGCAAGCTGCAGTGGAGCCGGTGCAGGGCATTCTGTTAACACAAAGGCCGGGTGTGTGTGCAAAGCCCCATGATCGACGATGAAGCCCAGCTTCTGTGCAAGGTGATACGGAGGAGGTGCACGATGACTGACAGCGTGTAATGGGGAGTCAGCAGCTTGTCGCGCAGCTGCACTAGCAGTGCCCGCAAAGTGATCAGCAAGTTTGTTACATTCTCTTGGGAGATAAACTAGCCGGAAAATGAACGGGGCTCTCGCCAACAGCAACTGGCATTCCTCCAGGATTTTCACGACTGCAAGTCTCTTGATACGACCACGACCTTGTAAATAATTCAAGAGGGGCAGAATGTCGCCCTGAAGAACTACGCCATCCTGTGCCACTCCTTGTCGGAGGCATTCATGGTAGAATTCAGTGGCTAATTGCACTGCATGCAGACACGCCTGCGCCTCTGCAATAACATTATCTGGGCAATCAAGCAATGGTGTTGACTTCCATCGGACCAGAGTTGTAGAATCTTGGGTAACTTGTAGAAGGCTGACCCCTGCTCCTCCTGCTCTAGTCTTCTTATGAGCAGAGCCGTCGAACTGAACTAGGCATCCCCTCCACTGGGCTGCTTCTCCTATGAGCAGCACCGCATTTTCGGGGACGTCAACCATAGCGCATAGCTTGAGGTGAGTGGCCCCGCAGTGGCAGGTATATGGGAGTAGGGTCGCCGTAGCCGACGGAAATGGTAACCTTGCATATTGCATGAGCAGCAAGCGCAACCTTGCATCTGCAGTAGCAAAGGTGGCTATCGTTTCAACTTTTTTAAAGGCCTTGGTGGTACAGAGACCCTTGTCGGGGAGTAGGGCGGATTCCAGCTGTGTTTGGGGGAATCGTTGGAGATCGGCCTGAACGAGGTAGAAGTACAATGGAGATCGGCCTGAGCCGGTGGTGCTCGAAACCAGGCAAGCTGGGTGGCTGGGAGCGATTGGTACGTACGCTGCCACAAGTCCAAGGCGTGTGCAGGGATAGGTTTCACCTTGACACATGTAATGTTCGGACGAAGCCCCCCATATTCGGTAACTATCCTGCGGAGATGGAACAATAAGTACGTCAGCGCAATCCCAATATGTTTGGTCGGTGTCTGTCGCCAGTTGATGGGAGGCAGGTTAGCTTTGTGTAAGGCAGCCCATGCGATGTGGACTACAGGGCAATATGAGAGCCAGTGGTCAATCGTATTAGCCCCTCCCTGGCATATGACGCAAGGCACGACAGCTGCATCACTGAGGGGACCATCAGTCGTTTGAACCCTGGTCGTGACGCAGAAAGGATAGCGCTTCGGGTGACCAATGCAACTAACGCAAAGGGCTCCTTTCTGAGGGCCAAATGGGTACGTTCTGGCGTTTTGTGCACACCAGCACACGGCGAGCCACGACTGACCTGTCCACGCAGGGGTAGCCAGAGATCAGGGTCTTCCCCAAGCGCCCATCGCAGCACAGCAAACCGCGGGACAGCACCTATTTGAGAGATGGGAGTCTGAGACAGCCATTTGAGAAAGTCAAAGGAAGGCCCAAAGGGCCAACCATTACGAGCGACTCTATTTGAGAGATGGGAGACTGCGCTGTCGATTTCCTTGGCAATGGCAAATTGTTTAAAACATTCTTGGAAACGCCGCGCCGCTTGAGAGGGGTCCTGCGATTGGTTGAGGATCCGAACAAGTCGGCGGATCTCATCTGGGGCAAGCTGCTGCTGCCAGTATTTCCAACAGAGGTATACTTGCTTGGTATACGATTCTGCTATGCCCTCCAATACAGAAGGGAGCGAGCAGTGACCTTGTCGGAGATAGCAGCCGAACAAGGAGACGGCATGCATGATGGCAGGATCGAGCAAGGGGCCCAGTCGTAGCCATCGGCACAGACCAACCAGCTTTAGTTGTGAGAACCAATGCCGCTTGAGCAGGAATTCCGACAGAGCCTTGTATAAAGGCTGCAAGAGTGGTTTGGAGAAGTACCGTTGAGTTTGTACGTAATAAAACAGGCTGAGCGAGAAAGCGTTGAAGTAAACAATCTTGGCATGGATACTGAGATTGCCTTTGTTTCCCGCAAGTAGCCGCGTACGGAACTTGAGGAGCTGCTTGACTAACAGCGAGGGCATGGTGAGGCGCAGAGGGGCGTATTCCATTTGTTCAGCGTGTAGCTGACAAGCCCAGCCCGTATGAATGGTAAGTCCCAAATTGACAGTGCTGGGAACAATGCATTGAGCACCCAAGCCAGCACGGTCAACGTGATACAGTTGCGCTGCAGAGAATGCTGCACTAGTTAATAACTGGGTCTTCGATCTGCAACCACAGGGACTAGCTGCAAGTTGTAGTAGTAGCGGGTGTCCATTCAGCGCCCAGTCATGTCTGTGGGCAGCATGGAACATAACACAGTGCTCTCCATGGCGTAACGCAAAATAGTGTGCATAGTGAGGAATGTGCCGGACAGCAGCGGAGATGGTAGCTTCTCCCTGCGGATGCCACGGAATGAACGCATCAGCATAGTCAGACAGACGGAGTAGCTGTTGCTCGGGTAGGGGGATTCTGGACAGCCCAACTTGCCAGCAGGTGTGCGCATCCATTATTACTCCCGCAGCCGACCACGTGTTGATCAAACTGAAGACCTCCTTGATCCACTCTGGATCTTGCTGTGTTCCAACAATGGTGGTGTCGTCAACGTATCCCGCTACAAGGAGGACACGCGGCACCTGGTTTAGTGCAACGAAAATCGGATCCATTGCTAGGCAGAAAAAGAAGACTGAGGTGGAGCGTCCCATATCTACGCCAGAGAAAACTTTACGTGGAGGTAACAGTCTTCCTTGCACTTTGTGACGGATTCTTCTCCCAAATAGAAGGTACTTAGCCAGTTGCAGAACCCAGGAGGAACACTGCCGTATATGTAAGATATGCAGGATCCAATAGGCATTAACACGTTCAAAGGCTTTGGAGAGGTCTGCAAATAATGCAGACGCAGGAGTCTCTCCTTCAAGTACTCTTTGCACCTCGAGAACAGCCCTTTGTGGTTCTCTGAAGATGTTGAGCATAGTTTGCGCAGGATGGAAGGAGCTCCTAGTAGTGCGAAACAAAATAGCAGCAGCAGTACCATCTTGTAGCCGATCAAGTGTATCTGGCATGCCTAATGGCCGGAAGTAGTCTGCTGTGGGTCCTTGTTTAGCTTTTGGTATCCAGACACCAACTTGGGTTGGCGCCGGGAGCTCACATGACATCATGCGGTAAAAATCATCTTGCAAAACAGTGGCTGACTGCTCAGGAAACATACGCCAAAAGGCGTATGGGAGTCCGTCAGGTCCGGGAGCGGAGTCTTTAGTAAGTAGGAGATGTTCGATGTAATCATCAACAACTGGCTCAGGAACTTCAGGCCAGGGCTCCGTTTGTGCGCGGTACGTAGCCAGTGTTGGGGCCCAGGCTGGATCATAGCGGATTGGTGGCTGAAACCAAAAATCCCGCGTGGCAAGCATGGCTTCATCGTACTCTTGCGCAGTTCTGCACTCTTTGCCATTCTTCTGTAGAAGAGGGCCGTGGTAAAAGGTGCCCCGAGGGCAGATGGTTTTAAGACGATCCCAAAATGTTCTCTGCCGTCTTGCGCGACGTGCAGGGTCAGTGTGCTCCTTGCCAAGAGGGATCTGAGTGAGTGTAGTTGCTGCGATTTCGGCTGTTTGTAATGCCGTGGCAATGACGTCTGCCGGCACTAGGGATTGGTCATACTGTTTGGGCCATGACTGCAGGAGTTCAATCAGCCCACTTTGCTCATATAGGCATTGCAACGCCTCTTCATGAATGTGCAGAACCAGTTGCCCTTTGCCTAGCCGTTTGTAGAGTTTTGTGAGGGGTGAAATATGTTTGAAGGCCTTGGAGGAGTTTCTCCACCAGCTCCAAACCAATGCGCGAATGTGCGTGGAGAACGGAACCGCAACTGCGCAACTCTCTCTGGCTAGGGAAATACTTCGTCGAAGGAGGCGCAAAGCCTGCTGCCTCTTAGCTTCAACTTCACCAACTGCGAAGGCCGTGGGATCCAAAACGACTTTGGTTGGGATAGTGCAATGTTTTTCAGATTGCGGATGCGGGGTCAAACGAGGCTTCATAGACAAACAGGCAGTAACGGTTTTGTGGTGGCAAGTGCTGACCCGATAGCGACCTGAAATCCGGACGTGGAGTTGAGTTGTGTCTAAGAAGAAGCTTGGCACCAGAAACCGGCCCAACGGCGACTCCTGCTGTTCACCAAATCGGAATGTGGGGAAGGTGGGGTCAATATCTGTGACTCCTAATTGCCCCAGAAAGTCTTCCCATAATTGTGGGTGATGCTGATCACAGCGATTAAAATCCCCACCAATAAAAACCGGGTGTGTTTCGAGGGTAAGCAGAGCCTTGAAAACTTGACCGACAAGAGTCTTTGGACTTTTGGGAGGCAAATAGACTGATACAAGCCACACAGGGCAAGCTTGGAATGCTACGCAGGCTGCAACAGCAGAATGCTCGACAAGGTCTCTACTCACCCCACGTCATAGTCATCCGCGCTTGGGTGTATGTAGCAAATAGGAAGGCCGTGAAAAGAAGGCCGTTTAGCTCCGCATGTAAATTGCTGGCAGGCTCAATCATCCTCGACTGAATTTCGACCGGGACATGTGGCAGCAAGGGGTCCAATGCCTGCAGGGAGACATCATGCCCTGCACCCGTTGAAACATTGCCGTGTCCACTCGGTGATGCTCCCTGGCCATCTGCCTGTAGGCAGGTTTCGCAGGGTGCTGGGTGCCCTTGCCCCGGATCTTGGGATGTGGCCGAAGGCAAGCCTAGCCTGGTCCCTAAGAACCCATTTGTTGGCTTGCCTTGGGTTGATGCCATCTGGGCGCGCCCAGTGCCACGTGGTATGTGGGTAGCCAATCGGTTCTCTTATGAGGCTAGGGACCTGAGCATTCCAAGCATTAAAGAGTGGCTTTTCGTGATAGACCACATGGTGGATGAGCCGCCGCCGGAGCGCCTTATTGGGTCCGTAGACAGTGATTCCCTTGTCGTTAACGGCTAGGCATTGTTGCAGGAACAGCTTTATCGTGCGCTCCTGATAGGTCGCAACCAGTTTGAGCAGAGCAGGGGGAAAGTCGAACATATATCCTGCCAACCCTCGTATAGACTGCTTTTTTGTCATGCCGTTCTGTGAGCGCGAAGTAGTGCAAAAGGTACATGTGAGCTAGTTGCCCTTCATGCCAGAAGGAAACTACCACGTCAAGTACTCCATGGTCGATATCACCAAACTGTGTCTCGAAACGAACAAATTGCGAAACATCAATATCCCCGTCATGGTCCAATTGAACCGGTTCCCGCAACTGTTTGGGAGACCAGGGTGGCCTGATCGACATGCGCGCTGACTAAATTTTCCGGCGTGTCCGCGCTAGAGAGTGCTGACCGTTGAGCCAAAGCTACAGAAGGCCTGCGTGGGGGTAGCTGAAGAGCATCTCTGAAGCATCTATGCCAGTCAGTCCATGTCATGACGCCCCGCAGTTTATATGTGCGTCGGACAGCCAATGGAATAACGGAGGGATAACAGAGGCAGGTTGCTGAACCGGGCACTTCTTCGGGTGCGCTCCAGGCCGTGCGGGAGGGTCAAATTCCTCACTGTCCTCGCCGTTGGTTCTCCTTGTAGCTTGCGGCTGTGGCTTGCTTTGGGTGGCGTTAGCCTTGCTCACCACAGCAGGACCTTTGGGATGGTGTTTGGGGCGTGGTGGACTGCTCGTGGCTTTTACCGGCTTCCGCAGGGTGTGAGCACAAGGTTGGGGTGCTTTGGCTTCTGCTCCCTGATGGGGCGGTCCCGTTTTGTCAGTGAGCGCCCACAAGAGCTGCGTCTGTTCTCCCCTTTGAGCTAAACTTGCTTGTTGATGATCCCATCCTGCGGAGGGAGCAGGGGGGCATGGTTCCCATGAGTGACTTGCGCTGCTGGTTTGCTGTGGCAACCTGCCCCTGAGGCTCAGGGGCAGGTTGCCACTCACGATTTGGGTACCACCCGGCCCAAGATGGTGGTGATGGCCTTTCTTCATAAGTTGGGTTGCCTCGCTGGTGGGCCGGGGAGGATCGGGACGGTGCGGGCTCTGTTGTTCTAGGAGCAACTTGACTGAGTGCTTGCAGGAGCTCGACCACAGGGAGGTTCACTCGCAATGACAGTTCGATAAGGGGTTGTCTGTCTTGGCTATACACCAGCGCACAGCGATTAGGGCCGCGCATGTGATTGACGGACCGCCCCAGTTTCGAGCCAAAGTTCTGCTCATAGAATCTATGATAATAAGTACCCTGAGTAAGGAGGGCAGGGTCAGTCTGTGCCCAGCAAAATGCAGGAGCTCATGAACACTTCTGGGGAGCAGCCGATGCCGTTGGCATTGTTAACATGGTACGACAAGCACTGTTTTGAGCTGCGCGGTAGTTGCCCGGGGCGCATCACAGAAGGTAGAGGCCTAACTACGTAGTTGGTGAAGCGCTTCTTCCAACTCAAGCATTTCTTGGTGGATCTCTTGGACTGCCCGAAACGCCCGTCTTTGGGCAGTTCCATTGCCGATAGGCGGGCACTCCCGTAACAGGTCGCAGATAGTGCTTGCTGCCACTTTGATAAATGGTATACGCCTTGCTGCTTCTTGAGCAAGACACTGAAATGGCGTCTCTTACTGTGGGCAGTCATCATAGTGGGAAGAGGACAAGGGAAGATCATCCGTGTCAGCCTGATTGACTTGCGCAGCGTAGATGCCTGCCCGTCCAGCAGGGGGCCGCTGGTACATTTGAAACTGTGGTGAGGCACGCGGTGCAAATGGGCCTTCTGGCTGCGGGGTAAGCCACAGAGCAGCTCTGCGCTTTGCCGGGGGCGAGGTTGGCCAATGCTCTAGGTGTTGAAGCGCCCTGAAAGGAAAGACCTGCAGCGGGGTGTCGTCTTCTCGGATCCATTTTAAATGGACAAGGACCTCTTGGGCCGCTTCTCGAGGGTTGCTTATTATCTCTCTATGCAGTAGCAGGCGATATACTTTAGCCCTGGTTTCAGGGTTCGAGCCATGAATGATGAAACCTTCCTGTGTCATGTGTGGCGAATCGGCAAAGGGAAAGAGTACGTGACCGCTGGGCATCTCAACACTGCATTGCATCAGAGCACACGGTACCTGGTGAAGAGGCCACGCAGGGATCCCGTCTGTGCGCGGGCGCACCGCCTTGTGCTGCCCCACGCTGGCCGCAACAAGGCGCATAGGAAAGCAGATGTCACCTACTGTGACCGGAAGGCTGACAACTCCACGCAGATGTCATCCGCAAAAGGGGTGAAAATGACCCCCTCAGGACCAACTGTTACGGAGGGTCCTGCTTGCCGCTTTACCATGGCGCACTTGCCCAGACGCAGAGCTCAGCACTTGGGTGCCAGCACCGCCCGTGTCACTAGAGGAGTGGGCCGCGGTATAGATGGAGACTGCCGTGATGGCGCACCTCTGGCAAAGAGAGCAGCTGTGTACTCTTACCAGAGTGCGTTGAGTGTTTTGAGCCAAATGACTGTGGACAACATCAAAATACCGACATATAAAGCCCGGATAGCGACCATCCAAGACATGTGTGTGCAGGTAGCTCTCGTGACGGTCCTACTAGACTATACGCCCCTACACGAAGTGAATCCAAGAATAAGGAACAGGTAGAGGTGCCTTGTACCCACCTCGTTTCGCCGTAGGATGGCCCAGATGCGGGGTTGGACTGCGCTTGCTCAGCCGAGCTGTCCTACTGGCAGGGAGCGACCCCTCACTTGCCTATCTCAGGCGACGTTTTTTATGATCAGTTACAACGCGCGCTCTCTCGGTTAGGCGTTCTTCGAGGAGAAGCTGGTCCTGGTTATTGGCGACTTGATAAGTGCGTTTTCGTCGAACTACTATTCGAGGAGGTAACGACATCTCCCCGGCTACCCCGCCAAGTATACCAGAAGAGGAGGTGACCTGGCCATCTAGTTCAGCAAGGAGTTCAGTCCGTTTCGTTTGGAGTTGCTCGCTTCGGAATAGCGGTGGGTCACTTGGGGATAAGCAATAGTGTTGACACAAAAAGCTGTGAAGTGAGGTCAGTTGTGCGTCGGTAGGGCCGGGACTGACCCAAAAGCCATCATGTAACCAGATGACCGAGCGGAAACCAAGGATCGGCTGTAAAAAGGTGAATGCAGCCCACGTCAGCTGCTGTTCGAGGTGTTCAAAGAAGCGGAAGGGATCAGCACGACTCCGCTCAATGGCCCTTGCTGGGCACCAACTTGGTGGATTGTCAATGACATATCGGCTAGCTGCATGCAGTTCATGTGCAAACCGTATTAACCGCACAGGCTGTTGGTCGCACAAGTGCGGGAGTTGGCGCTGGAGAAAGGAGATGGCTTCG
>CAXAMN010027184.1:155250-169041 GCA_963970005.1 Durusdinium trenchii | reverse complement strand
AGCGCCTGATTGCTTAGTGGTTTGCAAGACACCAAACGGAGAGAGACAAAATTGGAAAGACAAGAAAGAAAAAAAAAGAAGAGACACGAGGAGGGGGAACCCTCCAGGCAGCGACAGCAGTTCAAGACGATTCGGAAAGTGTTGGGGGGACTTGCACGCCCGCACATTTCCCAATTCTCTGAAGGACACCTGACAAACGTTTTTGTTTTTAAAACAATTGACTGATTCACGGTTGGTGTTTCTGTTGCACATTGAAACTTTTTTGGTTTTGACATGCATTGCAAACACAAAAATTGTGATGCTTGCAGTTTTGGGTTACGGGCAGGTGTTTTCAAAAGGAGGATGGAGGTTTTTCGAAGTATGTTTAACTTGTTTGTCAATGAAGTGCATCATCGAATCAACTTGTTGTTTTGATTCATAGTTGAAAGCGGTTGCGAAATCAATGTTTTGGTTGAGCTACACAAAATTTGAACCAGAGAGAGCAGACAGATTGAGGGACAACCGAAAGAGTCCAACAGAACCGAAACCATCATGACTTACTCACTCTTGAAGTCTAAGTTGTAGTGTAGTGTTTTTGACATTTGAATCATGATTTGAGTGATTTGTTAAACTTCGATTTCCATCGTGCTGCCTCCACCTGGATTGCCATGGATGCTTTGGCATTATTGTCAGAAGAAGAAGACGACGATGTTGAAGATGAGGAGGAGGTGTTTGGCTCAGCACGCGTTGTTCCACAAAACAAATATGTTTTCCGTGGTGTGGCAGGAAGCGCCAGACGATGAAGCAGAGGTTGCGCACAAACAGCCGGTTTCCAGTCTTTTTCTTGCAATGTGCCAGTTCCAGTTTGTTTCCAGGTGAAGGTTGACTTCGGGAGCTTGCAACGTTTGTTCCCAAGTTGGATTTGTTGTATGCTTCAAAGGTTCCTTGATGATACATTTTTTGCAATTTTGTTATTCATTTCAAATGTTTGGCACCACGTTAGAAACGCTTTGCTTCATTGTGTTTGTAATTATGGACTTGTCATCATACAGGTGGGATTTGTAGAATTGAGTTGGCCAGTTGCTCATGAATCACACCTTTATTTTCCGAGGTGTTGGCTATGAAGGGAACAAAGCATTGAGTGAAACAGACATGTACAGACGTGTGCGAACCTGAGTCGGAATAGAAGATCTTGCTTGGATTGGAAGTTAATTGTTTGGAAAGTCAAGAGTTTGTCAACACCGTTCAAAAGTATCATTGCCTGAAATATGATTGGCCAGGACACTTAGCAATATTTTATAATTTCCGAGGCTGGCCAAGAGGCTCCACCGATCGTAGCAGCGCCCGTTCCTGCAGCAATACCAGCTGAGGTGGCCGAGCGGAGAACTCAGAAAAAGGTGCACTGCCAAGTGCTAGAAAAACTAACTTATGCACTTCCAAAACAATCATTCTGAAGCATCTAGCTGTGCATGAGCCAGCTCCAATGTCGTACCAGTTGATTGGCTGTCCAGGAGACCTAATAGAAGTCAACAAGGTTCTGAATTTGCATGTTTGGCGTACTTTTCCCCTTTATTTTGTTGTTGCCATGCTCAGAAATCCCTTTCGCCTTTCTGGAAGATTTTGAGTTTGGAGATGTCCAATCGAGGTCAGAACCAGTTGGCTCCCAGGTGCAGGATGCCTGGTTCTTTTGTTGTTCAGTCTTGACAGCATCGCGTAGCTCGTCAACGCAGTATTGTCATTCCAGCCTTGCTGATTGTCCGCATACCGGTGCCATCAGGAGGATTTGAAAGCCCTAGAAAAGGCAAAGCTTCGCGACCGCAAGCGAGCGGGTGTCCGCTGCTTAAAGTCTGTGTTCTTTCGGTTTTGCTCCTAGTAGCGATGCCCTTGTTCCCATGTTTTGAGACAGACTTGCTGCCGGACTGGCAGGTGCAAGATGGTGAAAGTGTCCGCAAAAAGAACTCTCGAAAAATGAAGCTCGGCCAGGCGGGGAGAGATTCAGGCCCTTCGGCCATAACAACTGCACTTAACCTGGTCTCAGTTTGATTATATAGTGTGGAAACATCCATTTGGTTCAGTCATTTTCCAAATTCAGCGTGTCATGTTCTTGCTGTGCATGTTTTTCTGTGCATGTGTTATTGCAACTTAGCTTGTAGGTGTAGTGCGGAGTCGGCTTTCTCATTCAGAGAGGAACGATCAACAAGACATGTAGCCTTTCTGCATCGCCTGTACCGCCCTGAAAGGCAACCTTTTCTTTGAAGGATGACCGTGACTGCGTGAATCCCTTCATCGATGCATCGACTGCATCACATGTCAAAGGATATAGCGGAAAGCGGGTGGGACTCTCAATCTTTCCATGAGTACTGAGCAGTTTTGTGACTGAGCACTTTTGTGCAACATGGCTTACCAGGTAGACAAGAGAGCATCGGTGAAGCAGATTAGCAATTTGGACTTCACGTCGTGAGTGGTGAACGCGGGTGCTCGATTTGGTTTCCCTCTGAAATTAGCCAACTTTAGTGGCACCAGTGTACAAAGGTTCGGCATCTTGCCGTTTTTAGAGCTCCACAGCGGTCAAAGTCACCGATGCGTCACTATGGCGCACGCTGCCGGCAAGGTAGGACTTCGGATCTCGCAGGAAAAGTCCGTCCAGGTTGCATCGTGCTGTCATAGTGAAGCAACCTCGTTTGAGTTGAGCTTCACTCATGAATTTGATTTGGGCTTGAGTGAGCTTGTGGGTTGACTCGGGGGAGCATGTCGTGCATGAGAGCAAGTCTGTTAGATGGAATGACACGAGCAAAGCTGGGGAGTCCATCAACCAGTTTGCAAGAACTGCATTGACATCACAAAGTTTCAGCTGGGCGGGCGTGCAGGGTAACCAAGTTTAGGAAATGACATCATGAGAATGGTGCCTGGGACGACACAATGTCCGACACCACAGACGCAGCCCAACTGCAGCGAGATAGCTGGGCATTGGACCCTTGGTCCAGTGGCAAAGTTTAACACTAATCGTCAACACTCTCGTTTATCTGTTTTTTGTGCATGTTTTTGAAGTTGAGGCAAGCACGTCTGGATCCAAGTCAGGATTTGCTCACACACCATCGAAGCAGATGCTTCTCTTGTAAGGTCTGCTCGGGGTCGCAAGCCCCATTTGGCAGACTCTGTTTGGTCCTCAGAGCTGGCTCTTTCACCCAAACATGCTTGACTTAACATGCTGCGAGGTGCGACGTTACGCGCAGGAGTCTTAGATGTGACGCTTTGTAGCTTTGTGTTCATTTGTTTTTGTTCAACTGTTCTCAACGAAGAGTTTCTTTTTTCTTTTTGAACATCCTCGCAACACGACCCCGTTTTGTGCAGTTGCCAACAGAAATATCGAACCCGAGCTGGGAGAGGAAGTTTGCGGACAAGTTGCCAGGACCATGTTCTTTTATAAGTATCGAACACTCGCTCTTATCTGTGCATTTGTTGGCAGCTGGCGGTCCATGGGCCAGGTAACCTGTGCAATGGTTAAAGGAGTCAGCAAGATGATCAGGATTCCAGTCGAAATCTGTTGACTATTTTTTGGAGTAGAATACGCAAAAGGAAAATGAGCAGAAGGGGTAATCAAAGGACAGCTCGACTGTCAAGAAAATAGTAAGGACTAGTTAACAAACATTCACAGATACTGGTAGAATTCTACCTGGTAGATGATTCTGTAAAGACACATCAAGGACAAGCGTAAGAATTAAGGTACGGGAAAGGACAAGGACAACACTTTGAGGACGACATTGATGGCACACTTAGTGCATTTGGATGCCACCAGAATGTAACTTATAGAACCCACAACTTTATATATATATATAAATAATATGAATTTCCAGATGTAAACCCTCAGGCATGTCCGGACCTCAGCCGTCGCACTTCTTTCCGAAGCCTTTTCGGGCACGAGTCCGTTGGGTGGTGAGGGTCAAGGGCCTTCGAAAGGCTTTCGAGCCATAGCGTGAGGACACGCTTGGTTGCTCGGCGAGGACCACCAGCTGAGGGTCGAAGGGCTACCAGTGTGGGCAATCCACATTGGTAGCGGAGCTCCGCTCCAAATGCTCCTGATCGTTGGCCGTGAGCAAGCGTGTGTTGGAACTTGAAGTGTTGGCAAGTCCCGGGGCGGGACGTCCGTTGTTGTGTTGATCTCATTGGTCGAACATTGTGTCGTACATTGTGATTGGCAACAGCAGTGCATTGTTGACACAAGGCTACAATACATTGTTTTGCTTGGTTGAGTTGAGTTGATTTGAGCATTGGTTGATCGTTGGGGAACGTTGCAACATTGCTGACATTGCTCAATTTTGTTCTGGCCTGAAGAAAGGTGAGCGGCTCCAGGGAGGCAAACATGCCAGAGACGGAGCCATCCGGCTCGACGTCAAGCAGTGGTGGTTTGAGTCACCTCCCATGGAATCAGGTGCCTCATTTCCGACCTGGAGAAACTGATCTGACAGAATGGACAAAGAAGGTTGAATTTTTGGCACAACTATGGCCTCCAGAACATCACCAACACCTGGCACCCCGGATTGCACTTCAGTGTGAGGGATCCGCATTCCAGCGTATCTCACGACTGGACCCAAAGGTGCTGCGGGTCAACACCTTGGACGGGGTCAAGGCAGTGGTTGAGCAGTTGGGAGGAATCTGGGGGAAACCCAACCTGGAATCCAAATTTGAGCGGTTTGAGCGTGCCATCTACAGCACAGTTCAACAGTCGGACGAGACCAACGAAAGCTATCTGGCAAGGCACGACCATCAATTCGAAGAGCTCCTCAGCATGAAGGTCGCTATGGATGAGTTCCGTGCGTACATCCTCCTGCGGAAAAGGTTGATTGTCGAATCTGCCGGATCCCTAGACTACAAGGCCGTTGTCACCAACCTCAAACTGCTGGGAAGCAAGTTTTTCCAGGAAGTCCATGCTGGGAAGACCTCAAGTGCTCGGTCCAAGACCTATGAGGCCAATGCATTCGTGAGCCACGATGCAGGATCCACAGAGCTGCCCTCCGAAGACTCGGCATTCCATGCCGACGATTGGAATGAGGAAGAGTGGATTGAACAGTTGGCCAATGACGGCGACGAGGACGCTGCATTGATTTTGGACTATGAGCAACCCATGCTGGACACCATCCAAGAAGACGCTGATCTCGCGTTGTCCCACACGACCTTCGCTGAGGCCAGAAAGCGTCTGTCAGATCGATTCAAGAACCGAGGATTCTGGTTGTCGGGCCCAGCCAAGGGCAAGGCCCGAGGGAAAGGAGGTGAAAAGGGCAAGAAGGGCTATGGTGGCTTTCGCAATTCCGGCAATCGCAAGACGTTGCAACAGAGGATCCTTGAGAGTTCCTGCCGGATATGCGGCCGCAAGGGCCATTGGAAAGCTGAATGCCCAGAGAGGGGACGCTCCAGCGAAGCAGGCCAAACAACACTGGCGACAGCGCCCACGCTGGTGACTTTGGAAGATGGAGTCGATGCCCTGCCCTTAGAGTTCATGAGCTTGCCTGAGGAGCCCATTGAACCTTCACGGGACTCTTCACTGACTTTGTCAAGTTTTGCATTTTGTTTTGGGGTTCTAGGGGAACGTGTTGGGCCCAATGACATCAATGAAGGGGAAATCATTGAGAGTAGAAGGGAAGCCATTGAGAAACCTGGCATGTCATGCATGAGCGCGCATCCCGAATCCAGGAGTAGAAAGAATGCCGCCCACTGTGCTGAGAGTTTTGCCAGCACGCGCCTTTCGACCATGCCGCCTGAACCAGCCGGATCGCATTTTGCGACCTACAATTCGTTAGGGATCATTGACACAGGTGCCACCAAGATCGTCATTGGAAGCCGACTCGTGGCCTCACTGATCCAGAGCTTTTCACCTGAGGTACGACAGCAGGTGACCAAATGCCCATGCAAAGTCATGTTTCGTTTTGGCAACCATGGAACACTTGAGAGTAAACATGCGCTAGTGGTCCCAATAGGGTCTTTGAGGCTAAAGGTTGAAATTGTACCAGCTCAAACACCGTTCTTGCTGTCAAACACCTTGTTCAGGGCCATTGGGGCCACCATAGACACACGTCAGGGCATGCTGCGCAGTACCATGCTAAAAAGATCCATACCCATCAACATCAATGCAAAAGGCTTGTATGTCCTAGATCTCAACGAGCTAGCAAAGCCCTGCGCAGCCAGTATGAAGCCCGCTGACACCTTTCATGTGTCCGAGCTAAAACAGACCGAAACGTGTGGCAGCCATCAAGTGTCAAGTCAAGGCGAATCCAGGAAAACATCAGGTGAACAGGTATCAATTTCGTCCGGACAAGTTAAACAGCTAATAGCCAAGTTCGATCGTTCGTTCGCCGAACCGTGTGAACATGCAGACCATACAGGAAGAGGTCAATCCAGCCGTCCGCGAGTGCCGAAGTCTCAGCGTTCAGACCCGTGCGCGCCCTCTCATCGGCGCGCGTCCTCTCAGACTCATGTCGAGCCAAGATGCCACTGGCAGCATTTCGAGAGTTGACGCTGGAATAACAAGGGACCTACCTGATCACATTCGGCAAGGCTCACCGTGGCCGAAGCTATGCCGACGTCTGGGAGAAGGAGCCGGGGTATGTGACTGCGGATGTGGCCGCCCTCCAAGATCGCATGATGTACTTGGAGACTGCTCTCTCGAGGAAGTGATCGGCCATTTGCGTTCCTCAGCACAGAGTGGCTAGATGCCTTCGAAACTATGGAATGGACTCAACACTGAACCATGTCTTAACAGCGCAGGAGAAACTCAGACAAACCTGCAAGGGAAATTCGATAGGATGCCAAGCATATTCACCTGATTGAGGTTTTCTGCCATGCCAACAGCGAATTGACCAAACAAGTCAACGACCTTGGGGGTAGAGCCATTCGAATGGGCCTTGATCAGGGGGATCTCAAAACCCCTGAAGGGAGGGAAACACGGTTTGAAATCATGTTTCAACAAAGACCTCGAAATGTGTGGTACAGCCCCACATGCAGCCCGTGGTGTGCCTGGAACCAACTCAATGAGAGGAGATCCATGGAGATGTTTGACCAGATTCAAAGGGACAGAGAACAACATCTGTTCGAACTTGTTCTGGGAATTGTACTCTTAAGGATCACCCGAAGCCAAGGAAACCACATGCACTGGGAACAGCCCCGGAAATCCTTGATGTTCAAGACCCCATTAGTGAAGGAGTTGTTCAGGATCACCAAAGAAGCACATTTTGACATGTGTAATGTGGGAGCCCTCAAGTGTCCAGAAACCAGTCTCCACATCCAGAAGAGTATGGCAGTCCGGACAACATCAGCCGAGATGTTCCTCGCCCTCCACGGTCGCACATGTCGTCGCGACCATGAGCACCGAGCCATCGCAGGGACTGTCCATGTCAACGGTGATCGTATATTTTGTAGTGCGTATACTGAAAGATACACACGCAAGTTTTCGAGATATGTAGCAAAGACTCTCACCAAGATCAAACAGCGCATGTGTGTTCCAGTTTTGGTCAGCCATGAAGACAGTCGACATGCATCATGCAAGAGACTTCGCATCAGTTCTCCATCTTCGAGCAATCCGAAGAGTCGAATGCCACCAACACCGTTGGAAGTGCTAAGCGGCCATTTAAAGAGACGCCGCATTGACGGAAAGAGCACCGAAGGAGAGCCTGCACAGTCCCGACAAGCAGAACTGGAACGACTCATAGCAGTGATCAAACCCCGAATTCCAAGAGTAGGTAAAACAGAACTCAAAGAGCCTGAAGTGCTAAACCAGTTTCAGAAGATATTCCCAGAAAAGATCATTCGTAGGATCATGGTATGCAAGGGGTCTGATCGTACACTAGCTCCACCCAAAGACATTGTGAAGAATGAAGCACCATATCGTATTGCAGCAATCGTCAGTCGTACCGACGAATCCGTTCGTGTTGAAACCGACTGGGAATTTTGGCAAGAGCTGTCCAATCGACAGGTGGTGAGACCCAATAGGGAGTCCGGCAAAGAAGGAGGCCCTGCCGTGTCAACCAGGGCCGAGCACCCTGTGACTTGTGATGACATGCCAAAGTCTCAGCGCGAAGTTGAAGCCAAAGCACCAGAACCAACACCATCACGAGCGTGGGTCAACACACCAAGTCAAAAGATAGACCTCCAAAGCGAAGCCCATGGAAGCAGATTCCTTTGTTTGTCCCCAGAAGAAAAGACCTTTCTGATCAAGCTCCATCAAAATCTGGGACACCCAAGTCATGCCCGATTGAGTCAGGTACTGCGAGAACAGGGTCACGAGCCATCCCTAAGTCAAGGAATCCTAGACATGAAGCGCTCAACATGTCAGAATGAACAGAGGCCCAAAATCCAAAGACCAGCAACCATCAAAGACGATCTTGACTTGAATGACAAGGTAGGAATAGACGGTATAATACACAGCCGCCAGCGGGACACCATACCATTTCTACCATATGATTGACTACGGAACCAACTACCATGTTGCATGCTCATCACCGGGTCAGAGTAGTCAGGATGCCATCGAAAAGGTGGTGACTGGACGGTTCCAGTGGGCCGGAGCCCCATTGGAGCTCCACACCGATGCAGGTACAGAGTTCACCTCTCGAGAGTTTGCCAACGTGTTGACTCAGTTCAACATCAAAGCAGTTGTCGCAGCACCTGGGGCACACTGGCAGATTGGCAAGGTTGGCAGACCATGCTTCGTAAGTATGAACATGATTTTCCAATCAAGTCATACCAGGACCTGCAAACCGCATTAGCCCACTGTACCTCTGCAAAGAACGCCCTAAGTCTCAAACAGGGATACTCACCAGACATCCTGACTTTTGGGAAAACCGTACGAGTCCCAGCCTCCGTAACATCCGACTACAATCTCCCATCCCATTTGCTTGCCGACGAAGAGACTCAAGAGGGAATTCTGTTTCGAAACAAGCTGGCCAGACGCGAAGCTGCCCGCAAAGCTTTTCACATGACAGATAATGACATGTCATTGCGAAGAGCAATCCTTCGAAGAACGAGGCCAGATCGAGGCATGTACCACCCTGGAACTTGGTTCATGATTTGGCGCCAAACGCCAACAACTCAGGGATGGTTTGGGCCTGCAAGAGTGATCCAACAAGAAAGACAACACTGTGTTTGGTGCAACCACATGGGAAACCTCATCAAAATCTCCCCAGAGCACATTCGTGAAACTAGTGAACAGGAGAAAGAACGAATTTCACAGAACCTCCATCCGATCCAAGATTTTGAATCAGAACGGGAACCAACAAAAGGTACGAAGAGACTAACTATAGTAGAGAATAGAAGTGCCTGAAGTCCCCAGCACCTCTCAAGCATCAGAACAGGCTCAGGAAAGCAATGCTCGACTGCTCGACCCCCATCATCCAGGGAAGAAGAACAATCAGATCAAGGGCCAAGTGAGGGACTGGTCTCAGGGCCACCTGATGATGTCCGGCGAACGAGCCAATTCCGACAGATTCAGGTGACGAACTTGTTTGTGACCACCTGTTGTGTGTTGAAGATCAAGCCGAGGACTTGCCAGATCCTGACAATCATGTCGGTTGGAAGTATGAAGCCACCGTAACCGAGCAGGACATCAAAGCATGGAAAACATCGGAACATCCTTCGGAATACCTTTTCGTAGCAACAAGTGCCAAACGTGACCGAACTGAGGTAAAACTCCATCAACT
Organism: Durusdinium trenchii; assembly: GCA_963970005.1. Lineage (NCBI taxonomy): Eukaryota > Dinophyceae > Suessiales > Symbiodiniaceae > Durusdinium > Durusdinium trenchii. Next base: position 159,379 of record CAXAMN010027184.1, on the reverse strand, counting down.
TTCTCAGGAAGAACAAGAGCTTTTTAGGAAAGCGAAAAACAAGGAAATACAGAATTGGCTTGATACAGGCACAGTGAGTCGCATCTTCAGGCATCAGCTGAGTCCGAAGCAAATCTTGCGATGCCGATGGATCTGCATATGGAAACCACTAGATGAAGAAAACGCACAATCAACCGAAGTGAGTCAAAAACCCAACCAAACTACGCGCAAACAAAAGGCTCGTCTCGTAGTCCTTGGTTATCAAGACCCCCAAATAGAAACGGTCCCGAGAGACAGTCCCACATTGGGAAAACAATCCACGATGCTTTTACTCCAGTTGATTAGTTCCATGGGATGGACGCTGAGAAGCTTCGACGTCCGAGCCGCATTTTTGCAAGGCAAAACCCAAGAAGGTCGAGTCCTAGCCGTCGAACCTGTTCCAGAACTCAAAACCGCAATGAACCAAGTGTGCAAACTCGAAAAATCTGCCTACGGGTTGATAGATGCCCCATTGTTGTGGTATAGGGAGTTGGACCGGACCTTAAGGGAACTGAACTTTGTCCCAGCACCTTTCGACCCATGTGCTTACATCCTGTACCAAGAAGGACAACAAACCCCATCAGGGATTCTGGGTGTCCATGTCGATGATGGCCTGTGTGGCGGCGACCAGTTCTTTGATCAGCAGATTGCCAAGCTAGAAGCCAAGTTTCCATTCGGGAGCAAGAAGTCAGGTCAGTTCACGTTTACTGGAGTAGATATCGACCAAAAACTAGACAAAAGCATCGCCATGTCTCAAGGGAAATATATCAGCACGATTGAACAAATCCATATGAATGCAAACAGGCGAACATGTCTGACGGAGCCAGTGACTTCCGAAGAGAAACACAGTCTTCGTGCATTGATAGGAAGCCTTCAATACGCAGCGATAAGCACGAGACCTGATTTGTCAAGTAGGCTAAGCTACCTACAAAGTGAGATAGACAAAGCAACAGTACAGACTCTACACGACGCCAATCGGGTCCTTCACGAAGCAAAACGGTACAAAGACACCCATAGTCGAATCCAGCCAATCCCCATCAAAGACCTAAGGTTTTTGATGTTCTCGGATGCATCCTTTGCATCAGTCAAGAGCCCGGAAAGCCATACAGGAATGATAATCTTGGCAACCCACAAAGACATCATGGAAAACAACCAGTGCCCAGTCAGCCCGGCTGCAAGAAAATCCAGAAAGTAGTGACAAGCACTCTATCAGCTGAAACGACATCACTACGAACTAGCCTAGGCCAATTATCATGGTTGAGACTCTACTGGACCTGGCTTTTAGATCCCAAGACAAACTGGCGACAACCCCAAAAAGTGTTTCAAAATATCCCACCACCAGTGTCATCATCCACGCACTTAGCACAGATGCTCCCGAAGGCAGTGGCAGTCACAGACTGCAAATCCCTCTATGACCTTGTGACTTGAACCGCCCAACCGAACTGTCAGGAGTTTAGGGCGCAACTTCAGGCCAGGGCGATTAAAGGTCTCCTCTCAGAAGGAGTGACCTTGAGGTGGGTACATACGGGGGCCCAGCTTGCGGATGCACTAACCAAGGTAATGCAAAGCCATTTCTTGAGATATACATTGCAACAGGGTCGCTATCAACTTAATGACGAGCTGCAGGTGTTGAAGCAACGAGCAGACCATCGAACTAGAATGCAGTGGTTGACATCCGGATGCCCATCTGACACCAAGCCAACAAAAAGTTTTGAAGAATTTTTGGGAGTGTGAATTTCCAGATGTAAACCCTCAGGCATGTCCGGACCTCAGCCGTCGCACTTCTTTCCGAAGCCTTTTCGGGCACGAGTCCGTTGGGTGGTGAGGGTCAAGGGCCTTCGAAAGGCTTTCGAGCCATAGCGTGAGGACACGCTTGGTTGCTCGGCGAGGACCACCAGCTGAGGGTCGAAGGGCTACAAGTGTGGGCAATCCACAATAAATAAATAAATAAATATATATATATATATATATAACTCTTTTCTTCCAACGAATCCACTCCTGGTTTGAGGTCCTCAGGATCTCGCCGGCAAGAGCGGCACGCCTCCACCCAGGAGGTGAGAGCCGGTGAAAGACGCAAGTGACAATAGCTTCTTGTTCCTAATAGCTTCTTGCTCTTAGTAGTAAGGCCAGCAGCCCCTAGTAGCTTCTTGTTCCTGTTCTTAAATTTGTGCAACCGGCAATTAGTCATTTTTCTGGGTTTTTCTTTGCAGTTGGTACAAGTTCAGGCGCTGCCAGAGAAGCGTGCAGAGAAGAGTAGTCAGGCTTTGTGTCAGAACTGTGACCTCCATGGGCTGAAGGAACATTTGTAAAGAGACCAAACACGAAAGCTTGATTTCGGGAGGCCCCTCGTGTCCGGGTGGTTCCACCAAAGACAATGGAATCCTGCAGTGCCTGCAGGTCCGACGGTGTTTTCGTTGCAAGCTTGGTAATGTTTGTGCAATTTAGAAAAGGAACCCCTCTAAAAGGCTTTACTTTCGCGTTTTCGGTTTTTATGAATCTTTTTCTCTTACTTGGTCATACTTGCAACGTGTGGAGCCCTGCCCTTCCGGCTGCTCTAGTTGGGAGTCACAGAGACACCTCATGGAGAGAACCACTGTGCAACCACAGAGCAGCTGGAGGTGTGAGTGGCGGTGAGTGTAGCCAGGCTGGAGCTGCCAGACGACCTAGCTGCGAACCTCGCGAAGGAGGTTCTGCTGGAGATTCCAGTTCCGCAGGAACCTTGTCTTTCTGCCAGAAATGTTCCGCAGGTCAAGAAGCAGGTGATGGACATGGCGGACCGCTTTCGGGAGGGAAAGGTAACGACAAACTTTTCAATGTCACACGGGGAACATGTTTGGTGGAACTTGTTTGAAGACTTGATCATGAAGCTCGTCTCTATTTTCAGAAAAACCGAAGTTGCTGCGATACGTCTCAGCACGGTTTGCTTGCAACTCGCAACAACCACAAGCGTGATTTACGGCGGCACTGCTCACAGCTTGGCTGCCACATAGCTGATATAGTTCCATTCACTATGTTGCCATCATCATGTTTGCTTTTCAAGACACCCTTACTCGATGCAATCAATGGAGATTGCTCCAAGGACTTGTTCCAAATCACAAACAAGCTGACTAGCCTCAACTAGAGCTTTTACGGAGGTGCTCCAACCCTAGACTGGTATGTGGATGAGCATGCTTCATCCCCAAGAGCAGGATCACACATAGAAGGCCCATGAGCCACGAGTGCGTAGCGCTGCCATGTCCCTGTGCACGGCTGTGGAGATCGCTCTCCAATTTGAGAGCTTCCGGAATATTGATCTCTTCCACCAAGGCCTGAACCTGTCGTGCGATATGTGGAAGCCCATGTGCAAGGGCGTCAATAGATAATTTGCATCAAGGAGAACTGCCAATGCAAATTGCCTTGACATGCTGCTCCGTGTGAATCCAGAGACAGTTTCCTGATTTTTGTTTGACAGTACATGTGTCGATTTGAGCCGAGCACTTCTCGGAGGTCTTTATCACTTAAAGACACGAATCTACAGAGATGATGAGACCCGGGCACTTGCTATGCCCTTCAGTTATCTCAAGGCTGGCCGGCTCAATTCAAGATGTTTCTGCACTTTGGCCGGCGTTCTGCAGGGCCCAACGTTGGTCACAGAGACAATCAAGGGCAAAGCTCCACGGGTGGATCATCACAATTTGATTCCTGCACACCTTAATGAGGAGCTGATTCTTGGCTACAAGAAATATATTTTTTCCAAATGGGCTTATGGAATCTTGTGGATGCCTGCGGCCTGCTCAGCTATTCGCTGTTCTTGTGCCAAGACCTCTCAGGTATACCTTCTCGACACGGAGCTTTCTCATCCGCTACTGTGAGGAGGAGGTTGAGCTGGGGGATGTAGGCCAATTTCGACTTGAGCTTGGCCCAGCAGAGCTGCTCGTTTGGAAAGCTGTGAAAAGAAAGGACATTTTGACAAGACATGCGCCTGGTGGGGCTCCTATGAGGCATAGGTATCAAAAAAAATAAAAAGAGCATCAAAAAAATAAAAACAGGATCAAAAAAATAAGAACAGGATCAAAAAAAATATTCCTTGATAGGCCTCTTCTGCTGCTCTCTTGGCCTCGTGGTCTGCGGG
>CAXAMN010027184.1:128849-145046 GCA_963970005.1 Durusdinium trenchii | reverse complement strand
TCCATCCATCCATCCATCCATCCATCCATCCATCCATCCATCCATCCATCCATGCATCAAACAAGCAAACAAACAGGAAAAATTGCATATCCCCCAAGCACTGTATCACGCAATCAATCAAAATCAACCATCCCTGTCCATGACCTATCAATCACGGTTATGTGTTTCCCAAATGCTGTCGATACTTGGATTGCATTGCGGGGGAGGGCGCAGTCCGCCTTTATTCACACAGCGTCCATTCATCCATCCATCCATCCATCACGCATCCATCAACGGAGTGCCAACCAACCGACCAACCAACCAAGCAACGAAGTGGCCAAACCCACAAACCAAGCAACCAAGGAACAAAGAAGCCGAACCGCGTAACACTGTGTTTTCCCCAAATTCTTATCAAATATTGGCAGGTATAAACCTTACAGTATCATCATTTTTTTCATAAGGGATTTTATAGAAAATTGATGATGGTAAGGTTCATGGTAGGTTAGTAGGTTGACCCATTGAAATAAATGATGTTCATCATATTTGTTTTAATGGTGGGAAAGGTCAAGAGGGAAGAGACAGATGAGCCCCTTCTTGGATCTGGGGCCTATGAACCTAAGGACTGTTAACGCCTGGTCCGGATAACAGTCGTCTTTTCAATAGTCGCTAACAGACAGAAATTTGCATATCCATCAAGCACTGTATCACGCAATCCATCAACATCAAGCTAGCCAACCAACCAACACACCAACCAAAGGAAGGAGGGTGAAAGAGAAAGGGTAGACGGTCAAAAAAGAAGGGTAGAGGGTGAAAACAAAGGTTGAGAGGGTGAAAAAGAAAGGTGGAGGGTGGAAAAACAGGGTGGGGTGAAAAAACGGTTTGAAAACAACAGGCGGCTCCAGCCTGCTCTCACGTGAACTATTTTGGGTACCGAGAGCCCAAGTAGATCCTTATATGGTGAAAGGAGTGAGTTGACCTTGCCCGAAGAAATGCCCTTTCTGATCTTGGCCATAAGGTTGAGCCAGACTCCTGGGTTTGAGAAACTTGGCTCCAACTATATAGCCCATTGAAGGGTTGGCTGCTAGTCTTATCATGTTTTATCTAGTCTTAAAGTATTTGGAGTCAGAGTACTTTAAAGTACTGTAGACTTTTTAGCTACCTGCTTCGACTCCTTGTTTAGCAACTCCTTGTTTAGGTACTTTCAGAATGTGGTGCTGGTCTCTTGTTTTAGTGACAGCTATGGTCCTTTCGACTCTGCCAGAGTCCCGAGCTCAGACCTTCCGATTCCGCTGATTTTTGGACTTGGATTGCTTTGTCCGTTTGATTTGTTTACATAAAACATGGTTTGTTGGAGGCCATCGCTTTTTGATTGGAGTCTTAGGTTTAGAGGCCAGTTGGAGGCCGTCGCTATTAGGTTTGAACTCCTGTGGTTAAGGTTGAGATCGGGAACATGCTGGGGATGCACACAGCACAAGAGGCATACAAGGAGATTGTCCAGAACCTCTGGAAAAACGTCATCAGGCTGCCATTAAAGACTCGGACACCGACTAAGAGGCCTTGCTTTGTTGTATCGAGGAGCTTGAAGCGGAGCTTGGCAGCTCGTTGTTTTCCATTAAATTCTGCAGCATGTTTCGGTACATGTGTATGTATGTATGTATTTATATATATATATATACATACATACAGCATATATATATATATAGCCATCACCAAGGTGAAGCCTGAGAGAGTTTTCAGATTTGATGTGAATTTCCATATACCCGTGCCTTGGCACATATTTCTGGACGCCTCGACAGAGATGGTTCCATTTCTTGGTGATGCTTTCATTTGTTTGAACTCAGGAAAACAATCTGGACACCTGGCAATGATGTGTGAAACTGGTCGAGGAATGCATGCGATGCATTTCCTTTTTCACCAGTTTCTGTGCCAAGGACACCTTCATTGGTCGAGCTGCCCACATCCAATTTCTGGAGTGCCAGCCGGTCATGAGGCTCCATGTCCATTAAGACCGTGTCCCGTGCAACTTTGAGTTGTCAGTCTTGTGCCAAGGATGCTCATTCACAACTTCAGTTTCCTCTTCCGATAGAACGAGCCAGCTTCTTTGGTGTGGGTCTCAGGGACGTCGCTCCTCTCGCGTCAAGTGCGGTTCCTCAGCACTCAACTCAACATCCTAGGAGCGCGAGAGCACCGAGACTCTCCGAAAGAGATGTGCGCGTCATGAGCCAAAAAGATCGCAAGCCAAATGGCTTTGCTTTGCGATGAGGACTTGTGCCTGCATGAGGCTTCAAATCCAGAGAATGTAAAGTCAGTAAATGTGATGATTTATTTTTCCTGGCACCGTGGCCTGTGGCCTCTTCATTTCAAAACGAACAAAATGATGCCCTCAATGTGGGTCTTGCGAAGATGCAAGCCATGCAATTAGGTCAAGGTACCTGTTGCTTCGGAAAAGACAAGTGGCTGGATTGCCGGTTGCAATGAGAGGTTCTCTTGCGGATCTCTTCTTTCAGATAGGCCCACCAGTTGCTGCAGAGACACCGTTGACCTGGCGGAGTCTTGCAAAAAAGGTGTGCTCGAATAGGCTGGGCACGAATATGCTTAGAACATCCAGTTAGATTGTAAACCTTGAAGGGCCAAGCAGGTGTGCGGTGCATGTTTTTCACCCACAGATCCCACTTCATAAGGTCATGACTTGGATTTCTAAGCTTTCGGACCCATGTTACATGTGAAGCTCGGTTTTGCATGAGTGCTTGGACCTGTCGAGCTGCACCTTTGGAGCCATTCTGTTCTTTTGACCTCTGACAGGACCTGATGATCAATCCGTTGGGAGCTGGTCCATTTCAGCTTGCTGGGTTCTGAGACGTTTCACAAAGCTTGAAGTTGTGGAGCAGACGGGCAGTCTTTCGGAGGCCAAAGCGCTGGAAGAGAAGCGCTCCAAGCAACTTGAAGACTTGGATCGCGTTGACAGGTGCAGCGAGGGATGTTCCACTTGGAATCGTCATAAATTCCAATTCATGATCCAACCAGTCGGTTTATACAGTGGAGTCAAGTCTTTTGGAGCATGCTCTGTGCTGCCATGATGTGGCCCCAAGCTCAAGGAATGATTTTTCTTTAGGTGGCGAGTGTTGATGCAACCCCAAAATATAGGAACCAACTCAATCATGCGAGGGGTTACTGAAGGAGCTCTCCCCCGCCCTCAGCTCTTCTGCGGCCCTGTCTAGTAAGCTTTCTGGCTACTAGCTAGCTACTTGAGACAGCTGTCCTCCTAGCAGCCTACCTCTTCCCAAAAACAAGTTCTCTGCTCTGAGTCTTTCCTCACCAGCGTCCGTTAGTATTCGAGCCGACCAGAAAGTTTCAGTTGGGAGACTGGATTCTTCCGCAAATTCAGCGGCCTCAAGGGCTGAGCTGGCTGAGCTTTGCAGAATGCTCGTTATGCTCGTTTTATCGAAGACGGGACAATGTCGACGATAATGCACATGTAGATGATACAATATGTAGACACTGTAAGCCTATCCAAACCAATAGTTGTGAACATCTTTGAAACATCCTCGCAGGCTGTGGGAGTTTCGTCTCTGTGTGGAGATGTTGCGTGAATGCTTGGACTCCTTTGCTCACCATGGCGGCTTGGCCAAGCCATGTTTTTTGCAACAAATAGAACACTACATTAGACTCATTAGACCTTTCTTCCTTTTCTTTTCTCTTTGTTTCCCAAGAGTGATGGCCTCCAACCCCAATAGCAAAATATATGACTATATTTCAGAACCGCTCGTGTTGAAGGGGGTCTTGCCATTCATTGCGTTGCTGAGGTGAGCGTGACGCTCTGAGCACGGCAGAAGAGACACTCCTGACCGTGGAGGAGTGAGCATTGGGAGGGATTTGCATGGTTAGCCTGCCTTTACCAAGCTCATGCGCTGTGATTGGGGGATTGCCTGGGATCGCTTGGACACTTGGCTTGCCACTGCCAAGCTGTACTCTTCGCTGCACAGATAGACATATAGTGCATACAACTACCAAGTGGGGAGAAGACCCCTACTGTACCTGCAAGCTTTCAGGACATGCTCAGGCGTATTACTGAGCTAGCAGTGATGCCTCAAACCCAGATTGAGTTCTTGCCTGGCTGGGTTCTTGTTCATTTTTGCGTTTTCCTTGTATCTAGTTGCGTGAATTGGAAGGAGGAGAACATAGCCGAGTCTCGAAGCCAGAATTAAACATGTACCGTATATATATATATAGACTGTGCTGTTTTACTTTCATGACATAGCTGCAGGCTTGGCAACTCCCTTTTTGCACCTTCCCCGTGTATCGTGGCACTGGTCGGGTTGACGTGTGCCATTGAGGCACCAAAACTCAGACGAGCCGCTTTTGGATTCTATGAGCTGCTTGACTACGTCAAGGGAGCACTCGGAAGCCAGCAACAATCTGTGTGTTTGTATCTCTCCACATTCATAATTTACTGCACATGCACATACCTATATAGACTTCTGCACTGCACAGGAAGGCTGAACAATCATTAAAACGCATGCAAGGGCTAAGTTCAAGGTGCAGTTCAAGCCAAGTTCGACATTGGCCCATTTTTGTGGTGTGTGTCCTCTTGAAAAGCCACGATGCTAAGCAGCTTGCAGTGTCGCTAAAGCACTACGCTGGCATGTTCATTGGTATGGTCAGCCAATCTCATGGCTTTTTGTGTGAGGCCATGGCTCTCCTGGTATTTTTATCGCACAACAGGATGCAGGGCTGCTAATGCAGGCTGAAGCTTTGACATGGGATCGATGAAGACTTCGTAAATGCCATTCAACCAGCGCTGCAGGTTTTGCAATCTCCAGATTTTCGCGAAAAAGGAGGCGTGGATTGTTTGACCTTGCATGTTTGGAGGTAGTCTCGTCGGTTCCAGGTCTTACTTCCAGCCTCCTATCTTCCAGGCGAAGTCATAGAACGCACTTTTTGTTGCATGAATACCTTTTCTGCTGTTTAGCACAAAACTCTCATCATTTCGCCAACCAGTTTGTCGATCTGTCATTTGGCACAAAGTTTGCACAACATTCTAGGTTTCTGTCGCGCGTACGCTGGGAGTGTCTGCACGCATCCAGGGCTGTTCATGCTGTCCTGCTTTAGGTTGATGGTCTCTGGCCTTTTGGAGTCAGTCCTTGGTGTCATTCTGGCGGGTTGACATGATGCTGTACATTTGGGACATGACGGGCAAACACTGCCGCTGTTGATTTTACACTGCCAGTAAGAAATCCGCCAGGAACTGACCTGCTGGCGCTCCCACCCTAGTGAAGCCGATTTGCAGGCAGGCCAACTAATGCTTTCGACCACGTTCCTCGCATTCGGGTGGTTATTCGGCTTGGCTGACCAACAGTCTTCAGGCTTGGAAGCGATGGGACCGAACGTGCGACCTGCAGTGCTTCAAGTCGGGCAGGTTGAACTACTTAGATGTGGGAGGTTAAACTTGAATGCTTTCAGTTTTTTATGTTTGTACTTTTGACCCTAAAATCCAGCACAAAGAAACCAGGTGTGAAACGGACAAGCACCACGAGCATGGGTTGACAGGCATGAAGCATCCCCGCTGTTTTCCGAGAGCGCTCTTTTCATCAAGAGGCAAAAGCTGCCACGCTTCCGCCGCGCCGTCGGACGGATTCTGATGGTAAGCGGAGCCTGAGTTAATTCTCGGGCTCTGCTGGCGCCGCCTGCCGCGGCCGCGCTGCTTCGCGCTCCACCTGCGCGCGCCGAGGTCCACGGGGGCCCGACGCCACTCCACTGCTGCTGCCGCTTGGATTGCCGCCGCCGTTCCAAGCTATGTCCTACACCCCGAGCACGATCCTGACGGATCGCCATGGAGTCCCTCAATACCAAGGAGAAGCTGAACTCTTCGAAGAGTACGAGGAGAGGGCGGTTCACCTCAGAGCCGGTCTTTCAGGTGCCGCCTACGAATCGGCCAGGAAGCTCGAGCACAACAAGCTGAAGACGAAGACCTCCGAAGGCAAGCCGACAGACGTCGGTATGAAGTTGCTGCTCCAGACTCTCCGAGAGTCGATTGCCGCCGAGCTCCCTGTCAAGACGAGTGAACTGTTTTTCCAAGCATTTTACCCGAATGTTTGGAGGCGGAACAACGAAACTATGCAGCAATACATTGTCCGCCGTGAACAGGACTTCAAGCGCCTGGAAGAGAACTCCACTGGGACACAGGTCTCCGAGCAGATTCGGGCCATGATGCTGCTGTGCTTTGGCGGCTTGGACCCGAAGGAGCAAACCTCCGTGTTGAGTTCCTGCAACAACACCTACGAGTTCCAGAAGATCGCCCACGCTATGAGAATTCAGTTTCCAAACTCGGCTGGAAAGCCAGTTGTGAGAAGGGACTACCTGGGTGCTCGCGGTGGAAGCTCCTTTCCGAACCATCACGTGGAAGCCCGCTGGAAAGCTCGCCTCAAGGGTAAGACCAGACAGATCCTGGCAGTTGAGGAGGACGCCCAAAGCTATGATAACCCGGACGATGAGGCCTACTTCGAGGACGATGAGATCCACCAGAATGAAGAGGATTCTGAAGAGGCCCACCAGCAGGGATACTCAGACGACGACCTCATGGGTGCCCTGTTGTCGGAGTTTCCCGACATGTCCGAGGACCCGCAAGTCGCCGAAGCCTTTGCGACAGTGGCTCAACACAGATTCAAGAAGAAGAAGTTCATGGGCCGTCCTACATCGTCGCTGAGCTCTACTACCAGCACGGGTTCCCCAGTTGGGTTCACAGCGAAAGGGGAAATGAGCTTCTCAGAGAAAGCTCGAGATCAGCGCAGGTCTGCCGTCAAGTTTCTCAAGTCAGTCACTCCCTGCACTGTCTGCCACCAGAAAGGCCATTGGGCCGGAGATGCCGAATGTCCCGGTCGAAAGGGCAAGGGAAAGGGGAAAGGCAAGACTTCAGGCAAGAAGAAACCACAGAAGATTGCCACGACCCTGTTCGTCTCCCACGGCACTGGTGACCCTGAAGAAACCGCTGACACTCAGGCAGAAGACTATGTCCTGTCCGCTGAGGCCACTTCGCCCGAGTGCTACCTCGCTCAGAACGTTGAGGCCCGTGAGAATGTGAAGGCCCCTCTGAATGTGTTCGACCCTGCCGGCATCTATCACAGCCGTGATGAAGGCTCCCATGACCTGGACACCTCCTTTGGCATGTTCGTGTTAACTCACTATGCCATGGACACTGAGAAGGTCCCTGTAGAGGAGGCTTTGATGTCTGGCAGTTCTCCTGACGCACCCATCAAGCGTCGAACCAAGGTCGCATTCAGCCACGTCTGTGACGAGTCCGAGGGTGATGAGGCAGATGCTTTGATGGCTCTCCGCTGTCCAAAGCTATGTGAGCACTCTTCATACAATGGAGGCTCCGAGAAGAAGTTCCACAGAGGTGCGAACGGCCACACCCGCTTCATCTCCTGCAAGGAGAAGGACTGCGACAAGACGGTCATCGTTGGACACCGTCGTGAGGCTGTCGAGATGTGGTCCTACTTCATTCAGATCCTCATGTGCACCAAGTGGGGACAAGATGCACGGTCGGCCGGACTCTTCCGACGAGTTTGCCAAGTACGAGTTCAACGCGATCATGAACAACGAGCACTACAAGACCCTTCTGGTCTCTCCGCGGAAGAGATGCGTGCCATGAAGGCCTCACCTGCATCACCCCTGCCTTTGACAGCGAGATCACCTTTGCAGAGGACTACAGCTAGAAAGACAGCAGGACCACTCCCTGGCAGTCCGCCGTCCAATTTGACTGAAGATGGCTGGTCCGTGTATGAGGATGCCAGTCACGGCTATCCTTCTCCCTCGTCTCCGGCAAAGTCAACCAAGCCGACCACGGCCAAGATCGTGCGAGCAACCCGACAGAGGGTATGGCTCTACGGGGTGATGATTTCAGCAGATTCCGAACTGCCTCCGCTCCCCGAGTTGGACATTCTACAGCCATTGCCGCATGACAGCGAGTTGATCAATGATGGAGGACCATTCCAAGGCCATTGCTTCAAAGACGTGTCAGAGAATGTTGGTTGTGAGCACTACTGCAAGTCTGCCATGACTCACGTCCTCAGCAATGAGCCCGCTTCACCCGAGATCTTCCGATTTGCCTTCTACCTGTACGGCAGGCTCCGACTGGTCAAAAGCTGCTGCCGAGAGAATGGTGAAGCCCTCCAAGGAAGAAGGTGAGGCCAAGGGAAAGAGGTCCAGTGATCCTGATGACATGAAGGCCGTCCGCAAGCTCGTGGCACCGCTCCAGTATGACATCGAGGACCCCAATTCTGTCAATGCCCATGAGTGTGAGGTCATGATGGTATCCCCTGATGAGGAAAGCTTCGCACTCACCGCTGAAGACCCACCTGGTCTAGCCATCCTCGATTCAGGATGCACTCGCACCATGCACGGCAAGGCATGGCCAAGCATGTCCGTGTGTTCCCCGTCGGGATCTACAAGACGCACGGTGAGGTCCACAGCGCTGAGACTCCTGGAAGCACTCCGCTTCTACTCAGCAGGCCATTCATGGAGGAGCTTGGTGCCGTCATCAATTTGGCCAACCAGACGATTTCCTTTCTGACCATCGGCGTCAAGGACAAGCCACTCCTGAAGACCTCAAAAGGGCACCTTGCACTCAACTTGCTGGACTTCAGCCTCGATCAGCTGGATGATTTTGAGAGCGAAGATGAATGCGATCGCAATTCCAAGTCCACTGCTGCTCAACCTCATGGTCCCCAATATCAGTCCGAACCGGTGGAGGAGACCGGTGAGGACCAAGCAAAGTTGATCGCTGAAGCTCTCGACGGATACGAGTATCCTCCTGATTTTAGTGGCATGAACCCCGACGACTACTACGACCACCAAGATTGGTTGGCCACATTGAAGCAAGACGTTGCAGGATATCAAGATGACTCCTTCCAGGAAGCCAACTTCGTTTGGTAAAAGAAAATGAGTGCAAGGAATTTTCTGCATGAAAAGGAAACGGTGGCAACAGGGGGGGGATGGTGGATGCACGAAGTGCTCTGCCTTTTTGGCTCAAGGGAGCCCCCGCCACCTTGTTGCCCTATTTTTGTTGCCATGGTCGTGGGCTACTGCTGGTGGTTCCTCGCGGCCGCGTTGGGGCCAAGGGGGGAGGCCTATGACTTTGGCGAGGGCATGAAGGAGAAGGTGGAGTTGGAGGGGATCCAGCGGACCGGAGAAGTGGGGAATGCCAACCTTACTTTCGAGGGAACCCGCATGAAGGTGATGATCCTCGACGGGAAGGGGTACCCTGCCGGGAGTGACCGTGGTGGGCCAAGAGCCGTGGACGGCAGGGCCGAAGAGAGGATGCCAGGGAAGGATAGCTGGCGTGATCAAGTAGCGGTATCAACCCAGGAAGGTTTGGGTTGGGAGAGAAAGTCGGTGGAGATCCAGCAGGCTTTCTACAGAGGCACCAAGTTCGACCGAGTGATGAAGGCACTGATGGCAGCTGTCGATGAGGAAGAGGAAGCCAAAACGGAAGAAGAGGTCAAAGAGAACCTGGCGAACGATACGCCCGAAAAGAGGGAAAAGGGATGGAGGTCAGGCAAGAGCCGGAAGTGGAAAGGCTTTATGCGGAGGCGGAGACGAAAGTGCACGAGGACCAGAAGGACCCTGACGTTAGTTGTGGTTCAAATCGTGGGGCTGGTATTGATCACAGTCCGGAACCAACAACACGAAGCAGGGAGGAAAGGCAATCAGGGGGAATTGCAGGAGGTACTAGAGCTGATTTGGTGCTCGGGTACCGGCAAGACTAAACGATGCGGAGGCCCGGAAGGTTCAAGCCGGGGTACACCGGTACGGGAAGGAGCACAATCGGGTCGAGAACGACCGGATTCATCGGGAGAAAAGGATGGAAGAAGTTTGGAGCGGAAGGAAAAGGGAGAGGACGAGGACATGAAGGGAGACCAAGCCCGGAAGATCACCCTGAAGGAATATCTGATGGAGAGGAAGTTTGTGTTCGTGCATTTCTTAGCCGAAGAGGGCGACGACAGGCTGATGGAAGAAATGCGAAGGGAAGGGGAGAAGAAAGGGCTGTGTCTCATGAATGTGGCAATACCCGCAAGAACGGGGGAGGTAGCCGTCTGGGATGGTTGGCTGAGGTTAGCGAAGGAAGGGCATGTGGATGGCGTCTATTGTGCACCACCGTCGCAAACGTACCAAGAGAAGTTTGCAGAAGACGGAGTAGTACATGAATGGAGGACGAAGGAACATCCGAAGGGAGTACCATCGCTGACGGCGGAAGAGAAGGATCGGTGCGAACAGGAAGATAAGATGTGGAGGATGGCGATCAAGTATGCGGAGGCAGTGAAGGGCGGTAGCGGTACCGAGGAGTTCAAGGGTGCAGCGGTCATCTGTCATCCGAGCGAGGAAGAGTGGGACTGGTCGCCACAGGGCTTCGAAGAAGGATGGAAGGAAGAAGGGACTCAGCACACTATGTTCCATTGGTGTGCCTACCAGATCGAGGAGGAGAAAGGGAAGAGGTTCTGGAAGAGGATGAAAATCAAAGGGGTGTTGCACGGGTTGAACTCCTTCGGGCGGGAGTGCAACTGTGGCACGAAGGGACATAAAGCGGCAAACACCCTACAAAGGTTCAGAACAGCTCAGCAACTGCCAAGGGAAGCCGCTAGCGAGCTGGCTAAGCGGTTTACGGAACACATGCTGTGGTTGGCCGAAGCGGAAGTGAGGAATGATAAGATGAAGAAAAAGGGACACCACTACCATGGTTGGGAAGCTGGAAAGGAACTAGGTTCAAAGAAGGAAAAACATCGAAAGGTGGATCTAAAGGAGCGAGGCCAAGGCAGCGAACGGCAAGAAGGACGGGCACCCCCCATCGGGGGTTTGAAGAACGCGCAGGAAGCGGTGGCGCGGTGTGAAGGACTACGAACCGTCGGAAGGAGGTTGAGGGGTGCCTGGACGGGCTTCGTAGGACGCGAGAATGGTGCCCTGCTGATCGCCGCCACGTATGGCTCATGGACGCATCAACTGTCGAGTACGACGGTGAACAAGTGGATGAAAGAGCTGAAGCGTGTGGTTGGAGCAGTGGGGCGCAATTTGGTCCAGGAGCCGTCGAAGTGGCGTAAGGAATCCCCATGGGCCTATGAGGTGATCCAGGCTTGGGCGACGAAGGCGGAAGACCCGGATAGAGGGATTGCGGAATGGGCGCACTCCGGCGCCCCTCTGGGGCTCAGGTGCCCGATCCCAGAGACGAACGTCTTCAAACAAGGGGACCCCATAGTCGCAGAGCTGGTCGCATGGGAAGAGTGGGACAGGGCAGATGGAGGTGTGTTGTCCTTCCACAGGAGTGCAGAGGACATCCCACGCGAGACCCTGGAAGCCTTGGTGCCGCTCGAGAAGGACGCGATGGTGCTGCGTGTGGAGAAGGAGGAGCTAGCGGGACGCGGGTGGCCCACATCACATCCTGCTCGGCTAGAGATACGGGAGGAAAAGGTGAGACAAGATTCGTCAAGGTGGCGTGTGAGGATGGCCCGACGCAAACGAGGATCTTTCACGGAGACGGTGGATTGGGCCACGATAGGAGATGTGGTGGTGGCCTTGAAGAAGATAACACAAGCAGCAAAGGACAAGAAGGAGAATGATACATCAGTCGAACTGCTGAGGATAGAGGTCGTGAGGCCACTGGAACATTTGGGACCAATGGAGGGTGAAGCGCCCCAATCGGTCTTCGTTGGCCCGGGACAGCAGTTTTATGCGGCCCGAACCCTCATGCCAGGCATGAAGGCAGCGGCACTACTGTGGGGGCGTTGGATGGCCCTCATAGCGAGACTGCTACAAGGCATGTTCGAGGAGGAGGAGCTGGCCGTGGTGGTATGAACATCCAGTGGGGCCGAGGCAAACGGGGTCGGGACATCCTCGTCGACGGGGCGAGTCTGACCAAGACACAGCTGGGAGGGGAAGTGGTCCAGCTGGCGTGGCCTACACAGAAGTTCGTACAGTTCCAAGAACTACTGGAAGCCCAGGACCAGGCACCGGAAGTGGTGGAAGTCATGGGCCAGCACCTGTTCGAGATCGGACGCGAGCTGCACCGCAGGTACCCAAGTAGCAGGGAGATATACTTGCTCATGGGTTGCGTGTGGCTGCGTTGGTCAGAATTAGAGGAACGGGGAAGGAAGGAGGCCACGGCGCTGAAGGAAGACTGGGACCTCCTGAAGGAGACGATGGTGCTACTACGAAAGTGGTGCAGGGAATGGCTGAGAGCGAGCATCGATTCGCCACAGAAGCGCGTCAACTTGGGGGTGACGCCGGCAAAGGTGAGAGTTCGGCTCTACCTGGAAGGGTTCAAGGTCACAGCGGTGCTGCAGACGGGCACGAGGCTGGCGCGAGTGCTGGTGACGCACACCAAAGCATCAGAGTGGGCCAGGCTGGGTTGGCCGAGAAGGCAAGAGGTCGGATGGAGCTCGAAGGTGTGGCTGGCATTGCTCATAACGCTGAAGCATTGGCATGCAGCTCTGCGGCTGGTCGCTCCGGCTTTCCTGATCCAGAGGGAGCAGTTCCAGGCTTGGGCCATGACGGCCACAGGTCAGAGCGCTCATACGGACCTGTTCCTGCGGCAGGAGTGGCAGGTACAGCTGGCTCGCCTAAGCCTCGACGGCTGCAAAGTGGAGGAGGACACAACGGGTGAGCCGCGAGACGACCGGGTGGCAGACGCGGAACCAGGGGCGAACCTGGGTGGCGGGCTACTGGTCGAAGGGGTCCCGGACCGGACCGAAGGATGGACCTTCCTGACGCCACCGCAGTGGCCTTCAGGTCCCATGGTAATGCTGTCAAAGGCATTTCATGAGCGGTGCTGGCTGGACCCGTAAGCGGGCGAGCAGGGACAAGGGCACTACGGAAGGGTAAGGAAAAGGAGTGCACCGTGAAGGAGAAGGGTTTCGGCCGTAAACCCCACACGGAGGGAGTGAAAAGGCCGTTTTGAGGGCGCAAGGGTGGTGACGGGAGGTCTAGTTGGAACCGGACGGGAACTCCTCCTGGATAGGAGTGGAGACGCCCGCAGGTAGGTGCCGACTACCCGTCGATCCGCCGCGGCCACCCTTCGTTGCTCGACACAAAGGGGAAGTGGAACCGCAACTACCCGAATTTCAGTCACCCGCACGGGCTTTAGGAGGTCGCTCGTCTTCTTTCGCCGCCTTTCGGCTCGTTTTTCGTTCGCCGTTTCGTTCGTTGGCACTCATGTGACAGGTCCCGCTGATTGACCCGCCTTGGCTCAACGAGCATCGGCCTACCTGCCAGGCTATATGGGCGGACCAGCACTGATGGCGGCGGCGGGGCTGGGCGCGGAGGACTCCATGGAGGTGGCGAAGGGCGGACCAGCCATTAAAGATGAGGAACGAGAAGGAGAAAGTGGAACTGTGGAAGTATGGTGGAAAGAAAAAGGGGTCAGCAGGAAGGGCAGACCAACCATTGAAGAGGGAGAACTTGAAGGTGAAAGTGGAGCTGCAGAAGTTTGGTGGAGAAGAGAGGACACTAAGGAAGAGAAAGGAAGAGAAAGAAGGGTGACGATGGGCGGTCCATACGTCGAAGATAGCGTACCAGGAGAAAACAGGGCAGCTGCAAGGCAAGGTGAAGAAAAAGGGATGACACGAGAGCAGAGGAAGGAAATCCAAAGGAGGCTACACCGATGGAACATGGAGGAACAAGGTGTGGAACCGGAAGGAAGCGCACGGAAGAAGAGTTGAAGTGCGGCGAGGGGTCAAAACGTGGTTATGACGATGGAAGGGAAGGGCACAGCCGAAGAGCACGAAAGAGGAGTTGAAGTGCGGCAAGGTGTCTAACCGTGAATATTAAGAAGGAAGGGAAGGGCACAGCCGTGCAGAGGCGCTCGAGGTGGGCCCGAGAAGGGAGGCAGCAACAAGTGCTGATTACCGCTCGGAGCCAGCAGCTGAAGGGCTACGGTGTGGTGGAGCCGCGAGGAGGCGAGAAGGAAGAAGAGCAAGAATAAAAATACCAAGGGAAGGTATACGTAAAGGATGGAAGAAAGGGGAAAGCGCGCCTGGAGAAGCTACGACCGCGAGGGCGGTTGTGGTGAGGCAGAGGAGGTGCTTATGGAAGGGATGCATGCTAAAGGAAGAAAAGGGGCGCAGCACAGAGGGTGAGGAGTCTTTAGAGCAGTGGAAAGGAAGGAAGAAGGCTATCTGATGTAGGGCATGGAAGACGAGGAAGGTGAAGAAAGGGGAGGCGCGACGGTAGCGTTCAACGCGAGCGTGCAGGACTATGAGGCCTACGAGAAGCAAAGTTAGAGGCGAAAGGGGCAGGAAGGGTAGAGAGAGCCTGGGGGGCGAAAGCTCATGAAAGGAAGCTACCTCAGAGGGAAGGATTACAGAAGGAGGTAGCTGAAAAGGGTGTGAGTAAGGATAAAGCAAGAGACAAGCGAGGAAGAAGGTTGAGGAAAGAGAGAAGGGGGACAAAGCACGAACAAGCGGAGGACCCCGAGGGACTGAAGGAACCGTGGAGCGGCGTCAGCAGGAAGGGCGCAAGCGGGCACCGAGGACCACTCGGAACAGCTGGAGGGAACAAGGACGGAAAAAGGGAATCCTGGCCGGGGAACCGACGCGGCTTTGGAGAGCTGATCAGGCGGATGAACCTTGCCCCAAAGCACGAGTACGTGACGAAGGGCGAAGAACCCACGCGCGAGGATCACCAGCCGGAAAAAGGGGGAAAAACGAGAGCCGGGAGAGGACAAGAGCCATACGGCCGAGGGACCGAAAGGAGGAGGGCTGAAGGCAGCAGAGGCAGGAACCAGGGTCGTTGGACGGCCCTTAAGTCGTGGGGCGACTGGATGACGGAGAGAGAAGGAAGGTGAAGAAAGGTAGAGACAGAGAACAGCGCACGGTCGGAACCCGGAAGAAAAAGGGGAGAGAGGAGTGTAGGAAGCAAACTTGAACCAGCCAGCGAAACGGCTGAAGATGCCGGGAGGGATACCAGGAGCGCAGAAGGGTGGAGCTCAACTCAGAAGGGTGTCGAAAAGTATAGAAGGCGACAAGCCAGAGCGGTGGAACAGAAGACGGCCGCATGGCAGGGTAACATAAGGGTACTGGACACCAAAGAAGAAAAGGGAGTAAGGAACTCCGTGCAAGGGAAGGAAGGAGGAGAGTCACGGTTCGTGCTGCACACAAGGGCCGGGACACGAGGGATAGCTGGTAACCCCCCAAGCGAAGCAGGGGGGAAGCATCGAACTCGAGTACAGGCCTCGGCATTGAAGGATAAGGAACACACTCAAGAAGGAAAGGAATCGAGGAGGCAAAGGGAGAATCATAGTAAGGAAGGGAGAGAGGAGAAAAAGAAAGGCATGAACGGAACTCGGAACAGCCCGATGCCGAACCCATAGCAAAAGGGAGGGAAGGATGCAGAAGAAAGAAAGGAGATCGATGCAGAGGGAAGGACGAGATGGAGAAGCGGTAGGAGACTAACAGGACGGGTCTCGGAGGCAAACTATCGGACACACCTACGGGAAAGCACGGTCGTTTGGCAGAATCATGGGGTCAGGGAGGCACCCTACGCTCACAGCCGAAGAAGGGTGGAAGGCACATGTGGAGCGCAACGACGGCGTCCCGACAAGGGCATCCAGGAGAAATGGCAGGGAGGACAACTCGGAAGGTGAAGGGTATATCGAGGAAACGGGGCCGGGCGCAGACAAGCCGATGGTATCGTCGGAAGAAAGCTGGGGCCTGGAAGGGTACCGAGAACAAGGCGTGACGGAAGGGAGATGACATCATCGAGAAGGAAGGTGAATACACAACTGGGTTGGTTCAAGAGATATGGAAGACGGAGGGATGAAAGAAGTGTAAGGAAAGTTGTGTAGAAAGTGTCGTTCCGAACGACAAGAGTCATCGATGAGGTCAGATGGACAGGGTCAGAGAGGGAGAAACGT
Organism: Durusdinium trenchii; assembly: GCA_963970005.1. Classification (NCBI taxonomy): domain Eukaryota; class Dinophyceae; order Suessiales; family Symbiodiniaceae; genus Durusdinium; species Durusdinium trenchii. The sequence continues at coordinate 129,172 of CAXAMN010027184.1, read as the reverse complement.
CGTCAGAGGAGCGAGAAGAAGTTAAGGGGAAACTGCATCGTAAAGTTCAAGAAAGGCTTGAAGGGGAAGAAAGGAAGTGAGGAAGAAGGGTGGCACCTGGAGGACATGGGGTTGTCCAGATTCTTCACACCTAAGGTGGTGAAGCCCTTTCTACGAACTTTGGTTCAAATAAGGGACGTCGCTGAGAAGTTGAAGAACGGAGTACTTCCAGCGCAAAGCAAGGAGGTGGATATGTGCAGGAAGTACAGACAGGAATCTTTCAGCTCACAATCCATAAGGTGGATCAGAGTGAGCCAAGGACAAGGACAACCTTACACCAGCGT
>CAXAMN010027184.1:106902-128839 GCA_963970005.1 Durusdinium trenchii | reverse complement strand
GAGAAGAGCTCACGTGTTCATACTGGTGGTAGTTGCCACAACTTTTCCGAAGATGAATCCTACTTCGCTGACCTTGCCTCAGGAACACTCTGCACTCGGAAGACGACTACAAGAAAAGGCAAGAAGATCAGCGGCATGGAGGCTGCGCTGGATGGAGAGGATTTCCTACACCGTCAAATCCTCCAAGGTCATGCTCATAAGGCCCCAAGAGCACCTGCATACGGTCGAAGCTGGTTGAAGCAGATCTTCGCTGGCCAAATGGGCCTCACTATGTTGGCTGCCATCCTGGGCGTGACTTGTGGAGTCCCGTTGGACTACAACATCTCTGGTTGGGATGCCACCACCTCTCAAGGCAGAAAGGAGCTCCATCGAGATCTCGTCCAAGAAGATCCCTACTGTCTGGTCATCACTCATCCCTGCGGTCCGTGGGGAAATTGGAGCCGCTTCAACCTTGCTCGTGGTCCACCGGCATCACTCACCATCGAGGAACTTCGAGAGGAAAGCCTTGGAGTTTTGAAGACCGTCAACAAGACCGTCCGTGACCGCATCAGAGCAAAGAGACACGTCTTCCTCGAGCAACCACTTGGCTCCCAGAGTCTCGATGAACCAGAGATGGCCGATGTGAAAAAGTTGATCGAAGATGGCAGCCTGATGTTCATCACTGTCGATGGCTGCATGGTTGGGTATATGGACTCTGAGTCACGTCTCCCTCACAAAAAGCCCAGCTACTACATCACCTCCATGGTCGCTGCTGAGAGCGTTTTTGCTGGTTGCAAGTGCTCCGGAGATCATCAACGTGAAGTACTGGAAGGCTCAAACTGTTTTGGAAGAAGAACGGCACAGGCTTCAGTTTGGCCTCACAAGCTCAATCAACTGGTGATCACCACCATCCTTCAGCAGCAAGAGATTGAGAATGCCGCCATCAAGAACACCTACGAAGCGTTCCCTGCAGAAAAGAGAGAAGCTCCTGGTGGTGAGGCACGGAGGAGAAAGAGAATCAAGCGAGGCCGCCAAGCAGTCCTCATGGATCAATTCTCAGCTCCTCCTGTATATGTCCGACCTGCGCTACCACCACTCCCAGCTCAAGATCAAGCCGATCACAGTGGTGACGCAGATCAGGAGGACGTTGAAAGGCCTTTGGATGATGAAGAACATCGACGGCATGTCGCCGCTGGCTTGGACCCCATCCTGAACATGTCCGAAGCCCAGAGAAGACAAGAATGGATTCAGGTTGATCCCGAACTCCGCCGTGTTCTTCGTGTACTACATGTCAACTTTGGCCATCCAACGAACACCACCATGATCAGGATCCTCCGCAGGCAAAACGCCAAGCCAGAGGCCCTTCGAGCAGCCTCTTTACTGTCATGTGACTCCTGTGGCGAGAGCATTAGAAGGAGGAGGCCAAAACCGGTGAGACTTCCTGGAAGCTATGTTTTCAACTCTCACCTCCAGCTGGACGTGATGTACTGTCGAGATGCCAAAAATGTCCAGTTCGCCTTCCTCAACATCATTGATGAGGGCACCTCCTTCCAAGTGGTCACCTGTCTTGGAGAAGTTCACGGACCACCTGCTTCCAAGGCAATCCTCAGGCACTTCCTCACTTCTTGGTCTTCCTGGGCTGGACTTCCCCGAACGATCCAAGTTGACCGTGGCCGTGAGTTCATGGCTCACTTTGCCGACTACCTCAAGCAGTTCGGCGTTGAGCAGGAGGCCATGCCACTTGAAGCCCCATGGAAGCAAGGAAAGGTTGAGAAGGCTGGAGATCTTTGGAAAGAATTGATGAAGAAGGTCGTGCACGAGTCCCAGATCACCGGACTTCAAGACATGATCACTGCCACCGCCATTGTGACACAGATCAGGAATGCTCATCCAAGATCCAATGGCTACTCTCCAAACCAATGGGTCCTTGGGATCCCAGAGGTGAGGATTCCTGGCGAACTCCGAATTGACCAGGATGCTGAACGTCTTGAACTGCTAGAAGCAGCTGAAGATCCACAGTCAGCCATGGCCAAGAACCTGGCTATCAGAGAAGCCGCCAAGGTAGCTCAGATCAGGCTGGACGCTGACAGCCGAATTCGCCGAGCTCTACTACATCAATCCACTCCGACGAGATGCCTTTCCTGACATCAACAAGGCCGTTCAGAGGCTTCGCATGAGCCGCATTGCTGGTCAACCTTGGACCGACAGTGAAGAGTCTGAGATTGAAGAGTACCAGATCAACGACAACCCCAAGATCGCAGATGCCTTCCTCACCGGCAGTGCAGTACGCACTGAAGTGAACATCTACCACCTGTCGCCAGAGGACAGGAAACTGTTTGATGCTGCAATGGCCAAAGAATGGGCATCATGGCAGAAGTTCCAAGCCGTTGAGGTGCTCACTGAGGAGCAGATTGAGGCCCTTCCTGGCGACACCCAGATCATTGGAACACGCTGGGTACACGTGGACAAGAACAAGAAACCACGACTTATGGCCGCAGCAATGTCAAAGAGAACAAAGAAGACAAAAGAACAGATTCAAAAGGAGTTTCCCTTTGAGGCCAAGTCGAGGATTGTTGTCCAAGGCCATCAAGAGGCCGACACTGGCATCCGCTCCGATTCACCTACAGCATCACTGCTTGCGTTCAATCTCATTTGCGCCATCTCCACCATCAAGAACTGGGAGCTCGTCGCTTGCGATGCGTCCACTGCATACCTGCAGTCCCAAGGCATCAGCAGACTGCTGATCTTGAGGCCTCCGAAGCCTCCACCTCCGGGGATCAACTCCACAGATCTCCTGAGGGCCAAGGGCTCCATCTACGGCACTAGAGATGCCGGGAGGTCTTGGTGGAAGAAGCTGTTCTGCACAGTTCAAAAGTATGGCTGGCGCATGTCATCGATCGAGCAGGCCCTCTTCTACCTGTTCATCGAAGGAGAGCTCACTGGAGTCATGGCCACACATGTTGATGACCTCTTCTGCACCGGCGCCGGTGAAAGGTTCCACGAGACGATCAAGATCCTCGAGACCGAGATCCACTTGAAGGTCAAGCAGAACGACTTTAGGTTCTGTGGAAAGAATGTGAAGAGGATCAACGGCCATGTCGAGCTCGACCAGATTGACGCCATCGAAGGCATGGACTACATCATCCTCAAGCCTGATCGACGGAAGCTTCCAAATGCCCCACTCACCGAAGAGGAGAAGTCAGACTTCCGTGGCTTGATTGGATCAATGGGCTGGGTCACCAGGCAAACCAGGCCTGATCTGACCGTGAACGTCAGCTTGGCTTCACAGACCATGGGCAGCCCAAAGATCAAGGACATCTCATCGAGCTCAACAAGGCAGTGAAGATGTTGAAGGACACGGCAGACGCCAAGTTCGCCTTCCATCCACACGAGAAGCTCGCGTGGGATGATGCCATCGTCTGCGTGTTTGCAGACAGCAGCTTCGCCAATACGAAGTGACAATGTGGCTACATCGTCGGCCTCACCATTCCAGAGATCAAATCTGGAGCTGAAGTGCCGCTGCCGCTGCTGCTTTTGGAGGCCTACTCAGGCTCAATCAAGAGAGTGTGCAGGAGCACACTTGCTGCTGAGGCCAATGCCTTCCTCATGGGCACCGAAGCTGGCGACTATGTGCGTTCGCTGCTGCTGGAGCTGAAGAACCCGGGCCTGAACATCCGGGAAGTGGAAAGCGAGCTATCACGCCCGCTGCTGGTGGCCCTGACAGATGCCAAATCCCTCGAATCCACCATCGTGAAGGATGCCGGGCAACCAAGTGACAAAAGGGTGAAGATCCTAGTCTCTCAAATCAAAGAGATCTTAGGCTACACCAACTACGAGGACAGCAACCAACAAGCTGTCTGGTGCGACACCGCACAAATGCTTGCAGATGTGCTCACGAAGCACGGCTGCGAGAGGGAGCCACTTTTGAATGTGATGGCTACAAGCCGATGGACGCTAGAGCCAAGCGACGAGGCTCGCGCCCGAAAGCAGGCCATCCGTGAAGGACGCCATATATGCGCAAAGCAGCCAAAAAGGCTGATGGTGTTTCTGCCTGTCCACCTACCGAGGGGAGTGAAACGGACAAGCGCCACGAGCATGGTAGCTAAGCATGACTAGGTTGACAGGCACGAAGTATCCCCGCTGTTTTCCGAGAGCGCTCTTTTCATCAAGAGGCAAAAGCTGCCACGCTTCCGCCGCGCCGTCGGACGGATTCTGACCAGGTAAAGTGAGAAAGCTTTTGCCCAACAGATTGAGTCTCCTAGCTCCGATGTTTCCCCAACCGTTTTTTGAAAAGAGGTATGAGCTCTTGGCCCGACGAGTTGCAGCCACGCAGCAAGCGCAACAAGTGCCAAGGAGCAGCGTGAAAAGCTCAGCTCCAGCTCTAATGATGCTTTTCTCATTTAACAATATCCTAGTAGCGTCCTTGCTCCTAGTAGTAAGGCCAGGAGCCCCTAATCGTGTCCGTGCTCCTAGTAGCGATGCCCTTTGCTCCTAGTAGCGGCCTTGTTCATTGGGCAAGCCTTCCGAGATGTTTGTGGTCAACTGAGATGGCCGGCAGCATTGATCTCAGCGATCTTCGGCGACGTTGCTTAGAGGCAGCTGGGTTGAAAGGCACTTCACAGAATGTGCTATGGCAAACCGGGGAATTCATCTCGACCAGCTGCGATGAACCTGTGTTGCTGGCACTTGCACCATGCCGAGCCGGAGGGTACATCAAGATGCAATGGCGAAGACGTCGTTGAGTGCCCAAGCCTTAGATGGGATAGAGGCTGAGTCCAAACAAGCTGAGCGTTCTGCTTTCTGCAGAGATTTTGAGTGTTTTACAGTAGTTGCTCACGTTCTTCGATTTCTTTGTTTGCATGAGGTGTGGCGTGTCGTCCTGTTAGAAACTCAGAGAACGACAGATCAGGAAGCTTGAATGTAGAAGTTGACGACGTGAGGCCTGTACACCTCTTTGTGGCTATGGCCGAGCCTAGCTGAGTGATGCACTATTTGGTTGCCATTCGTGAAGTCCTTGGATTATGCTCGAGTCGCAAGCTGAACCCCTGCCGTTCTGTACATTTGTCTAAAGGGACTGGGTTCCAGCTTTGATGACTCAGCGACAATGGTTCTCAACCTAGGCAGCTGTCAAAGAAACTTTGGAAAGCTGCTTGTATATATGGTGATGTTTGGTTGAACTTCCACCATCACACTGGTTGATACCAGTAGGTGCGATCAGCTGTAAACTCCTCAGCTGCATGATCGGAAGGGTCGCAGTCCAATATTTCGCTTCATTTTTTACTGCCTCTGGAGCGGTTCCCGTGTTTGGTTTCCAAGAGGCAGACAGCAGACTGATGAACAGCTGAAACGCCTGTCTCTTTTGATCTTGGGTTGTGCTGAGTTCCTTTCTTTGTTTGGAGGCATGCCAGGTCTTCCTGTATTTTCAGATGCCGGCTGCGTGGCTATGCCGAAGGCAAAGCCGCACAGCTGAGAACAGGTTCCCTTGGAGTTGCATCCGACAAAAGTCCGGGAATAGGCTTTGCAGGTAAGAGAAGATTAGCGAAATGACCCTTGTACATGTTTGCAGCAGGACCAAAAGACTCTTCTCATCTCTTCTCTGTTTAGACTTATGAGAAAATCTGCCAGCCACAGACTGGAATTGTTAAAATATTTATTTTTTCAATTATTTATCTTTTCTGTTATCCTGGGGGTAGTGGTGTTGGTTTTCATTATATTATCATTGCTCATTCCTGTGATCCTGGGAATTATGGTTGGGCCTGGTGTGTGGTTTTCATTATTTTATCATGCTTTTGTTGTTGCTATCCTGTGGGGTATGGCAGGGTGTTGACTTTCCTTCTTTTGCATCCTAAAGAATGGCCTTGACACAATTGCAATAAAACTTGTCAAATGAAAAGCAGTGCAGCGGCATTGTTGTTTTCTTCTGCTCTCACAGGTCTCGGAATCTCACTAGATTCTAGATCGATCTGGGTGCGCGTAGCAACATTCAAAGAAGCAAACAACATAATTCCTAAGGTCCTAGGGCCTAGGGTTGAGCGTGGACATGAACATGGCCAGATTATACAATACTTGATTCTAGATTCCTAGATCCTGCAAAACAAAGGTTCTTGCTACAGCCTTCTCCAAATCCATTGCCAAAATGCCTCAATGTTTGAGGTCTTTAGTGCAATGACAAGGCATTGCAGTCTTTATTGCAAAGCCTTTTGCGTCAACTGCATCAGGCATGGAGCAATGTCTAAAGTAGACACGCCAAGCCCGTTGCTGGAAATGAATGACTGTTCCTGCTTCAGGATTCCCAATGCCTTGGCAACCGCGGCTTCATCACCCGAATCCTTTGCCCCTGCAAGCTGTTTTAAGCCTTTCAGCATGAAGACTTCGGTCACATAGCTTTTCGCAAGCACTGCGTCCTGCCTGACCTCAGCTAGCAAAGCGCTCAGATTGGACATAGCCTCAGTTGAACCTTCACTCTTCACTTGGTCAGTGTAGTCTTGGAGAAACTTCTCGATCTCGCACTGGACCTGGATAGGGTCAAAGTCAATCAAAGTCAAGCCCTCTCATGTTACTACTAAGATTGTTCATTGAGAAAATGACTTTGAAGAATACAATACAATTCAATACAGGACTGATACTGACACCGTTCCTGCGCAAGGGAATGTGCAGCAAGCAGTGTGCAGTGCAAAACAACTTCAACAACCCCACTATTGGGACAATCCGATAAGAGAGATCAGATCTCAACATATCTCAACAGAGCTGTGTTGTGTGTCGGGGATATGAAGAGAATAGAGGCCATAATTGGCCAGTCTAGGGCCTAGAGTGTATTGTTATTTGATATCTTAAGTCTTACGCCTTACGCCGTGATGCTCAAAAGCTGCACGGTTTGCAAAATTGACTGCCAAGGGACATACTTCTTCAGGAGTTTGTCAGCCAGGGCGTCATGCATGCAAGAAGGGACATCAAGCAAGCGCTTGGCACCACCATCCTCCAAAGCAGCGAAAACTAAGAAGGGACAGGTGCTTCTTGGAAGTCGCAGCAGAATGTGGATTGATGTCACGCCAGCACTGACCATTCGAAACTTCTGTGACTTTAATTTTGCAGTGTAAGCCTCAGGAACTATTCCTTCAGGTTGAGCGTAAAGAAGGCCAAGCATGCCATTCAATGTCTTTTCAACATCCTTCCCACGTAATGCCTCCAGCACAGGAAAACTCTTTTCCTGTTGCTTCCCACTTGCCACCTTCACTTGTTGTTTCTTTTCAAAGGATGGCCCTCCAAGTTGTAAGAACTTGTACATGAGTGAAAGAAGCAATGCAGCCACAGGCTTGATAATGGCCAACCGATGAAATGGTCGTGACTGAAGCCACAGTGCAGCCTTCTTCTTTGATTGTTGCTTCTTCTTTGCCCAATCCTCAGGCTCGTCCCCAACAGGCTCCTCTTGCTGAACGGGCCCGCTTTCACTTGCCCTGGGCGCGGGCGCAGGTACAGGTGCAGAAAGTTGTTGGTCAAAAGACACAGCAAACAGTGCATCCCACTCATCCCGATTCATCTCACCATCTTCCACCATCTTCTGCGGCTCAGGCTCAGTGAAAGCACTTGTTTCAATGTTCTCTGAGGTTGGAGCTCCAGTCACTTCTGCAATCAACTGTGATAGCAAGCCATGGCAGCCTTCTATCAAGCCAGCCCAATCAATGGCTGCATCCCATCGAGTCCAGCGAGACCGTGGAAAAACTGGAGCCTGACAGGGCACCAATGCCCAACAACACCAAACAGCAAAGGTTCGCAGGGTTGCTTCTGCATTCTCGCAGCAGTTGTACTTGCAGTAGTGCTGCACCTCATCTGTTCTGTACAGGTGACCGTTCATTAGTCGTTGGATGACAAAACGCCGAACTTCACGCTGCTTTGCACGGGCAGGGCTTACTCCAGTCAAAGGCAGAAAAAGGTTGAATAGGTCTTCCTTGTACTTCGCTGCTTTTGAGTGCGGAACATCTATGGGTGCCTCACCAGAGTAGTAAACCACAAGCTTCCTTGAGAATATTTTGCACAAAGCTTGTCTGAACGTGGCTACTGACCCACTCTCAGACCATCCGAGGGTCAGGGCTAAAAGCCCGGATGCATCTGCGTCTGCCACAGACATGCTGGATTTGGTCGCATTGTAAAGTTTGTGTATGTCACAGAACAAGTGGACAAGCGGCTGTTTTGACCAAATCTCACTGAGCCCTCGTTCAGCTGAGATGTTCGCAGCATACTTGTCCGTGCAGGTATGCCTCAGGGAGAAAGTCCAATTAGGGTCATCAGCAACATCTTTGAGACCAGGTATGCTTCTCAAAACTTGCTCCAAACACTTCAATGTGTTCTGACCGGTCGTTGATTGCACTGCGAAGAGTGTTGTTGGCATGATGCCCTGGACTGCGTTGAACTGTTTAGCCCTCGAATTGTACAGCAGCATGCTCAGTGACATCTCCACCTGCATTATTTTGGCATGCAGGGATGCTGCCTCTGATGGCATGGCCTCTGCTAGTTGCTGCAGAGATGCTGACTCCAGATTCACGATTTCATCCGTGGAGTCTTGGACTCTCACTCTTGTTGGTGTCTCATCATACCGCAGGCGAACAATGAAGGCAATGGGCTGTACAATGCTCTCTGAAGAAGACCACATTCTTTGCAGCGCAAACAAGAATGTTGCCCAAAGATAGGCACAATACTCCAACATTGCTGATGCAATTGAGATCACCCGTAGTCGCACACCGGTTTCTTTCACTTTATCCTCCAGCACACGAGCGCTCATCGAAGACATAGCAGAATCCAGCTGATGTTCCACCAAAGGGTCTTCTGGACCAATTTGTTCCTGGCAGCATTTGACATAGGCCCTAGCCAAATCCTGGTGCAATTCCTGCCCAACTTCAACCAGCATTTGCATAGGCCCAAATTCAACAAGTGCGTTCATTCCACACTCTGCAGCAGAGTGGTCTGTGAGCCCACTGGATGCTGCAAGAGCCCTTTGTTCTTTTCGCATAGCAACATTCCTAGCACGTGCCTCACGAGCACGCTCAATGGAGGACTGTTTTTTTCCATGTTCTTCTTCTATCGGGTTCTGCAACTCCTGTCTGAGTAAGGAACTGCCCAGATGACCAAGCGGTCTTCCCCGTTTCTTCTTTGTTTTTGGAGCAACGTCAATTGCTCCATCTGGTGGTCCTTCTTTTGGCACTGGCAATGCATCAAATGAATTCTCGAACAGTGCGTTCCATTCGCCATCCACATCACTGCCGCTATCCAGCTCCATGGCGTTCACTTTATCAAGTGAAGTATATAACCAGGTAATGAGGTGGGTAGGTAATGTGCATCCATGTGCTTGGAAGGTGGTGGATAGGTGTAGTGTAGTGTGGTTTGTGCAGTTAGGGTTAGGGTGGTGATGGCCAGAGAGGGTTGGTTTGTTCATGTTTGTTCTCCTATTGTCCTTTGTTCATTTCTTAAGAGCAAAAGTTGAAATGATTGTATTTATATTCGACCCTCAGCATCTGATATAGCAGCAGCAGGTAGCAACGCGGATTGCGGATAACGGCAGCAGATTCCAATGATGAAAGAATGTCTTAATTGGTCATTCTTTAAGTTAAATACTGCCCTTCCACATAGCCACAGACCTCCTTTGCTTTGCAGCCCGTGAGTGGCTTTCATTAGATTTAGGTTAGTGCCTGAAATGTATATCAGGTACTTGAAAAAGCCATTGAACACTGCCTGTTGCAAACTCTGTTCTGAGATCAAGAAACTATGACAACCATTTGCCAATATTTCAGCCCCCAACCTATCTAATCTATTCAACCATTCTTCATTTCTTGTTGGAATACAACCAGTGTACATCAACAACACAGATTCAGCGGTAGCTATGTTATAGCATATAACATAACAGCTCAACACATCAGGATCTCACAGGCCAGCCCACACCCATTGCACCTGCTGCGGAGTATCTTGATCCATAAATCACTGTTCATCTTGAAGGTGATGACCCAGTAGCCACCCTTCTGCCACTTCTGCTGTCTCATCAATTCTAAGAACCTTGGAAGCCATGGTGGTGCATGGGCGTAGGCATAGTGGCATGACTAGCAGCTAGCTGCTATCCAGCTGGCTGGCATAGCTAGCCAACACAAAGCCTACGGATGACAATTGCTATAGTTACTACTATACTTTACGATATATGCCAGCTGCTAGAACTTACATAGTTGATGCACAAGCTCCTAGCTAGTCTTACTTCTACTGGATTACTAGATTATATATTTAATATATAATATATATATATATGTGGGCAGCAAGACCTTTTCACATGTGCATTGTCCCCTGCACATAGGGCCGCGTCGGGCCACCTCGAGAGTTAAACATTTCGGAATCGTGATTTCATCCAAAGCGACATGCTATTCACATCGCAGCTACTCTCTATTGGATGAAATCTCCGTATGGCCCTGTTCTTTCAGCGACCATTGGCCAATCTCCATAACCCTTCTCAAAAACGACGGCGTCATCTTTTTAGTTAAAGGGTCCGAAATCATGTTTCCTCCTCCGACCCACCTCACCTGACCCGATGAATGTGCCAAGTCACTCTTGAGGATGGTCAGGTCGATGCCAGTGCGCTTGTCATCTATGTGGGCTGAGGTGTTGCGACACTTGGTCATCGTGTCGTAGAGGGACTTTGAGTCTGTGGCTGCAACAAAAGGAAAGCTGGCCAGCTGTGACTCCCATTTATCAATCTGAAGATTGACATCGAACAGCTCGGCCAGCAAGAAGCGATGCCAGTGGAGGTTGCCGATGCCCTGAAGCATCGATTGGCACTCTGCCGACAGGGTGTTCACTGTGCAGCGTTTGAGCTTATAGCTCTTCCAACCAGCAATCGTGATGTCCTGCTTGTGGTCAGAGGTTTCTAGATCCTGGTGGTAGTAGAAAAGGAGGTATCCTCCCTGACTGTGTTTCTTAGCCAGTTGGAGGAATCGTTCAGACAGGGGTTGGTTCGTGACCTTCTTGTCCTTGGACTTGAAGAGGGTGGTGGTACCTGTCCATTGGGCACCTAGGTCTTTGAAACCATCTGCCCCATCCCACCTGTCATGTTCGATCTGGCTTCCAGCTTGTGTTCTCCGGTCTCTAGTGATCTGGTGCAGATCTGGGCCACTTGGATCAATCACTGAACCGGGGTGGAAGGTTAAGCGACGTGGTGCGACATGGTGTCGGACCCAGGTTGTGGGGGTTTCCGTCCAGTAGTCCTTGGTGTTGTCACAGTCGGCATTGGGACCGGCATTGGCCCAAGAAGCATCGGTAGCTACTCCAATCCTGAGCTTGGAGAGTGGTATTGGTTGGATTCTTAATCCCAAGTCAGAGGTTCTTCGGAGGTCTTCTGCGATGCTATTTCCTTCTACAATGTCTCGGATCATTGGGTGAGGCATAGTTTGCTGAAGAAGTGAGACTCGTCCAGCAATGTCTGGTCGACATTCTTTGGCCACCCAACTCAGGCCTCCAATGAGCTGTCGAAGCTGTCCGATTTCTTCTTCCGAGCATCGAGAGTATTTTTGAGCTCCACGTTCACGACTGAGAGGGATCTTCTTGATGTAGTTCTCGATGTAGTTCTTTTGGGTAACTCGAATGGACCCGTTGGCTTCAGGAGTTAGTTCCTTGCCAGTGAATTTCCCTTCTCCCGTAGTGAACTTACCCATCTTGTAGTTCTGTTGAAGCCACTTCATGTTCTTCCAATGTTGTACTCCACCTCCATGGACCATGTCGTCAGTGGCGAGAGCGATGATGCCGACCGTGTTTCTGGTTTGGCGGCATCGGAGGTAGAAAAGACATGGGTCGGCTCGGCTCTTCTCGTACCCCAACTCCTGGAGAACCCTGGTGATGTGTTGGTACCAGGCGTAAGGACCATCGGTGAGTCCATAACAAGTTTTCTTCAAGCGTAGGAGTTGCCGTGGATGATATCCTGGAAGTCCTTCAGGAGGGAGTTCAGCATAAAGTTCCCGAGCTATCAGATCTCCAGCCTGAAATGCTTGGGTGAAGTCCAGGTGTCCGAGTTCCCATCTCATACTGGATATCACTTGTAAGGTGAAGAAAACAGTTTCTTTTGCGACCTGAGGGGTCGTCGAGGCAAGGTCTTCGGCACCTTGTTCCGAGAAGCCTTTCATGACGTGTCTGGCCTTCGCCTTTTGGGGTCCGAGAGATGGATCATTGTCCTCAATGAGTAGGCCGTCTTGTTGGAGCTTCTCAACTTCCTCCACCTCGACCCCCTTCTCCGTGAGGACGTAGCGGGACTTCATGATCTTCTCCGCTTTGGTTCTCCTGATATGTTCGGATTCACCCCGATCGAGGACCTCGTAGGCACCTGAGCTCAGGTTGTTGGTCACCTCCTTGAGGATGGCCTTGAGAAATTTCTCTTTCTTCTTGGCGGGGAGCTTGTTGAGTACAATCTCCTTGCCCTTTTGTGGTCGAAGCCGGACGAGTTCTTGATACATTAGTTCCAGAGCTTCTGTCCTGATTCGTTTGACTGGTGGTTCAGGGTCCTCCACTCTCTCGCGGATCACTGGAGTAGACCGTGGTGACGTGGGTCTCTCCGGGGGCTTGTGGTTGTCCTCATCTTCAATCATCCTTCTCTCACGCTCTTCGTGGGGATCTTGGTCACCTGGTTCGGTAGGTGTGTAGTCATCCATCCTGGGCGACATAGACATAGGTTCCGGATGGTCGAGGTCTCCCTCCAAGGCTGTTTCCCTTTCTTCCGGTTTGAACTCGACCTCGGTCTCTGCTGTTTTTCCTTCAATTCGGTATCGAGGTTTCTTTGGTGGTGGTGGTTCCTCTCCGTCAGGTCGATCACGATCTTCTTCTTGTTCTGGTAAAGGTGCATTCTCGATGGCCGGGGGCTTCTCGTCGAGGATGATATAGTTTCTAATCTTGTGGTTCTGGATCTCCTTCTGGGTGTTGACAATGTCGGTCAAGAAGTCCATGAACTGGAACTTTTCGTCGTTGGTTATGGGACGAAGGTGTTCGGGAGCTGCTTTCACGAGAGTTCCTCTATAGCTGACCCATATTGTGTTCGGGAGGTCCGTGAGGATGACCTTGCCAGGCCCATGCCAAAAGGCTGGAGAGTCCTTCTTCTGTCGTTCCATTCCCTTTCTCCAGAAGTAGACCGTCTGACCCACCTCATAGTCGTAGAACCGTTTGGGGCCTGCATAGACCGAGTGTTTCAAGGCTTGTTCGCACTCGACTTGATGGAATGCAACAGCGGCTTGGGTTCGAATGTCTGTGGATCGTTGAACTTGTGCATCACCTGCGTGATAACGGGACATCACTCCGATGCTACCTTCACCTCCTTGAAAGATGCCTCCTGGAAGTCTGGGACTGTAACCAAGCATCCGTTGAATGGGGCTGAAGCCGGATTTGTTGGACAGGCGGTTCATGGTAGCGTTGACCTCGTCCACGATGAGGTGCCACTCGTCCCAAGATGAGCAACCTGCTTCCATTAGCGTTTTTGAGAGGACTTCTTTAAAGCTTCTACCAGCTCGTTCCGTGATGGCTCTTTGAGTTGGCATCTCTAAAGATCCTGGGTCCAGGTAGATGTCGTTCTGGTCCGCCATGAGCTCGAAGTGTCCTTTGAACTCTTTTCCCAGGTCACAATAGATGGCCTCTGGTGGTCCAAAAACTCTGAGCCACTGGTGAAAGGCCCGAACTGCTCCTTGAGGTGTGTGGTCTTTTACGGGGATCATCAACTGAAATCTAGTAGCCCAGCAAACGCAGTTGAGGGCCATCTTGAGTTTGCCGCCAGGTTCAACTCCCGGTAGCCATACGGTGTCCACTCCCACCACCTGATTTGGTTTCAACTGTCTGGGAGGAGCGGCCTGTCGTGCCCCATCGATTCTTTTGTGTCTGATGCAAGTCGGGCACGCAAGATTCTTGGCGATGTTGACGGCTTCCGTGGAGGCCTTGGCGGTCTTCAGGATGTTTGCTAGTTTTTGGTTTCCTGGGTGTCCTAGTCCGCAGTGCGCTCTCCGAACAAGGCTTTCAATGCTACCTGGTCGTTCAAGAGGTAGAGGTCGTTCAGCATGAGGGTCTTCTTCCGGTAGTCCATCCGCTCCTAGATCACGAACTGGTAGTGGTTCATGATGATCAGCTTGAGGTCCCTCCTCCGACTCCATTTCTTCGCTCGCCATGATCTCCATGAGTCGGTCCACTTGGTAGCTCTCCTTGAAGAGGTCGTCGGTGTGGGAGACATAGAGCTCCTCGGTGTAGGAGATGGAAGCCTTATATGCCTTAAGGATGTGGTCTACCAGAGCTGTAGGGTACCTAGCCGCATAGGCTGATCTTTGGATTCCGTGTGAGGATCCAAGGATTGGTCGGTGAGGGTGGTCGCCTGGGCATTCTTTGTGAAGTGCGCTGGCCAAGACCTTGTTGTTGCACAACCATCCAGTGGGCTTCTTATGGTAGTCACCCTCGATGGATTTGAGCTCGAACTGGCATTGGTCATTCTTGGTGAGGAAGATAGCCGGATCTTCAAGGAGGGTCCTCAGGCGGTGATCCTGCCAGGCCTTGGATGTCCATGGATGCTCAAATAGAAATGTACCCCCATATTCATGAACCATGTGACACAGTTCCACCGCAAATCCTAACAACAATTTGGCCTCCATGAGTCTCCTATGGTATTCCTGTTGTTTGTGAGGGTCGGACTCTCGGAATTTAAGACTCAAATTCTGCAACATGGACAGCATGGTGCAAGGAGGGGAGATGCACACCAGCCCTGGTTTATGTTTGTTCAAATACTCGCGGATGGTCCTACGATAGGTTTCCTTAGTCAAGTCATGTCCGAGTTCGAGGTCGAATGCTTCGCCGGCTCGTAAACCATGTCGTTTCGAACGGCTCGAAAAACGATTCGGGTTGTAAACCTCTGCGACCAGCTTAGCTTGTTTCTTTCCTGTGGAAGGTCCCAGGAGTTTGGCCAAACGGTGCACGAATTTACAATTCGGAGTTTTTGAATTGGCTACTGTACAGAGCAGCTGGTCAAAGGGATTAGGTCCCTCTGGCTCCTGTAGGCAAGTCATAAGGTTCTGCCACATTTGGTGGGCTTCTGCTAGGGCACCCTGTCCCTGTCGCAGCAAGCGCTTCAACTTCCTACCGCTCAGCTGACTCTCCTCGACCTTGATCATCCCTGGTAGGGACCGTCCTCCCAAATTCCCCCCGACTGAAGAGCTCCCGACTGCTGCAGGCGGCGGGCCATTGCCGGAGTGAGATTGTTCACGTCCTCCTGGTAGATCGGGTAGCGAGGCGGAGGGTATCCCTCTTGGTACTGAGCTCCCGGATGTTGGCGAGTCAGTCGAGTGATGTAGAGGGACTTTTGGTCCTTCTGTTCCTGGCGCTTCTGTGCCTTTTCCCTTCCCAGAGGGGTTGGCTCGTCCACCAGGGTCCGGTTGCAGTCCAGACACTTCTCCATGATCTTGAAGGCATTGGTTCCCGCTCGGCTGATGTTCCGATGCGGGCAGCGTCGGGGTAGTGGTGGTACCTGCGGTGTGGTGGACGACGATGGGGCTCCCCTCCTCATAGGTTGTGGTGAAGGCTCCTCCAGGTGATCGAGATCCGGACGGAGTGGTTGCCGATTGCACCACTGGAAGGTGGAGCACTGTCCTTGTCGATCCATCGGGCACCTCCAGAAGAGACGGCGGTTGTTCTTCGCCGTGTGACTCAGGAATAGTCGGCATAGGCGTCCGTGACCGCATTTGGGCGGCGGTCCAACGATCTCCTTCATCTCCTCGAGCAGCTGAGTCACATCTCCCTGGGAGGACCCGGGACTGGCTTGAAGGAGCTCTGAATTCAAGCTCATTCTCTCCCATGAGGCTTCGCTGGTGGTCCTGGTCGGAGTTCGGGGCGCAGGTGCTCGTTCTTCTTCCGGATCGGGTAATCGATGGCGAGGAGGATGTAGGTCGCGGGCCTCCGTCGGCCGCTTCATCAGGTTCTCGAGCAACACGTTGAGCCCTTGCATGACATAGAGCAACTTCCGAAGTAGGCGGTTCCATCCCCAGAGAGAGGGAAAGTGGGCCTCCTCTCGTGGTCCTCGAGGTCGCTTCAGCTCCGGCATGGCTTCCATGAGAGGGGGATTGCTTCGGAGGTTCACGCTCGTTGTCAGGGGCTCCGGTTTTGGTCTGTGAAAAACTGTCTGCGGCGGGATCATGTGATTGTTCCGTCTTGAGTACCTCAAATTCTTGGTTGTTGCCGCAGTTGACCTCTTGACTGAGAGATTCCAATTGACCGGGGGTGAACTCACACAACGGAATCCGAAGGGCACCGGTAGGTCCTAGGTGACATTTAACCGTAAACCCTTGCTTCCTGAACCGCACCCGGAGTCCTGTCTCATTATCGAGGTAGATCACCGCCCTACACGAGATGAGGAAGGGCAGGCTGATCAAGAAGGGGGCGGCCACACTCTCGGGGTTGTCGAAGACGGCCGGCATGAAGTATGAGCCCTTCTGTCCAATGCTTGTCGGAACTGCTGCGACGACTTGGGTGCTCGAGATCCCATGGACGCTCTTGAAACGGTGGGTCTGATCCTTGGTCCTGACTGGGAGTCCAGGAGGGAGACGTTGAGCGAGTCGTTCAAGGGTCTGCCGGCCCACTACCATTCGTTGGCAACCGGTGTCGATGGTTGCGCAACATTCATCGGGATACGGGTTCGATCGGACGGGTTCGGAAACAAGTTTCGGACTTTCCCCATACATAACCCCAAAAATATCGTGATCACTACTGGAGCCACCTTCCCAAGGGTCACCCTGGAGTTCGGCCATATATGCACTCTCGACGTGAGGTGCCATCAGGCGTCGATCACTAGATCCCGGGCCGCCATGACCCGGGACATCTGCGGAGATTTCATCGCTCAGGCGTTCACCTCCAGGGAGAAAAGCACCCTCACCCGGGTGCTCCTCAAGGTGGCTGCAGAAGATGGCCTCTTCCAACACATGGGCCTCCTTCGGGGCTCCACGATCTCGGTCCTTGTCAGGGCATTCCTTGTGCCAGTGACCGGGTTTCCGACAGATGGCGCACTTGGTGACCTTCTTCAACTCCTCCACGGTCGTGCGGTAGTTCCCTTCCTTGAAGGGAGCATTGTGCCCCACCATCGTGAAGCTCTTGGTCTTGCCCTTGAAGGTGTTGGAATACCCTCTCGACAGCTCCTTCGCCTTCTTGGCCTTGAGGGTCTGCATGTAGGTCTTCTTCTTCTGCTGCAAGATGGTGCTCAGCACCTCCGCGGCCTCGTGTTCTTCGAGAACACTTCCATCACCGTCTTCTCCATCGTGTCCTTCTTCGTCTTCACCTTGGAGGTCTTGAAGCGCCTCCTCCACGGCATAGATCTCGTCATCCTCCGGGTCATTGGGCTCGGCATTGATGTAGTGGGCAGCAGCGGAGGATGTCATCCGAGAACTCGTGGTCATAGTTCCCTTCTTTTCCTTTTCAATCCCGACCTGCGAGGCCTGGAGCTTCGTCTCGTGCTTGCGGATCCATTCCCGGATGTCTCCAGGTTTGATGGACCCTCGAGAGTAGTTGAGGAGCGACTTGATGTCGGCATCGGAGAGCACCAAGGCGTTGATGAGCAAGAAACCAACGTACCGTTCGGGAAGAACGACGGAGTGCTCAGTCACCTTCCTCATTGCCACGTCCCAGCGGCTGAAGAAGGCTCGAAAGTGCTCATCCTTGCCTCGGCGAAGATGGAAGGTGATCTTCGCCAAGGCGGCCAACAGGTCCTCCTCGCGGTCCTCACCGAAGTTCTCGGGGAGCTCCATGAGGGCGATCAACTCATCGCCATTGCCATCGCTGGTCATCCACGCCCGATCCCGGGCGAGATATTTCATGGTCTCGAAGGGGGTCTTCGTCAACTTCTGAAGGAGTAGCGGCCCTCGTGCACGGGGACGGGCCTTGGTGGTAGCAAGCCACAACCTGGCCTTGATGGCATAGTCCTGAAAGGCCAAGGATTCGCCATCCCACTCTGGCGGTGGCCCATTGCTTCCAAAGCTGCTACCACCGTCGCCCAAGTCACTCTCGGCACTCCTGGTCGAGCTGCCATGGCGCCGCCGGTGTTGGCGGTGTGGATACCGGGCTCGAAGAAATGCCCGGAACTCATCACTGTCAAAGGCCTCTTCGGCCAGTTCCTCTTCACCCAAGTCACCAGGGCGTGGCAGCCCTTCGTCAAACTCATGGCCTTCCGGCCTTGACGAACCATCGGCTGCTGTC
This sequence comes from Durusdinium trenchii, assembly GCA_963970005.1. NCBI lineage: Eukaryota > Dinophyceae > Suessiales > Symbiodiniaceae > Durusdinium > Durusdinium trenchii. The sequence continues at coordinate 110,641 of CAXAMN010027184.1, read as the reverse complement.
GCAGCCGCAACCGGGGGCATGGCTCAAAGCGAACCACCAACCAGGGACAACCCCAAAACACCCCAAACAAAACCGACCAACCGAGCCAGGTCCAAGGGCCGAACCTGGCTCCGCTACCACTGTGGGCAGCAAGACCTTTTCACATGTGCATTGTCCCCTGCACATAGGGCCGCGTCGGGCCACCTCGAGAGTTAAACATTTCGGAATCGTGATTTCATCCAAAGCGACATGCTATTCACAATATAATATATAGGTTCTCCTGATTATTTGCAACCTATGACCCTAGCAGTGACCCTAGCCCTATGCCCTGGCCCTATGACCCTATGGCCTATGAGGCCAGTATGAAAATATCAGCCGAGGGACCTATCCTTGGGAACTTCCTTGCCACCTTTCTCAAATGGCAGGCAAAAGCCCCATACCTGTTCAAATATTCCTCGCTGTGGTTCATACCGCGCATAAAGGTCAATGACCCTTTGCATGGTGACATCAAACAAGTAGTGCGTGGTAGGCCCTCCATTCGCGAAACGTTTGTTTCTTTGTGTAGAGAATGGGTCACATGGTGACCCAGTCATGAGGATGTCAACCTCTAGACCCCGTTGTCGCAAGACCTCATCTGGATCACATGCCAAAACATCACCCATCAAAGAAGCAGCGCAGGTAGCACAGGGTTTGCCAGTACGGATCTGGTCTTCGATGGATTCAAAAAAGTGGTCAATGCGTCCAGGGTAGTTCGCTTCACAAAAATCCCTGTAGCTCTTGCTAATTTCAGAGGCAGAGAGTATGGTAAAGTCCACGCCCAACGCCTCCCGTGGCACAGCGCTATGAGTCTAGACTAGACTAGACTATACACTTCTCTAGAGCCCAGAGATGCCCAGAGTGTAGTGTAGAGTCTAGAGTGACAATTGAAACTCTGCCTGACTACACTTACCTACCATTTACACTCTGTTCATGTCCAACATACAGTCTAAGACTCTAAGAATCTAGAATGTTGAATGTAGAACTCCGATTGAGCAACTGTTGGCCATAAATCCTGTTTCCTGAGACCATCCAAGACCTATAGTTACTATAGTTGGAATCTCATGGTGTCATGCATCGTGCCCCCCATACCCCACGCCTTCAGAACAGCTGCTTCCGCAGAGCAGCCCGTGCATCCGCTGATCACCCTAAGCGGGCTGCTGCGCTTTCGTGGCCACGAAAGCTGCAGACCTGTCACGGCCTTGAATAAGGTTTGAGCCCACCAGGTTGTCAAAAAACGCAACGAAGACCCACTAGTGCTGCTACTACTCGCCTCAGACTCTGACTCGCTTTCTGCTCTCAACCCACATGTTTCCTCCACTTCGTTCTCTTCTTCTTGTGACACCTGAATCTCTTTCTGAAAAGCCTCGTCCCAATCATCATCTTCAGAAAGTGTGTGTTCTAAAGCCTCTGTGAATGATTTTTCTGAACTTGTGTCTGGCGGGATTGATTGAGCAGCATCGGACTTGTCAGGTGGCTGCTGAGCAACACCGTGGTTGTGGAACAACTGATCCCACTCGTCTTCCATGGCCTCACCCCAACATTCTACACTGCTTGGTGTGAGCGCCTGAACCAAGAGCAGCGATTGTTAGTGGTGGAACGCCTTAGAATCAGCCTTAGAAAGTGATAATTCCAATGATAATGTTCATGAAAACCAAAATGAAAAACAAATTGGCTCACCAAAACATATGATAATTCCAGAGATAATATCGGTTATAACCAAAATGATAAAATATCCCAAAAATAATTAATTTTACAGCCCACAGTCCCAGGCTGCCATTTTTTCATAAGTTTAGACGATGAAGGATGAAGATGAATGGACATGCAGCGGGGATGTGGTAGCAAAGAAAGCAGCAGATTCAAACTTAAACAATTTTGAGGATGTTGTCCTCGGGGAGATTCCTTCCCCGTTTGCCATGGACTCGTAGTGCCTCCATGGTGGCGCGGCATTTTGCTAAGCGAAAGTCATTGTACCCATTTATGGCAAAGCCAGCCACAGTCTTTGACTTCGGTCTTTCTCCGGACGACGAGCAGCGAGCTGCCGAATTGCACAAGACAATTCAGGTCTACGATGGTCTGATTGAGTGCACCTGGTATCCAGGTATTGTGGAGAATATCTTAGCAGGGGGACCGCAGGTTGGAGGCAGTCTTTCTCTTGGAAATGCCGGTCTTGAGCGATTTCTGGGTGAGAAGGAGCACATGGATGCGGTGCCTGAGAAGTTTTGGACCTACGAAACATTGGTACGGGACCTGGCCTATATCCGGGCTGCGTGCCATGAAAGCGCCGGCAAAGTGCATTTCTGTACATCGGCTGCTGAACTGGAGGCGGCCTACTCAGTTGGCGCTGTAGCCTTGAGCGCAGATGTGCAGAATTCAAATTTCATTGGTTCTGACTTTGATCGCTTGGAAACAGTGTACTGGCTCGGGCTGCGCCGGATTCAGTTGACTTACAACGATGCAAATTCGGCCGGCTTTGGCTGTATGGAAGAATCTGACGGCGGCTTGACTAAGTGGGGCGAGCGGTTGGTGGGTGCCATGAACGACTTGGGCATGATTGTGGACACTGGGCACTGCAAACCGCAGACTGTCATTGACGCGGCCAAAGCATCCAGAAAACCCATGACCTGTTCACACGCTGGCTTAGTGTCCATTTGCCCTGGGAATCCCCGCACACAGACAGAGGAAGCGATCAAGGAAGTGGCTAAGACGGGAGGTGTTTTTGGCTTAGTTGCTGCTCCTATGGCCGTAAACAACAGTGACTGTTGCACAGTCGATGACCTCGTGAACAACATTGATGCAGCTGTAAAGGTGATTGGTGAAGACCATGTGGGCTTTGGTTCTGATTTTCTCATAGCCGCTTCCATGGAGGAGGTTTTACGCGCGCCGGAATGGGATGCAGAGAGGGCTGGAGCAGTGAACACCAGTGGATTGGTGTGGCCCTTCTCAGATGGTCACGTTGGCTTCGAAAACAACAGTGGGTACAGAAATTTGACGCGTGGACTTGTTGCAAAAGGCTACTCCGATGAGTCCATCCGCAAGATCATGGGAGGCAATTTTCTGCGAGTTTTCAAAGACGTCGTGGGTTGAATGAAGATGTTAACCTTGGACCTTGCCCGGCAGCTTGCCTGGAACATTTTTGTACATGTCCTCAGGCTCGGACCGGAAAGTCGTTGAATTGTGGAAGACCAGTGTCATTTTTGAAAAGAGTGTAGATGCGAGTGCAAAGCTCATACGTACACAGAGAGTTCCCATACATACATTTGTCTCATTTCAACATTTTGTGCTCTGTAGCCTGCAGCTTGCAACCTCAAGCCACCAACTCGGCATCCTCCTGCATTGCTTTGCCGGAGCAGGACTGGTTGTGATGGCTGGAAACTGCTGCTGTCAACTTGTTCAGTTATTTTTTTCAGTGGCAACTGTTCTTCCAAAGCGTGCAATGACTAATGTAGTAAAGAGCGGTCGTGAATATCAGGAATTGGGCTAGAACCTCCAAACGCGTTAGGCCCGCAAAAGCGACAACCATATTTCCGCAGTTTTGGATATGTTCGGCAGCAGCTATGTTAACATTGTGGCTAAATCATGCAAAAGAAAAAGGACCCCCTCAAAAGCGATAACCTTGCTGAATCATGTCCTCTACTCGAAAGCACGTTTTCGCAGAGGCTCATGATTATTGGCCACAGGACTCAGGAGCTATGGCACGCAGCTCTATTCTGCCTCTCCTTTT
>CAXAMN010027184.1:87161-106892 GCA_963970005.1 Durusdinium trenchii | reverse complement strand
TGGAGCTCGTTTTTGAGTCTGCAAAGCGGCAGATTCGTGATTTCGATGTGGCTTAAGACTCCTAAGCCAAGCCGACATTGAGGCATGTCGCAAAATCCTGCTAGGGGAGCTTGGTCACTTGCTGTTCAGCAGCGTTGGGGTTGACAAGATGGCAACAGAAGGAGCTACCTTAAGTTAAGTAGTGTTGAATTAAAGTAGTCGGATCTGGCAAAATGGAACAAACTGGAGAGCTCATTGACGGCATCATTCATCGTTCAAGCATGTTCGCTTTAATCTTACTGTGCATGTTGAGTGCTGCTGATCTATACTGACTGACCAGCTTTGCTTAAATGTTTTACTTGTTTTCCGGCCCAAGTCAGGGCAATAGTGTAGCTGAGCACGGGTGTGCTATGATAGGCCATGTCGCAAGAGACACCTGAGAGTGAGCTCGAACGGCCTGAAGCTTTGGCGCCGAGCACCACCCCAGAAGAAAAAGTTGATTCCAAGAAAACATCCGGCAAGAATGGATCTGCCAGCAAGGCCATCACCGTTGGGCAGTTGCCATATGTGCGGAAGCACGCGGGTGCTCCCAAGTTGGAACCACCAAGGGCAAGACGAATGTCAGGAGCTGGAAGCACCGGAGATCCATTTGACGGAGACAATTTGGATGACATTCTTAAGTCACTTATCAGCACCAAAAAGGTGGATGCCGCATATCAACAATTGGGAAAGCGGATACTCGCGCTTGAGTCCTATGTGGAAGTCTTGAGAGGAGGGGCAGGTGAAGAAGCCTTCATTACACGTAAGGAGTTCATTGAGTACTTGCAGAAGAGCCAAGAAGATACGGAAGCGCAACTCCAGGCGGAACGTGAAGCCAGGGAAGCAGCTGAAGAAGCGAGAAGGTTGGAGGCAGAACTCGCAGCGCAGAAGGAGGACCCCATCCTGATCGAAATGCGTGAAGGTTTGAAAGCTCAGGATGAGAAAACTGACTCTGCCCTGAAGCAAGCGATGCATGACGCTCGAAAAGCTGATGTGGCAAAGTGGACAAGGATGAATCAGCTCGAGGAGATATTTTTATTTGTTTATTTTTGTTCTTGTTTTGCAAGCTCATCTTTATCTGGGTGAGACAAGTGGCCGTTGGCCCTACCCTGTTGAATTCAATTGAAAGGTGAACAAAACGTAGGACTGTAAAACGAGGCATGTACAGAGCTCACAACAATACGTACAGATAGAGTACATTCCAAGGAAATAGAAGAGTCATCAATCACAAGCACCAATCAAAGTGATTCGCGAAGAGCAACTCTTTCACGAGTGAAAAAGGAAAGAACATATTTAGTTACAAGAAGCTACTAGGGGCTCTTGGCATCGCTACAAGGAGCAAGGACGCTACTAGGGGCGGCCATACCACTAGGAGCAATGTTCGCGACGAGTAACAATGTGCTCTTCACACACAGAGTGTTTTCACACGGAGGAACTGATTCACGAGTGACGACTCTGGCGCAACCGCGCCCAGTCAAAGGCATGTTCAGCTCTTGAACTCGACCACTTTTGTGACCAGCATTTCTCTTTGTGACGGCTTTTGTGACCGGTTAGGTATATTAAAACGTTGGGCGTGGAGGCCCCTGTCAGTTTGTTGAGCTAAACACCAGGCTTTGCGCATGTTTTTTGTCGTCCAATTTTTGACGGAGTCAAGTATCGCATTGGGACTTGAAGCTGCGCAAGTGATTGAAGCATTTCCGCGTGATCAACTTTATCAAACATTTTGCCCAGTCTAAGACAACTCAGAACAAAGGATCATTTGCCTGCATTGACAAAGTGTATTGGCACAAAAGAGGGGTTCAGCAGTCCACCCTTTTGCACGGAATCCAAACTGAGTATCACCAAGGTGCACGTCAAGAATGGAAGAAAGTCTGTGCTGAATGACACTAGCAGATATTAAAAAAGAGTTCAATAAGTTACAGTAAGACAATAGGCAGATAGTTTTCGGTACGGTCATGGGACGGTCATGGGGACCATTTTTGTGAATGGAAGCAACATAAGCAGCCGTGAGTTTTTCTGGGACCCGCCGCTCACACCAGAAGAATATTTAGACAGTCCGTATATTTTTGCATCATTCAGCTACTTGAAGAGTTCAACTATAGCACCATCTGGACCATCTGGGCCAAGGGCTTTATTTGTCTTTATGCTAGATATCGCTTTTTGACTTCCAGCAGGGCTATGTTGTTTGTATTGAATCGCATGCATTGATCCGAGATATCAGGTTTTGAATAAAGGGAAGAGGAGACGTGGCTGGGCCCCATTGCTTTTGAAAAAGGTACTTTGCGTACACTTCACTGGGAATCGTTTCACCTGTAGTAACAAGAAGCTTTTTAGTATGTCTTTGAAGCTTCTTAACAAGAATCTACCTTGGGAATCGTTACACCTGTAGTTGGCCTTTTGGAGTGTTTTTGTATGGAATTTGTTGCCAAGCTGTCTTTGGGTCGGCATGGTCTTCTAGTCGGCGAACCACGCAAGTCACTTTGTCCGCCTTCGTGCTTCGTTTGATTTCGCGATTTAAGTGTTGTTCCTCAGTGCTCTTACATTGGTGACCAGCTTGTCCTTGTTGTATGAGATTCCAGGTATGAGTAGAGAGGTACTCGCGATTGACTGAATACTGTAGTGTTTTCTTTTTTTCTTCTGTAGGTTAGACTCGGTTAGACCATTGGCCGTGATCAGGGAAGAAACGAACCGCTCACAATTCTGCATGTAACTTTCGAACGTGTCTAGAATCAACCGAAAGTTGCCATGGATGTAATGTAACGATTATAGGTCGATAATTGTTAGTGCGTTGGGGGCTGGAGGGAAACATCTATCCAAGCAGCGAATTAACCTGATTTTCCTTCGGGCCCCGAATTTAATCCGATCGCCTGCTACAATCGCATGATCACTATTGAAGGCGATATTGGTGTGCGAGTGTAAATTCAGGATTGCGTTTCTCCACTGCGCCTGCTTCAGAAAAAGATCTAATTCTGCAAATCGGTCTGGAGTCCATGGACCTTGACAGCCATTTGTTCCCACATCTCTAAGTACATTTGTGTGCTACTAGGAAAAAAGGGCATTGCTACTAGGAGCAAGGACGCTACTAGGGGCTCCTGGCATCGCTACTAGGAGCAAGAAGCTACTGGGTACATTTGTGGGCGGCTGTCGCCTTTAAGAAGTTACTGACGGCAACGATTTCGTTGGTAATGCAGAAGTCGACTAACAGCTGTCTGCAGCTGGTTCACAAAGAGGTATAATTTCTCCATAGAAAGTGCTATATAACCACTGGACCCTTCCAACTTTTCCTGTGCATCCTGTTCATCCTGCAGCACAGCTTTGATTAGGTCATCATGTCGCCAACTCTTGACCTTGATGTATTTTGTCCGGAATGTTCGCACAGGGATCAAGCATAGAACAATTTACCTTTGCCGCTGCCTTTCTGAACTGGTCTGGTTATTCCCTTCCTTTTGGCGTTGGAATCGATTTTGTCGTCCACGTTTTCGCGAATGTTGTTGAAGATCGGGTTGTCGGCAAGCACCAGGCAAATTTGGCGCTTGCGTAGCTAAAATGGCACCATACGAGGTACTCATGGATGGCGTTTTCACCCCAAGCGGAATAAAACTCAATGTTGTCATGTCGGCCACTTTCTTTGATAGTATGCATAGCCGGCTTGAGGTAACGACCCCGATTTCGTGCATCTGTACACGGATTGCAGTTTGCGTGTGGCTTTTCGTTGCTTGTAACTACCACCAGAGTTGGTGCTCGCGACAGGGGTATGTGTCAACAAACCACTGAGTTTCGATGCCATCCCGACGAAAACATTGCGAGGATTCGAAAACATTGCGAGGATTGTGTTGCTAACTTCTCCCTTGTGACATCAGTCGAGCATCCATTGGATAAAGGACTGCTTGTCCGAGTAGACCGCATCCTTGGGGAACCCCTCAATGGTGACGGAAAGTGAAGCGTTCGTATAACAAATGGGCTGTTATGCGTGATTGTGTTTTGACCTGGTAGGCTGCATGCTGAGCCTGGCTGTGAACTTTGGCAATTGCATTGTCTGTGATGCGTTGTTCGGTGTTTGTTCGATCGTTGTGCACTGCTGTTTGGGGTTCTTCAAGGCTAAGGTCGGTGTTGTTCAGCTCCGCGTCGGCCTGAGGTTCGTCATTTGCTGGGCTGTCTGAGTTCGCAAGACTGATGCTCCGGGATTTGCATTTGTCAGCTTGCGCAGCAGTGTTTTGCCCATTGTCCAAAGTGGTGGGCTCATTGTCATAGCTTCCATTCGCTGGGTGGCAAGTGCAAGCTGAGAAGTTTCACTGCCCGCCTTGGTCTCTTCATCACTTGTCTGAAATCAGACTGATTTCTTGAATTTGCCGGTTTGTTCCAAGTCCTCGCTCTTCTGATCTTGTATAAGCAGATGCTTTTTCCCCTGGTGACTTGACCTCGAGTCATTTTCTTTCGTTATCAATTTTTTTTCTCGTCTCTTTTCCTAAGCTCTTCGTTCTCTAGACCTTTTTGGTCTTGAAACAGCTAGGCAAAGTTTGTTGGTTTGCCTGTTCGCCACACGCCATCCTCAGCCCTTTGCTGGACTGGTACGAGTCAGCGCGACCCGTTGCATGGGCCTTGCACTGAGTGCAAAACACTTTGCCCCCTTGTCGCCACATTTTGTGGCTGGCGTGTCCAGTCCACCCACTAGGGATCTGCCAGGGCTTGTTCCAGCATGGGCTAGTGGCTAAGGCCAAAAGTTTCTCACGGGCTGAGTTTCGCAAACTGCGTCCCTTGCAGGCCGTACAAACGATGTAATGCTTCTGGACTTCAAACTGATGACTCTCCATCTGCGGGAGCTCCCCTTGCACCATTTGGTGAATGAGTTCATCTTTGGTTTGGGCTTCTGGTTTTTGCCCTCCCACCAAATCGACTTTCGCTGCTCCAGGGCATGACTCGGTTGTTGCCGTCTCAATGGCTTCAACTGTACAATGCTTGGTGATGCGCACTTGGCATTTGGTGCATTGCAGCCCAATGCCCTTTTTCTCCCAGCTGTGACCATTCTCCGTTTGCTGATTGCCTAAGTCAAGAAAAAGTTGAGTCTTCTTGGCTCTTGTCTGTTCTCTTTTGGTTTTGCCTGCTTCTCGAGTCTGGTGAAGGAAATGATCCTTAGTCTCAAGCAAGTACCTGATGCGCTTGATAGCCAACGGTGCTATCTTTTGGTAGCGCTGATCTGTGATGTGAGGTCGAAGCGACATGGCCGCCTCCTTGGCTGCCTTGGTGGCATCTCTCAGCCTAGCCTTGACCGTGTACAAACCTTTGGGCATCTCATTGACCTGCTTGAGTGTCAGGCTCAACGGTTGTATTCTCTGTCTTTGATCTGCTGTCACTAGGTTGTTGAGGTCGTAGAAGGCCTCTTTGTGGCATCCCTTGACCCATGCCTCCCAGGCCCTCACCGAGAGGACTTGCACCACCACCTTCTTGGTCAAGTCCAGGTAGTGGGCTATCAGTCTTATCTCCATCGACTGCTTGCCCGGCAGCACTGTTGTGACAGCTCCTTTGCGAAAAAGGTCCCCGTTCATATGGGTGTGGTGGACCAAGGCGACAACAAAATGCTTCAGCCGTGGGTCATGGCTTGTCGGAGCGATGCCGATGGTCACCATGTCCTGGTCCCCCAGCTGAACTTCATCATTGACCGTCCAGGATCCCCATGTCTGCACTGCCGCACCTCCTGTTGAAAGCTCATATTGGGGCAACTGCAACAGGCCTTGGGACCAGAACTCAAGGTTGATCCCTTGTTCAATCTCCTGCTTGTCGAGCTGGTCCATCGGTGCAAATCGCTTTTGCGTCTGTGGACACAACCATAGGAGATGAATCGGTGTTGCCTCTGTGTGACAGTGAGGGCACATCAAATGCTTGCCTTCCTGACCGTCTGCACTGCGTGTACAAATAGCACCCTGATGCCATGTTTGTAGTGCAGTGCTTTGAGGTTTGCTCAACTGCCGACTCAGTCGACGCCATGGCAACCAGTCAAGCGGCTGCTGCACTTCTTGGAGGAAAGTGCGTTGGTTGATCTTCATGACCGTTTCCCCCTTTTTTGCCCTGGCCAGCTCCTGCTTCAAAAAGAACCAATCCGCATGCATGTTCAGCCTGCATTCTGGTTCACCGTTATGGCCAGGCTTGGTCCATTCATCGTACTTGTCGCATTGCCATCCATGCTCCATCAAATAGCATTGCAATGCTGCAACAGGACCTTTTGCATGCTGCCAAGGATGCTTTGCTGCCCGTAGTTTTTCCTTCTGGAAATTCCAAGCTTTTTCCAAATCTCTGGCGAGGTGTTCAGGCCAGTTGCCAAAGAATCGGCGATACAGCCTCACCTGATCCTCAAATGCACCATAGTCTGGGTTTCGATGCTGAGGTAGCATATCGAACAGGATGTCGATGTTTCCCGTCTTTTGCAAACCCATCTGCCGGCCCATCGTGGCCCGGAGGCGCCGGCAGACCTGGGGAGCTAGTCCCATGGCCTCGTGACCCCAGCTTATACCAGCGACAATGCTGCCTTTGTACAATTTGAGGCGGATTGCTCGTTGTGGAATCTTCAAAGTCTGCAGCTTGCGAGTCTTTCTGGCAGCCTTGGTGCGTCTTGAACGCATCGTTTGAATCCTTCGAAGTCGACCGGCCGTGCAGTCGACTCCTAAATCTCTCATCACGTCGTGAACTTTTGGACCTCCTTTTGGAAGCTGTTCTTGGAGAATCTTTTTGACTGCTGCATTTGACACAATGAAACCAGTCTTCTGTGCCGAAACCTTCAGGTTGTCCTTCTCAAGTTCAGTTTTGACAATTCATATGCTTGGATTGCAATTCTGGCAGCATTGTAAGGGTCCCTGTCCCCAACATCGAAACTCAAGTCGTCGATCCAGAGATCCGTGTGGAGTTGTGGATATCTTCTGCTGAATTCACGGAGGGCCCGTTGCAAGTATACCTTAGCTGCCAAGGGTGCTTGGGGATCGCCAGCCAGGATGCCATGGCTTGCCCAGAGCGGTTCTGACGCTTCTCCCTCTGCTTCAAGAATGCGGTTGCCTGCATACACTTGCATGGCCAGAGCAGCATGTGTTGCTGGATACGACGATTCCAGCCATCTGGTTGCCAATTTCTGCAAGCTGATGCGGTCATAGAAGTTGGAGAGGTCTATATAGGAGAACAGACACTACCGTTCTTCTGTGCGCTTGGTGGTGTTCTGTCATGAATGCTCTCTTCAAAGCCACCTGCAAACACTCTGTCCCTGGTACTGCACGTTCCCAAAGGTACTCATCCTGTATGTTCTGGGCCCAAAGCTTCGTCTGGCCGCTTCTCAAGCGGCACCATAGCCTGTAAAGAGTGGCCACCAATGCTATTGGTCTTTCAATGGCTTGAGACTTTGGCAGAAGAGCTATCAGCGAGGTCCCCCATTGGCTGGGTATCATGGCCGCTGCCTCGATCTGATGGAACAGCTCTTTGAGATCTGCCATTGCACTGAAGGGCAAAGCCTTGAGGAAGTCAAAACCAATGCCATCCAGGCCTGGTGCCTTGAGGGCCAGCTGCTTGATTGTGTACCAAATCTGTGCCTCAGTCAGTGGAGGGAGCTGCTGAGCTGCTGCTTGACCTTTTTGGATCATGTGTTCCATGCATGCGATGAGGACCGGTTGATCCTGGATTTGCCAGATTTCCCCCACTGTTGCACTCTCTTGGGCATGCGCTCAGCTCTTGGCAAATCTTGGAAAGGCCGCAAATAAGGCAATTCGTCCTTCTTGAGCATCCGAAAGAGCCCTCTGCATCCTTTTTGTGTGGCTTGAGTCAGCCATTGTCGATACTCTTCTGTCTCTTGCTGAAGACTATCTTGTTGATGCAGTTCTCGCTGCTTGGTGGTGTAGTTCAACAAGACATGGATGTGCTCATCCCCATGTTGATGCCACAACATTTCAAAGAGCATCTTGTAACCTTCACATTGGACTGGAGCGTCATGGTGCCAGTTCTCGTCGATGTGCCATCCCAGCTTTTGTAAACCGCTCTGATGCCGCGGTTCTCGCTGGGGTTGGTGCAGCAGCCTCTGCAACCGCAGTTCAATCTGGCCCCAAAAAGCCAGGCTGCCTTTGCGCCACATCCAGGGTTTGCTAGGATCAGCAATTGGTCTGTGCACATACCGGAGCTGAGTGCCTCGGCCTGTCGTTGGTTTCTCAAGCTGCTGAAGCACAAACCGTTCAATGCGGTCATATGGGCTGCCAGTTTGCGAGGTGATGTTGTCAGTCTCCTTGTTGAGCCATTTCACATTGACTGGCCTAGCTTCAACTTGGTGCCATTCTTTCTCCGGCTTACTGAGCTTGGGTGCCGGCCCATACTTGGAAAGCTGCCGGACCACCACTTCATCAAAATGACCAGCAATCTGGAATCTGAGCATTGCATGGGGCTTGAAAGGAACCATCCAATCAGTCTGGACCTGCATATCTGCAATCAGCTGAGTCGATACAAAGGCCCAGTCCAGCTCATTGCCGGTATTGCAAGTCTCTTGACCAGTTGCCAATATTTGAACGTGCATGACCTGTGCCATGGTTGTGGTCATAAAGATCTCCGGTGGGATGTTGAAGTCTCCAAAAACAATCACCGGTCTTTGAAGACTTGTCACAAAAGCCAGAAGCCCTGCCCACAGCTTGGAGTTGCAGTGACCTTGCATCCCTTCACCGCATTTGAAATATGTCATCGCCAAAATCAATTCACTGGTGCCAAAGGTCCATGAAACGCCATACCACCCACAACCATCAATGACCTGCTTCTGGACAAAGTGGAAATGCTGATTTGGTGGACTTTTTTACCGTCTCTGCAGCCGGCTCACCTAGCAGGTTCAGACCTCGAGTCGCCAGCCATTGCTGTGTTTTCTCGTGATCTGCTGGTCCCAAATGGGTTTCCACCATGAACAGCGGCCGCCTAGGGCGGGTGATAATCCATTGTCTCACTGCCTGGCCCAGTTGCGTGATGTTGGCAAAATCAAAATTAATGCCTTCAGAACAGTGGCGCTTTGGTTCTGGTTCTTGTGCAACTGTTCTCTTGGTGCCGGGTGTCACATCACATTCAATGTGTGCCGGAAGCAGTTTTCTAGATGGGATCGCCCAAACTTGCACAATCTGTTGTTTGGTTTTCTCAGACAGGTGCTGTATTGGTCTGGGATAAGCCCCATCATCGACAAGCCAGTAAAGACCTCGATATATGAAAACTGCAAAGAAATGTCCTTCTTGATGGGCAGTGCCTGAGTGACACAAAAGGCCGACAAGTGAATATTGCAACGTTCTGGTTTCTTCTCCATCCAGCGTGATCGGCAGATTGAAAATGGAAGGCACCTGCAAGGCTCGATGATGTTTGGTCCATTCACCATGAACTTGTTCATATCGGCCAATTTGTGCTACCCACAATCCTTGACCATCAAACACTTGACCCTCAGCAGTGTTCGCCCATGAAGCTATCAGGTGTTCTAGATCATCCGGTCCCTGAGATGCATGGAAAATCAAATGGACAGGGAATGCTCTATGTTGCTTGACCTCTTGTCTGAAATCGACCTGGTGATAGCTCTGGATCACAGTCTCCGTCTCTGCAATTGCCACCAGCTCTTGCAGAAAGTGATATGCATCATCTTGTTTGTTGTCATCAAATGTCTCCCACAAAGTTTCCAACCCTGGCAGCTTTGGCAAATGAACCACCTCATCTGTCTTGAGCGCCTCCAGGACTGCATTCGTGGTCTTGCACCACATTTGTGGGCCATCCATGAAAGCCCCCGCCCATGACCACAAGCGGAAAGCTGCATTGGCAAAACATCGATTGTTTGGATTTCCAAGCCTGCATTGCAAGCTTTGTGCCACATAGTCAAGCGGCCACATCGGACCACTCCTGGTTGCAGCCATCTCGGACTGCTCATCTGTGTCACTCAAGGAGAGCATGGGTTCGTCCATGTCTCCAGCTCCTCCTGTGAAGCCAGGGAAAGGTGCAATCCCTTCCTGACTTGTCAGCCGCTGACCGGCTGAACTCCCCATCTCAGGCCCGTCAAAGGAAAAACCCTCATCTCCTGAGCCAAAACCTGCACAACCTTGCATGCTCACATCGCTGCTGCCCCTGGATGCTTGTAACAAGGTTGTGGCACCCCTTTCATCAGCCCTGCTAGGTAACATCCTGTTACCCACACTTCCTTCTTTTTGCCGCGCTCTCAACAAGCTTCACGGCCAGGTCTTTCACCTGGGCTGATGTTGCCTGAAACCCAACACTGGCCATTGCAGTGACTAATGCTTCAGGGGAAAGTTCATCTGCCATTTCTTCAGCATCTTCTTGCTTCTGCTTCTCGAGTTGCTGGTTGTATTGTGTTGTTGTGCTTTGCAACTCTTTCTGTGCCGTCTCAATCTTGCCTTGCAATTCTTTGAGGTCTTGCAAGAGCTGGGTGTATTGAGCTTTGACAGTGTCTGCCTTTGCCTGCAAACTTGCCTTCTTTTCTGTCAGCTGCTTTAGGGTCCCCACCGCTTGTTTGACTTTGGATGCCAAAGGCGGTTCTGGTGGATCGGGGTCCACCAGTTTCTCGACCGCCTCCTTCAACTCAGTCGGCAAACTCTGAAGGTGCTCCTTTATCAGAGTGGGCAAATCAGGTGTACTGGGTGGAGCAGTCACCTGAACACCCAGTGACGTGCATTTCTCTTTGAAGGCATCCGGCAGTTGTTCCCAATGGTCTTTGAGTGCTTTCTGTAGTGCTGGATCTTTGGCCTTCTTGGCCTTGCGTGTCCGTTGCCCCCCTTGGAGTCCCGGAGGTGGTTCCAGCAATGCATCTTTGAAAGATTTCTTTGGCCAGCGGTTCCCTTCACCCTGGAAGTTCCAGGATGCCCAAGTCACCCTTCTGTTCTTCCTCAGGTCCGGAACCTGCGTGGTCTGCCATGCCACTCCGCAGTGATTGCAAGCCAGGTTGGGTCGCGTGACCAACCGATCTTCCCAGATCCAGCTGCTCCTGCAATGCGTGCACACTTTATAGTGTCTTCTCATGCTCTGGCACGTTCTGGCCTTCCTTCTCCGCAGACTTGTGGTGTTCTTGAATGTCTGCTCAGCCCTGTGGCCGTCAGCCACAGCGCTTGATGCTGAAAATGGCCTTGAGCCTGGCTTGAGCCATTCTTTCTTTATCAATATATATATATATATATAATATGTATATATATATATACATATCCATTAATTTCAGGTGTTTCTTGCCTTGACTTGTTCTTTGGAGTCTCTTTGCGCTTTTTCTGCAGATTCTTTATATAGGTGTTCTTCTCTTCCCTCGTTTCTCCACCACGGCTTAACTATCTTAACCCGGCGCCCCAACTGCAAAAGTACAAACTGTTTAGTTTTTGTTGTGAAAGCATTTATTTTTTTTTTAGTTTTATGTCGATCAAAGAAAACCAAAACATCTGAAGCCCGGAGGAGATGATTCAAGGAGTCCGATTGGAATTGGGCATCGAGACGCAAAAGCGACAAAGCGCGGAAGCACGTGCTGAAGATGCTGTGCTGGAGGTCCAGAAATCCTTAAAGGATTTGGAGCTTCGGATGCAGGTCTTCGCAATGGAAGAGGCTCAGAAGATGATCGGAGCCCTGATTTTTAATGGCAAGTCTAATGGGGTGCAGCTGCAGCAACCAGTCGGGCCTCTTCAGGTTGGAGTCCAGAGCAGGCCGAGTAGCTCTCCCACCGTTGGGCCGGCCATCACAACATCAATGACCGCGACGTCGGGTGATGTTGAGGAGGAAGCCATGGTAGCCATGGACCTCCTGTTGGATCGGCGTAAGAAGGCTTTCCAGACGGCCTGTCAGGGTGCGACTGGTGCCTATTCTGGCCCGGAGGACTGGCGATCAGCGATGCTTGCCTTGGTGGATTTGGGGCTTCTTCAGCCAGTCAGAGAGCAGGTGCAATCAATTCAGCAAGATTTGCTCCGTCAACGAGATCTGATTGAAAAGAAGAATCGTGCAAGGG
Source organism: Durusdinium trenchii (assembly GCA_963970005.1). Lineage (NCBI taxonomy): Eukaryota > Dinophyceae > Suessiales > Symbiodiniaceae > Durusdinium > Durusdinium trenchii. The sequence goes on along the minus strand of CAXAMN010027184.1, from coordinate 94,909 downwards.
AAAAGGATATTGCAGAGGCAAATGCCAAGGGACAGAAGACGGCGCAACAATTGAGAGAAGAATGTGATACTCGCAAGCAAGAGGCGGTGGAGAACTCCATTCAGTTTCAGAAGGTTTACAAGGTTATTCTAGAGTCCAATGAAAAGTTTACAGATGACATGCAATATGCCACAGACCGTATTCGTACCTTACAGATGTTGATTGATGGGCATACTAAGCAGATTGATGGGCATACCAAGGGCATTCTGGAATGCGCCACCAATGAAGACGCTGCAAGGCTTACGGACGCCATTCAACAATGTGTGGGAAAGGAGTCCTTCAGTGGTCAGATGTCTGACCTGAAAGCGATTGTTGCTCAGCAAAGTGAGAGAATTGGCTCCATCGACCTCCAGGTCGGCATGCTCACCAGGAACACAAGCTTGAGTCCCAGTGGCAGTAAACGAAGCTTAAAGAGGATGACCAAGTTGAAAACTATGAGGAGGGACGCCTCCAAGTCAAGTCTGGCAGCATCCACTGCACCAGGACAGGACAGCCTGCCTAGCTTCTTCGGAGAGACTGAGGGAGTCGACGATGACGACGATGAGGATGGCGGTCCAGGGTCCAATGGCAAACTCTCAAAGTCCAATGGCGGTTCCAGGGTAAGCCTGGCTGCTGGTGACTTCGAGGAGGAGTTGTATGATGATGAGAGTGAGTATTCAGAAGATCCAATGGAGGAACAGATGCGAGAGCAGGTCCAAGGCATTTGCATGGGTCTTGTTTGCTTAGCTCATCACATTTTGAGAGGTCCGCCTCAAGTTGGCCTCTCGCGCCAGAATCGTCTGCTGAATGAAAAGGAGCTTCTTGATGAGCTACTGAATCTGCGACATTGGATTACCCATCGCAGAGCTCCCGCGGACTGGAGCTTGGACCGATTGACAACAGTGGCTCTAAGATATTCGCATCCCAATCCTATGGAGGTCCATGGACCGCAGCCCGAAATGACCAGCATCCTGCATCAGACCAGAGAAGCACAAGCAGACAGAGGCCGAAGCTATCCTCTAGATGTCTCAGTGGGATCCATCGGAATTCCAGGAGGTTTTGGCAGCAGTGCAGGCGGAGGTGCAGGGATCATGGGTGGGCCACTTGAGGATACCACTCTGCTTCCAAGCCCTGCTAGCAAGATTCCAGGTCTGGAAGGCAGCGCAGTGGCGCCGCCCAAGACCAGCAGATCTGGCCAAGGCTGGAGGTCTCATTCCTTGAGTGCGAAAGTACCCATGTCTGCTCGAGAGCTTCGAGGTCACATGGCATCGACTTTGCCACCCCTGCATTGAGTGCTACATATGCCATGACGATGGGGCACAAAAGCGTGATCGCGCAACAGAATGCTGGGGAAAGCTCCGGCATTTGTCATTGTCTCCTACTGCAAAAGCACGTGTGAGCCGAAAAGAGTCTTTGTGAACACAACCTGATTGAGGGTTTGTCGATGGACGCTTACATTTCTTTGCCATCTCAGTCAAGGCTTTTGTTCTCATTCAATCTAAACATCTAAGCTTAGATTAGATGCCTCCTACACGCTCCTACACTACTGAATCTTCTCGTCCCGTCTCATCTCATTGCCTTCTCCGGCTTCATCAAGTTTTGCCTGTCCATCCACCAATGCTGATTGATGGAATCGACCAAGCGGAGATGCAGCATGTTCCCATGCAATTGTCTCATGTCAAGAATTTGTACCCTGTAGCTTGCAACCTCAAGCCACCAACTCAGCATCCTCCGCATTGCTTCGCCGGAGCAGGACTGGTTGTGATAGCTTGAAACCGCTGCTGTCAACATAATTTGCCGAGAATTTTGAGTGACCTTTGTTTTCTAAAGGCAATATTGCCACATTATTTTTGGCCACAGGACTCAGGAGCTATGGCACGCAGCTCTGTTCTGCCTCTCCTTTTGGTGGCTGCTCTCTTTGTGATGCCGGCTTTTGTGCCTTCCGCAGCACCCCGCAGTGCTCCCAATGCAGCAGCGGCATCTGCTGCAGCGGGCATGCTGCCGTTGCTTGTGGTGCAGCCAGCCCTGGCCGAGGACAGACATGCCATGCATGAATTGAATTGAGTACAAAGATGATTTGTGCAGTGTAGTGCCTTGCACGATGAAGTTGAAGTACGGCCAAAGTCACAGCAGGTGCTCCTTGTCTCTGGCATGCTGTAGCTCATAAGAGCAGAAAGTCTAGTCTAGTTGATGCAGGACTACATGATGCCTCCCAGCTGGCCATTCCTGCTGATCTTCGTTGTTCTGGCAAGCGCCTTGCTGGTGGTGGGCAACTTCATCTTCCCCGGGGAGAGGAAGGCTTGAAATGTGTGATCTTTGAAAAGCGGAAATTGAGGTGGAGCTCGTTTTTGAGTCTGCAAAGTGGCAGCTGATGTGTGATTTTGATGTGGTTTAGACTTTAGCTGAGCTGACATAGAAACTAGACCTGCGTAATCTGCGTGGGGAGAAAAAGATTCCAACGAGAGATGTGAATCGAAGTGAAGCCATTCCAAATCTCATGCTTGCGCATGTGTTCTAAATCCATTCTGTCTTGATTGATGCATGTGGCTCATGCTGAGGAGCAGGGCTTGGTGCGACATCCGCAGGGATGTCAAGGGCTCAGGACCCATGAGTTCAAGCAAAAAGCAAGGGCCGTTTGGCATTGCTCACGTTTGCTCCTTCTTTTGCCCAGGGATCTAGCTGCTATTTCTGCCAATGCGCTTCTGCCTCAGCCAATCAATGGCTGGTTGACATGTGGTGAATCCTTTCTTTGCTTTCTTCACAGGTTGGATCCGGATGATCCTTCCATCAAGGGCCGAAGTTGGGAAGCTGTGGAGAAGGCTGGAGCGTCCAGCCGCTGTTTCTTGGAATGCGGCTGAAAAGCCGGGCAGAAGGAACTACTTCAAGTGCCGAGGCCTTGAAGCAACGAGACGCCTATGTTGCATCACTAAATGGCTTGGAGCCCATGGCTTTGGAAGCACCAGGTTTTGGAACTCTATCAGATTATCAGGTCGTGTCGAGGCTTTTCCTTTTTCTAACAAGAGAAAGGGAGTTAACACACTACTAGCAATAGGAAGCTCCTAACTAGGACGCAGGATAGCTCACGCTTCAAGGAAGCTCCCCCCGGCTGAGGGCAGGGGGAGCTTCCTTGAAGAAGCGCTTGCACTAATGCTTTGGTTCAATTTACTATTCTCTTTTAGTTATTTGCATTTGCACTTGTGTCCACTGCCTGGGCTCAAAGTAGAGGGCTTGCCGTGAATGGTCGCGCAGCGTTGCGCATTTGCTTGAGGCCTGCCGGGTGGTTGTCTGACAAGATGCAATGATGCATTCCTTCTTTTTTGCCTTGCAGTGTTCTGAGGCGTTTTGAAGCTCCATCAAATGGAGTCTTCAACAGATGAGGAACAACTCTTGCCACCACATCAGCTCAAAGTGAAGGCCAGCGATCATTCTGAGTTCTGATTCAAACATGTCCCAGTCAAAAAAAACAGTGCCTCCGCATTCCTACCTGTAAGTCACACGGCATTTTTCGTGGATTCCTGATGTCATCCATGAAGTTGACACTAATTAAGGTGAACTCCATAGTCCATATTGTTGATGTTCGCACTTCCTCTCAGGCCTATAGCCGTTGGTGGCCAGCTGTTGCTGCACTTGGCTGCTCCGCTCTTGTCTTGAGGAGTGGTCCAGACTAATTGGGAGACCTGCAAAGACCCGCTGGAAGAAGAAAACTAGACCCACACCCGTGTGGGGGGCTCTGGTTCGTCCAGGAGAGCAATTGAGATTCCACCAGATTACTGCAAGTAGACGTTCACACCTACCAAATTCACCATTCCGAGGTGAGACAGGATGCTTAACAGCATACCGACCCAAAAAGAGTGCAAGCGACTTGTTCGTTTATATACCCCTTTTGAGCAGCTCAAGACTTTTCCTGACAATCTCAAACATTCGTTGTTGAACTTATTTGATACAATCAGAGTTGACTGGTGTGTGGCCTCAAAGATTGACGATGCGAAGGTGGCGACCACGCACTGGTGAGCACCCCGGTGAGCACCCCGCAATCAAACCCAGCCTTATTAAGAACCTTTTCCCCAAGACTCCCTAGTGTGACCACATTGTTTGGGGAATATCCATGGGTTGTTGGCCATCTCCCTCTTAAAGAGGCAAACCCGTATGACACTTTGGAACCGATCAGATCACGGTCCCGCAGCCCGAACCGTGCGGGCCGTGGGACCGTGTGCAGGTCGGTGCTCAACACCGACACGGCAAAGGACGGATCGGTCGCTTTTTGTCTCAGCACCGGTCGCTTTTCCTGCGACGTACCTGACTGGTCTGCAAGTGGTTCGAAACCAAATACCCGCACTGCAGATTTCATGTAGGATGTCAGGCAGTTGGAAACATCTGGAGGAATTTTCTATAGCAGCTTGGTGACAAACTGAGACTGACAATTGTAGGACCTGGAATCGCCAAGGGATTGTGTGAACTTATATTGTACAATTGCTGCCAACTCTCCCAAACCGTCAGCCCAGGTTCAAATGGTCAGACGGAAGTGCATTTCGAGTTGAGTCGTCAACGGATTTCGGCAGCTGACATCGAGCAAATTTGGCCAGGTATCAACGTAACTGGTCAAATTTTTGAGACTCCACAAGCACAAGCGCTGCACCCGAAACACATTGAACACCGTCTCCTGCGTTCGTATATTTTTCTTGTTTGTAGTGTCAGATTGACTATCCTGTTTTTTATTTTCTATATTCACTTGATAAGGACATGTGTGGAAGGAACAGCACTTAGTGGACCAGACATTTCCAGCTCTAAGGTCCACTTCGATGAGGGCACTGGTACTGTGACGTCCCAAAGCTTGAGCGACTACACAGCGCAGCTCCTCTCAGAGCCCTCCCCTTTTGGTGGTCAGACTTTCGGATGCAATTTGATGAATGGACGTTATATATTACTACTTATACTGATGCGTGCGTATTGTTCTGTTGATTCTGTTTGTAGTTTGACCAGTATTTCGTCCGCTTTCATGGGATATGTGGACGAACCATTCTGACAATCATGCCTTGGTGCACATGCGCTTGAACTCACGGGCTTGAAACCGGCCCTGCAGGCAAGGGGCTGTAAAGATCCCTGCAGGCAGCGTGACAGGGTGAAACCAGTCATAGCATTCTTGTTTGCCTCTAAGACACGCATCTTTTCCGCGTCCAAAACTCTACTCCGTCTTTTCGGGTGTCTCCGCAGATGTGTCTGCTTCCAGCTGTCAACTTCTACAGGAGAATCTTCCCAATAAGGGATCTGATCTACCCGTCCACGAAGATCAGAGGCATGGAAGCTCCTTTTGGCCAATCCGGCAGGTCAAAGCTCAAGCGATCAGCTGGACTGGGGACAATACGTGGTCTACACCAGGAAGCAGGCAGCTATGAGGGGTTTGCATTAATCCACTGTGAAGATTGGATGAGCAGCAAGAAATGGGATTGTCACGAAAGCTGTCATTAGCTAGCTGAGTTTGTTCCCACCACAGTGATCTTTCACCCAGACACGAAAAGGGGAAAATGGCCGTTGCGTTTGAGCATTGTTTCTTTGTTGAACCAGGACGACTCGGTGACATGCTTTTGCAACCGATTGCCCTAGGTTTGGTTTACCTCGGCCTCAAGTTCTCACAAGTCTAAGTTTCATAGTCCAGAGTCCATAGTTCTCAATCCGGACAGGTTAAGTTTCATACTGTAAGTTTTTGGTCACACGTTTTGCAGAGTTGGGTCGTCAATAAGTTGTCACATGGGCTACGCACTGCTGAGCTGCGTGATTTGAGAAGGGTTGGGATAGTACAAAAATGCATGAACTTCACACATGAGTCGCATCGAGCGCCTTTTTTGCGCTTTGCATATCCGAGGGCTATGGTTCACCTCAGGTTTGCTACATAGCGGCGCTGATTGCCTCTGGGAATGAAGCGGCAGACTATCACAGTGGTCTCAGCCAACTCATTCCTCCGGACAAATGCTTCTTGGATGTAATTTCGCTTTGAAGCCGCCTTGGCTTGGGCCCGGTAAGGTTTGACTCCAGAGGAAAGACAAAGAAGTACAAGGAAGGATGAAGCCGGTAGGGAATGAAGGCAGAAGGAATAGCCGGGAAAGACAGTCCATGCTTGTTACCCTTTCTATGCTTTTCTCCTAATAGAGCTTTGCGGCGGTTTGTAAGCTTTCTTCTGCTTTCCGAGGCACCACAGGTGATCTCTACCAAGCTGGCTTCAACCGAGCACTGCTGGGTTTGTTGGCGGCTTGCTCCGTAGATCCAACGTTGGCAGATGGAGGTCAAGGCGGGGGCAGTGATCAACTTGCTATGACATAGCCTAAGCATCACTTGCACAAAGTAATTGCTTGCTGAAACTCAGACTTAAGCAATCATCGTGCATCATGACTAAAGCATCGCACATCACCGTGCTCATACAGGCCCCGTGCTCATTGTTGCGAAGAGCACAGATGATCTGAGCAAGGCTCCTTCTTTGGACAACTCGGTATCTTGACGGAGATGAGCTGCCAATTTTTTGAACATGTATGACCAGGACGTAGGATGGCCAAGAACAAGAATTTCAAGTCATTTCATCCCGCTTGCTTGTGTAGATTTTTTTCTTGAGGGTTCTGTTTCCAAGGGTGTGCCTCTTGCTGATGTTCCTCTCCGCACTTGCCGCTTCCGTCGTGCACTTACACAATTGAACTAAGCACTTTCAGAATACACTGATGCTGGTCGCCTTCTCTATAGTCACTTTGTGGCTCATCTAGAAGCACTGCCGACATCAGTAGAGGGAAATGAACGAATTCTGTTTTTCTCACAAGATTTTCAAGGTGATGGATCTACAGGAAACCCACCCCTCTCGGACATTCCGCAAACACCACAAGAAGCATGTAACGACGATGACTCCTTTCCTGTCGATGCTTGCTTGCATGTACGACGATAGTTGTTTCGGTCTTCCTATTATATAGTGAAGTTTCCCCAAACATCTAGGATCACATGATTAATGATTAGTGCGTGAGCTATCCTGCGTCCATATGTAGGAACTTGCTTGTAGGTACTAGCTACCTAGCTTCTACTACTAGCTACCTACCTAGCTAACCTACCTCACTTCGCGGCCTACCCCGCCGGGCAAGGAAACAGGTGGTTTCCAACTGAGGACTTCATGAGGAGCGGCAATTCTTTGAAAGGACAAGTCATGGTGGCCTCCCGGCTGATCAGAGAGATGCAAAGCGGAAGCACAAAGTGATCATCATAAGCAATTCTTAGAATCAGAAGCAGTGAGGAAGCTGTTGGGCTTCTAGCAGCTGTCGCAGCTGTCGCAGCAGCTTTGCATTCTTTTTCCAGTTTCAGTTAGCAGTTGAGGACATTACCGCAGCTTGGATCGGTGGGTACATCCTCGCACACAAAGGTGGTGCTGAACTTTCGTGTGGAACCACATTTTTGTCATATGCACAGTTTATATAGCTGCATTTTAGCCCCTTCATAAGGATCGCGCTTTTTATGGGGTTGAAGGCTGTGGTGGATTTGATGGAGGGCAAGACGAACGGCTGATGACGACCATGCCAGATGCTTGCCGTGCAGTTTGTCGCTTTTGGGGTACTTCGCGCCTCAAGCACTTCAACAAGAATCTTCCGAGTTTGTCAATGCTCGAGCCGAGGAAGTCATGGTTGGCGCCTCAAGCGTTTGACGAAGTGCCACGCAAAATACTACTAGTAACAAGTGCCACGCTAGTAGTAACAAGTGCCTTACTA
>CAXAMN010027184.1:70392-87151 GCA_963970005.1 Durusdinium trenchii | reverse complement strand
GTAGTAACAGGTGCCTTACTAGTAGTAACAGAAAGCTATTAGAATTAAACTAAATTAGATAAATTCTAATAGCTTCTTGTTACTACTAGTAACAAGTGCCACGCTAGTAGTAACAGGTGCCTTACTAGTAGTAACAAAAAGCTATTATAAATAAAATAAATTAACATATATTAATAGCTTCTTGTTACTACTAGTAAGGCACCTGTTACTAGAAGCGATGCACTTGTTGCTACTAGCTTCTTCTTACCCATCAAGGTTCTCAGCTTCTTCATGTCCCAAGAGGCAAGATGTGACAGGGTGGTATGCAGTGACCAGTGGTTCGGAGCAAGAAACAGGCGGATTCTTGAAGGGTGCAAGTTTTTCATCTTTTGATTTCAGGAGATTGAGAAGCTTTCTTGGATTTCCTTGATATATATATATATTACATATTATTACAGTACATATATACACACCTATAGTTACTTGCAGCAAGAACAATAGTTTGTAAGGCTGCCAGGGTCATTTTTGCGTTGTAACAGCTGATTATGTTTGACTTGACATAAAAACAATTGCACTTCAGCTACTGCATGGCCTCCAAGCTCTTGGAGTTCAACCCTCATGAGGCAAGTGTGATTGCTTGAGAGGCCTCGCCAATTGCCAGTGAAGGCGTTTCCTTGCTGGTGCCTGCCTATGTCATCGGAGCCCGAAGGCGCGGAGAGAGCGGACAAGCGCAAGGAACGCACTGTGCTTCGCAGACGCCAAGGATCTTTGCCAACTTTGATGGGACCTCACGGGATATTGGCCCAGCTTTTAACCAAGGCGAGCGTTTTTTGCTACACCGCGACAGAATGTATTGCATGTTTGCCATGTGGACATCGCTTGTTTTTCTCAACGGGTATCTTTTGTTTTGCCAATCATGGTTGACCAAGGTAACCCTGTGGTAAATCTGGCTGTGCCCATGACCTCAGACCTGGTCCCGGTGCAGATTGGTGGACAGAGTGCCCAGATGAGTGCGATGAGTCCCTTTTTAGGCCAGAGCTCTTCCATAGATAGCTTGACTGCCCTTAAGATGGCAAAAGCATTGCCGATGCTGAGTAACAGCGGACATTTGGGGAGAATTCATGAGGAGCGTTCTCAATCAAATCTTTGGGAAGATGGTTTTTATGCATTGCCTTCGGACTTGAGAATGCCAGAAGGCCAATGGCCAGAGCACCCCTTGGATGTTTCTGTGTGTTGGGGTTGGTCTTTTCCTAGTCTGAGTTTTGCTGCTTTGGAGGTTTTCAGAGCATCAATCAACAAGCTGGGCTGGCCAATGATGTTCCTCCATGCAGGCAAGAGCTGATAGCGAGTGCTGTGCCATTTCCATCAACATATTTGCAGAGAAAGCCCGCTTTAGAAAGCGTCCTCGAAGTTTTGCAGCTAGAAATGTGTCAACTAGTAGCGATGGCCTCCACCCTAGTAGCGATGGCCTCCACCTAGTGGCTTGTTGCTTCAAGGAGGTGCCTTGTTACTAATGGCCTTGCATCTGAAAAAGGCTTAACCAGAATCCCATCCAGTTCCAGACGAGCGGGGATTATGGCTTCGAGAACCAGGCAGGAGAACCTTCTCCACGTGATCTTCTTGTCCAAATGAAAATCTGCCCTCAGAGTCTATGAGTCTAGGCAGCAACACTTAGACTTAGACGTCTTCATACCTGTAGTGACTAATTACTAGTGGGTGGTAGCTCAGCCTGTTGACCTCCGGTGCCTCCATCAGTGTATGCGCCAGGTCAAAGCTTGGTACAATGCAGTGTCCTTGCAATTCTGGCACCCCGACGTCCAGGTGGGGAACTTACAGCTTGCAGCTTCCAGTCTAGAAACAAGTGCCTTACTATAGTAGTAACAAGAAGCTAGTAGAAACAAGAAGCTTCTAGTAACAGCTGCATCGCTAGTAGTAACAGGTGCCTTACTAGTAGTAACAAGAAATTGCCGTGACAATCCGTGACAGGTGATATTGAAATCCATGGCTAAGTCCATTGGCTCTGGTCCCTGGGGATCAGGACAGCCCATCTGTTTGCCCCGACGCAGCAAAATGCCCACATGAATCCCACGCCAATCCCACGCGGAACGCGACCGGAAGACCTCAGGAGTATGGTGGGGCAACAGCCAGATCTTCGCACTGGTCGCCTGGATGGGCCAAGCGTTGGCTCAACAATCTTGGGACCAGGAGTGAGAAACAATCAACCGAGAACGCCAGAGATTTGTTTGGTTCTTTTGCATAGAAACGAGCTTGAAAAGAGCAGAAAAACAAGACCAAGAGACACGCCTCTGGACAGCACGCAGATAGGAGTTCTTAAGCCGCAGCGAGCTTTTCGGCTGGGGCTGGTGCTGAGCTCCGTTTGTTTTTGCAGGCTCCCTTTTTGGACTACTACATCTACTCAAGCTTCACAGAGAACCCCTCCAACCAATGTCTAATCCATGCGAGAGAAGACTGCATCAAGTGCCTGCAAAGCTGCGACGATGCATTTGCAGGACGGACCTGTGAGCGGAACCCGTGTGCTAATAGCTTCTTGTTATAAATTAAGATCAAATTAAATTAACTAATAGCTTCTTGCTCCTAGCAGCAAGGCACTTGTTACTAGAAGCGATGCACTTGTTCCTAGTAGCTTCTTGTTACTACTAGTAAGGCACTTGTTACTAGAAGCGATGCACTTGTTACTAATAGCTTCTTGTTACTACCTTCACTCTGCTTAGGCTATGAAAGTCTAGTTCGCTCTGAATGTAGGTCTTGAGTCGACGAGGACGACTACTGTTGCATAATGAGTAGCATTAGTTACTGTAAGTTTCCCTGAAAATATCTCTAGGAACCAATCATTTGTGCGTGAGCTATCCCGCGTCCAGGTACTAGAAGCTAACTTCGCCTAGTGCTACTACCCCTTTTATCTCTTCTAGCGGCCTCCCCCAGACCTCTTTTTCGTTCTTCGTGTCAGACTTTTTGTGTTTTTCTTGCGTCTCCAGGACCTGGCACGACGCAGAGATATTGCTGCATGGAACCGCAGCCGTGGATCCCATCCTCTGGGCTCTTTCCGCAAACCAATGACGGCAAGGCCGGGCACAGCAAAAAAATTAGTAGATCCCTCAACGTTGTGAGCCTTTGTAGATCCTGAACAGAGCCGAAATGTCTTCGAGTTGGATTTGCATCCCTTTTGACTTGGTTCCTTTCTCTGATGTCACCCTTGCTCCTTGCCACTGACAGCCTTGCATTCCCACGGACTTGCACGAGCAGATCTGTGGTGAGAATGGCTTTGCACACGTGCACCTGGGAAGTTAAATGCATCAGTTTTGGTCATAACTCCGTAGACTCCAGTATTCTGACAACGTTCACCTCCAGTGCTGGCCTACCCAGGTATGACCATTTCAAAGGCTCGACGGTCGGAGAACTCTGGAACGCTGTGAAAACTGCAGCTGCGACCGTGGAGGCGGATCCGACAGCCACAGCCTGAGAGGAAGAAACGCTGAGAGGATTGTTCCCTTTCGGATGCATGAACTACCCATAGGCTCGGAAGTTTGATGACACTGAGGCAACAACTTTGTTTGATGCTATGCTGCGCTGACACCATAGTGATTAGAGCGGGAGAACAAAGATTCTCTTGGCGAAAACTGTGCTTAGCTTGCTTGAGCAAAAAGGGGTCTTGGTTTTGGCTTTGTCGGGACCCTTCACTGAACGAATTGACTTTGCTTGCGGGTTCCTCGATCACTCATGCTGTTTAAGCTAGACTAAACACATCCTGGCTTGTTCAGCCTTGAGTAATGGGTACTACTTCAGTCTTACTCATTTGCAATTGCCGCATGCATTCTGGGACCGCAAGTTGGTTTCAGTACCCAGCTGATGCACTTCTGCATTCCACCCCTTTCCGCACAAAACGTTGGGTGCAAAACAGATTCGGACTCCCACCCTTTCACAGCGCTCAGCCATTGGGGGTGTCTCTCAGACTTGCCCCAAGTAGAGATCTGGATTCGCACTCTTCTTCTCATTGACAAGTGAATGTCGAGGCTACGACATCGACACCACTGAACCACGGGGTCCCAGCTTTGAGGAGCCGTGCAAGCTCGGAAGCCTGGAGTGGATCCAGATGGCTTATCCAAGATGGTTGGAAAGGAAGAGCTAAAGAACACGTATTCGATTGAACACACGCTACAAGAACTAAGAACATCCAAAAATCCATTCGCATATTTAATTATATAGTTCAGATCAGATGAAGGATCTTTGGAATGGTTCCGATAATTTTGATGATTCTACTGATGACTGTTTGACAATAACATGAAGCCTTGCGGGGGCACTTGAAGCTTGGCCGTTTCGTCTATTTTTTTGCAAAGTGCCGGACGGCACGGCACGTGACAAGTTGTTGTGGCAAAGACGGCCGGACCGAGTCCTTTGTACAGCACCTTTCCATGGGAAGAGAAGGCCAGGGCTCATGACGCTTGGTCCATTGATTTTGCGCGGAGTCTGAACAGTCCTTTTTGCGGTCCCACAGAGAATGAGAGGTAGATGGCTTTGACAAGCCAGCCTCGTGCAATTACAAGGCCCGGCCTTTAAGCTTTATGTCTGAGACACTTGATCTCTCAGACATTCTTGCCCAGAATTGGAGACATCAATGCCTGAAGTATAAGATTGGCACCCAATGTGCCACGCTGCAGATGGATTCAGGCGGGAGGGTGCATTCCACGGAGTCCCCTAGTAGCGTCCTTGCTCCTAGAAGCGATGCCAGGAGCCCTAGTAGCTTCTTGTTCCTAGTAGTAAGGCCAGGAACCCCTAGTAGCGTCCTTGCTTGCTCCTAGTAGCGATGCCCCTTGTTACTAGTAGCGTCCTTGCAAACCAGAGAAAACACATCCAGCTAAGTCTCCATTGGGTTGATCAAACTTCTCCATTGTCGAGCCTCTCAAAGGCGACGGCGAGAATGGCCTCAACCCAGCTATGCTGGATGCATTTCAAGTTGGGCCTTAGTTCCAATGTCAAACCTGTTTACTGACAAGCAATTGTGCAGGACAAGTTTCAAGACGGGAATCGTGCCACTTAGGATGCCATCATGGATCTGCAGGAGAAGTCCGCTTTTGCTGTCCCAAACGTTCTACCACTGCTTTTTTGCACTATTTGAGTTGAGGACAGGACAGATGTCAGGGTAGTCCTGTTAAAGCTGCAGCCCTGGTCAGCCTTTGGTACTTATTTTGCAAACTGGGCACAACAACTCCAACGAGGTCCACAGGGAAATTCTTTTCCAACGGCTTTGACCCAAAGCATCTCCTTGCGGAGTCCACCATGTCTGACGAGGCTTGGATCACTTGGATCTCTTTTTCCACATGAAATGTCATCCTGGTCAACTTCGTTTAGATAAGCCCCAAGGACCGACAGTCGGGTGTTAAGCAGGAAGCTGCTCAACTCGTGAGGCCATCATTGCATTTCAGATTCAGTATGCTAGGCACTTAGAGATTCGCATTGCATTCAGCCGGGTGATGATTTTCATGATATTCTCATGCCAACCTGAGGCCAAGGTCCTTTACTTCTTGCAGAGGCGACTCTGGATTATTGATCGTGCAAGATTCATCATGTGTTGACGTGCGGTAAAACCTTGCGCCAGAGTGCAGACCTTTAGGGCACAGCTCCAATAGCCTTACAGTACAAGAAAGAGATTTGGCTTGGTGCATACATCAAACAGCCTCAACTCCCATGAATGAAGACTATGCGCTGAAGTGTCAGAGTGCAGGCAGACAAGTCTAATCATATTGATTTTCGTTTCCACTGTCTGCTTTTCCTGGTCCCTGATGCCGCGATGGGCGGACAGCCCAGCAAAGTGCCTGGTGGGGCCTTTATGGCCATCAGGGAGAGAAACCCTGATGGCTTTTGCTTTGATGTCAACGGACCAATGCGATTCAAGGACATCTACTACAAGGTGCCCAGGCATCAAGTGGATAAAGGTACGCTTACTTCAAAGTGTACAGACCAGGGCTAGCAGCTAGCAGCTAGTCTTATGATATTTTCAATGAGGCTTGTCGATCTACTGATTCACGGCTGTTCAATGACCCTGACATCAGCTCCTGCTCTCGGTCTAATGAATGTCAAGAAATGGAGTGCTGCTGACTTCTTAAGTGTTTGGAAACTGAGGAAAGGAACCTCGAACCCAGGGAGAGGGAGTTCTTGGTGGACGACCAGCAGATTGATCGAGAGAAGCTGGGGGAGAAGCTTCCATACCTGGGGCAAAAATTGGAATGGGATGATAAAGCCAAGCAGTCTTGGCCTCGGTGAATGTCTTTCGAGGAATACCGCTCTTCGAGACTGTAGCCTAGGTACAAGCCCTTGGAAGGCAAAATGTGGGGGACCACAGCTAAAGGCTACGAAGTGGGGAAGTATCTCTACGACAGCTTCTTGGAGCCAGGGTGCAGGGCATTGACGGAAACAAGGGAAAACCCATGCAAGCCAGCTCCTTTCTCTCAACATATACACACACACACACTAAGAATCAGAGAAGAAATTTCTGCCCAAGTACAAAGATGGCAAACGAGTTCTTGTGCTGACCTTAGCTAGAAGAGAGTGTGAGTCTCTTGGCAACACCTTATTACAGAACAATCTGACATCTTAAACTTGGTGTGCAGCAAAGCGGCGATAGGTGGAAGAGATTGCCGAAGTGATGAAGGAACCATTCGTTTTCAAATTCCCACAATGGCTCCTCAGCTGCAGTGATCCGAGCTGGCGCCTTCCGTTTGACCGCAAGAGCTGTCCGAAGGTGAACAAAGTCGGATTCAGAAACTGCACTGTATTCAGAAACTGGTCTTCAGAAACTATTTCGTTGTATTCAGAAACTATTTCGTTGTATTCAGAAACTATTTCATCGTATTCAGAAACTATTTCGTCGTATTCAGAAACTATTTTCGTCGTATTCAGAAACTATTTTCGTCGTATTCAGAAACTCTTTTCGTCGTATTCAGAAACTACTGTCCCTCATGCTCAGAAACTCTTATTCCCAAACTAGGGGGCGATGTGAACAACCACCTGCGTGGTCAGTTGATGCGTTCTCTTGTATTCAGGGTGGGGTGGGGGGGGTGGGGCTGGGGCAGTAAGCTTCCGTAGGTGGTTGTGTGGACCAATGCTTTCGTGGGTTAGGGTGGGGTGGGGGGGGGAGGTGGGGGGGTGTGGGGCTGGGGCAGTAAGCTTCCGTGCATTGTTGAGGCCGGTGGCATTGTCGAGTTTCCGAATCCAAGCGGCCAGTTTCCAAATACAACAACCGTCGAGTTTCCGAATACAACCATTCCAGTTTCCGAATACAACCGTCGAGTTTCCGAATACAACCGCCGAGTTTCCGAATACAACCGTCGAGTTTCCGAATACAACCGTGACCGTCCGAAGGTGGTTCCCACTGAAGCGACAGAAATCAGTCCTGGTTTGGGAGGCTGGGCTTCAAGAAGCTGAGACCGATTCGGATGCGCTTGTTTACAGCATGGTGTATGAAGTTTCCAGTTTAGGAGAGGCGACACGGAGAGATACAATCGGTTTCAGGAGACGGAAGGATGTCCGAAAGGTCAGGTGCGGATCATTTACTCTGGCGGCAAATCATCCAAGCACGGCATGAGATCCTTGGCTGAATTTCGCAGAGGCACTTCTAATTATAGTATACAGGTATATACGTGTTTTTTTGCTTTAATTATTGATGTCACATCATGTCATGTACCCAAAGGCAATGGCCCTGAAGATGAATCTGGTGCCAGCGCGTGGCTTGTCTAATGTCACGCCATGTCACGCCCAAGGCCCAAGGTAAAACCATCATTGTATAACTGTATAACCGTATATAGCTTTGAGAGATTGTTTGTCCTGGCACGAGATGTCTGGCAGATGAATTCCGCTGACTTTTGCGAGGCCTGTTCACACCTACCATGCCATCAAGAGC
Source organism: Durusdinium trenchii (assembly GCA_963970005.1). Classification (NCBI taxonomy): domain Eukaryota; class Dinophyceae; order Suessiales; family Symbiodiniaceae; genus Durusdinium; species Durusdinium trenchii. The sequence continues at coordinate 79,257 of CAXAMN010027184.1, read as the reverse complement.
CGCTCTGCAGCCTACTTTCGCACATGGCGCTATATTTCCGTGATCTATGGAAGTCAACCCGAGGTCAATCTTGGACGTCATGCCGTAGATTCCCCTCGTAAGGAGGGTAAAAGGACCTTTCAGTGAGTACATCCGAGTCCATCGAAGAGGTCAGTTGAGAGGAGTTGGAAACCTATTATATGACGCAGCAGGATCAATTAACTCAGTGTCCCGTCTTCGCAAATCCTCTGAGTACTTGAAAACTCTCTCCGCTGAGATACCAAGCTGGCCAACGACGCCAGATACCAGGAGGCCGCCAAAAAGGCGCTCTGCGAGGTGCCGCCAGTGAGGCTAAAGTGCACCGGAGGGAAGAGTCCCAAATGCTCCTCGACGGAAGAAGAATGAGGAACAAATTCCTTTCTGCTAGGAAAAACACATGGAAAAGAAGGAAATGGAAAATCAGAAGGGCCCCTTTGATCAGGCAATTATTCAATTGTTTGTCAATGGATTCTAGGTGAAACATCAGGGGATTCAACTCAGGTGGCAAGTCGCCAGATACCAAGAGACCTTTTGAACTCCCTTTTGGTCTCACTTTCAGTCATTCTTGTCGTGGGGGAGTCGGTTGGACAAAGTGAAGGATCAAGGCCACGTGCCCTTGGGACCGATGGAGAGGTTCACAACCTGGCTCCAGCATTTGCATGTTGCACAGCCTTTGTGGTGCCAAGGTATTGATGTGGCCCAAGACTCAGCTCTGAACTGCATGTTTCCCACCGAAGCAGCTGTCACGAGTTTTCCCTAGGATTGGAAGCCTCCCGTTCAAGCCTCAGAAATGCAAGCCTTGCGTTTGCTTAGGGCTGCAAGAACTCCTCAACGCAAGCCTGCAGCCTGCCAGTTTAGTTTGTTCGACATCAAAGACTTCGTGCACCAAAGCACAGAACACGAGCAAGTTGCAGCAAGTTCAAGTTTATGGTATAGTCATGTATCGTCGGTATAGTGGTTTAGAAGTCAAGAAGGATTGATTTTGCACATTTTAGCCAGCAGCACAGCATCGGATCCATTTTGCATTCCTGGTTTTGCATCTTTGCGCGCAACTCAGCCACCTCCAAAGCCGAAGTTCCCTCGCGTTTGCGGCTTCCTGAACCCAAAGCCGCCGGTCCCGACACCGCAACTTGGATGCAGGAGATCATACGTACGAGATGGAGCACCTCTCCCCGGTTAAGTGGCGGAAACAAATCTGTTCTTGTTGAAAGTGCGAGCAGTAGACTGTCCATGCTTCTCGTCCAAATGTCATGGCCAAAACACGGTGACATTACCAGGCATTATAGGTGGCTGAGACCGAAGAAGTACTCACGACTCACAAGCTCGGCCCGGGACATCACCATGTCGTGTCCCTCTGAGGCCCCCAGTGCTCACCTGGCAGATAGCTCGGCAAAGTGTGGGAGGTGTTTGCAAGACGGATTCTCCACCACCGGGCTCTGGCGTGGATGAGGCCCAAAGTAGAAGACCAGTAAGAATCAACTTGAACATTTGACCAAACCAGACGAAACGAGCAGTGGCAGTTTCACCTGTTTAGCCCGCAGAAACCTGACGAAGAGCGTGCTGGTTAAAAGGCGCTTTTGGCGCCTTGGCTGCACCATGGAGCAAGCTATTAAGAACACCTAACGTATTTTGTGTGCCTATAGTTTACGTTTCTATTCAATTCAGCATGACCCTTCTTTTTGCTATTGTTCCCAGGTGCTTGTTGTGCTTCAGAAAAGCAGAGCCTTTGGTTTGGCCCAGACTACGTCTTTTCCTCCCATTCCCAGGAAAGTCTGCTGCAAAGACTCCGTGCCGCTGTGGGACAAAAGTGTGTGCGATTTGTACCGGCAAAGCTAGAAAGCCCAGAAAGCCGATGAATGCCCACGCACACATGAGTACTCACATCATAGGTCGGAGGCCATCGCTCTTAGGTCGGAAGCCATCGCTCTTAGGGTTTAGGGTTTAGAGTATGTGTTGACATTGTGACCGCAGACTTGGACCTTCCTTCATCTCTGCCGTGACTTGGACCTTCGTATTTCATGGCCAAGAGCCCTTTCCTCGATTGCAGGTTGCAGCAGTTGACTGTCGCTGTACTTCAGGGCACAGCGATGGGTGCCTCGAGCTCAGAGATTGTACTGAACTTTGACACCTCCATGCCTCCATGTCATTTTCATGCCCTATGAACGTGGGTGCAGTCTGAGCATGCGGATTTGCAACATGAATGATCAGTTTGCTGAGGCTGGCATTGGCCTGGTGTGCGCTTGTGACTATGTAATTTCAGTTAAAGGTGCTTCATTGTTGGACCGTGGTAACGAATAACACATTTCGGCCATTTTTGCAGGACTTGATAGAGATGTTGATCTCCTGCTAGGTGCCTTCTTCACCATGAGCGAAGCAAAGCTTGGAGCAGTTTCCTGGAGGGATTTGCACCGCTCAACTGCTTTGAACATACCATGTATACTGAGGCGACTAAGACTAGGTATAAGACGATCACCAATCATACTGTGTTAGTCACTTGTGAATGTTCACTGTTCAATTGCTCGTTTCATCATACTTCCTAAGGTTCCCTCTGCAGCATTGCCGTACATCACAAGGCAAGACATGACCGGTCACGGTGCTAAATCAAAGGCTCTTTCTGGCAGGCGGTGCACTTTCATCAAGAATGTGCCAAGGGCTCAGAGGGAAGAACTACAGAAATCGAAAGGCAACCGCACTGTGCCGTCGAAGCTTTGAAAAGCGTGACATACTTGCGCGATACAAAGGCATTCTTGTTGAAGTATAACATTTCCTGCCTTCTAGGTATCAGTTGGTTTTGGCTGGTGCCAGAATAAATGCAGAGGTTGCAGAGGACGGTGCAAGAATTCAGTTGCAACACATTGACCAAGGCTTGTACTGTTGTCAGCACTGTCATTTTGCTCGGAGGAATATGGATTTGTTGACAAGGTTGTAGACGAGGCAAAAGATCTCGAGGCTCTCATCCGACCTTAAGAAGGTCCAAGTAAATCGGGGGTAGCCTAGAGCGGCAGCGACCGACAAATGTTTGGCCAAGTCTTCACTTGACAATTTATGCTAAATTACCAATTTTGTGGTCTGTCAAAGCTAGTAGGGGGGGAGACCATCGCTAGTAGGTTGGAGGCCATCGCTAGTAGGGGGGGAGGCCATCACTAGTAGGTTGGAGGCCATCGCTAGTAGGTTGGAGCCCATCGCTAGTAGGTTGGAGGCCATCGCTTCTAGGTTGGAGGCCATCGCTTCTAGGTTGGAGGCCATCGCTAGTAGGTTGTTGGAGGCCATCGCTTCTAGGTTGGGGGCCATTACTAGTAGGTTGGAGGCCATTACTAGTAGGTTGGAGGCCATCGCTAGTAGGTTGGAGGCCATCGCTAGTAGGTTGGAGGCCATCGCTTCTAGGTTGGAGGCCATTGCTAGTAGGTTGCAAACATGGAGTAGACTCGGTAGGTTGAAAGCCAAGCGGTATGCGATCGGATGACGCTTTGTGCGCCTGGTGCTGTGGTAGGGTGCCCAGTGACGTAGCTTTCAACACTCAGACCAAGCTAGCAGCCAGAACTTGCTTGTTTGCTAACCCAAAAATCTCGCTAGTTCAACCGACTGCAATAACCCCTTTTGCTTATGCTCAATGCCTGTACGATGCTCAATGCGTTGCTTTCGCTGAGGCTGCCACCAAAGAAGTTGTCATGAATACTGACTGGACCTCAAATGCCCCTCCATCCACAAGGCATATTTGGAGTGTCTTTGTGTGTGAGGTGGGTGTGCCACCCTCCTCTTTCATGTGGCCTTGGCATGTTTGGAAACGAAGACTACCTAGAAGCGATGGCCTCCAACCTACTAGCGATGGCCTCCAACCTACTAGCGTTGGCCTCCAACCTACTAGCGATGGCCTCCAACCTACTAGCGATGGCCTCCAACCTAATAGCGATGGCCTCCAACCTACAAGCGACGGGTGATATTTATTGAATTTTCTCTAATGTCAGGATGAACTATGTGGCCAGCATCGTGGCTGATATCCGCAAAGGCATGGCTGTCGGTATTGCATTGTGGTGATGCAAAGCACGGTCGAATGGTCAGGCCCGGAGAGCAAGGCCGGCATGGAGGCAGTTCAGCAGAAGCCTCGAATGAAGTGCAGGATTTGAAAGGCATTTGGATGCATTTGGTATGGTGCATTTCCTTTTCATGATCTGAGGAGCAAATCTCGTCCAAAATGGGTACTGGTGGCTTGTGTTGGCTTGAGAAATTGATACAGTTCAGAGTCATCAGCGGCCATTTGTACCGATGGCAAGCCAGGCAGACACCGCAATTGCGCCGTGAGCTTTGTGAGAGGTGTGTTTCTGGACGGCCAAAATGGACCAGAGATGCATGAAAGCTTTGCATTGGTGCCTTCTTCCGCAGTTTCCTCGTGGTAAAAATGAGCGAAGTATTCTTTCAAATCTTGGTATAGCTGCATGGCCGTAAATGGAATTGTTGCTGTGGGCTTGATTTTTGCCACTTCCTCTAGGTTGGAGGCCATGGCTATTAGTTAAGTTTCCCAAAGACGCACGGGAGCTGATTTGACGTGGTGAGTGGACGCGTGGCTCAAGAGCGGTCTCGACCGCTTGCGGCCGGGAGGATGTTCGGCTTGCTGTCGAGCCTAGGTGAAGCGTCAAGAACTGTTGCAGCGCCGGTGTACATGAAACGGGGGGATGTGCCCCTTCATACTCCGCTGGACACCACGAGCACGGACCTGAGTGGACCACTTGAGGAAAAAAACACGAAAAGAAAAACAAAAAACAACTGCGTGACATATCGAACTTGCGGATGCTGCGTCTCGCCCCTCAACGGTCCCTTCCGCAAAATTTGTGGGGTGGTTTCCAGACAGTTGGTAACGTCACTTGACTACCCCAGACACCACGGCTAAGCCACACAAGCATAAGGTGTAACGCAGGAATCAAGATCGACAGCGTAAGACCGAACAACGATACGATACACATTCAAAAGACGAGAAAGGTACTGGACACCATCAACTCACTGTTGGGCATCTACTTAAGATCGGGATCACTGAATGACATGGTACTAAGATCGCTCAGTGAGCCCTACAAGCCGTCGCACTCTTAGCTTGTCAGGGCTATTTCCGTACCAAAGGCTCTGAGATCTTGGACCTAACTACTCAATGCTACTGCTACTAGTAGTAATAGTAGTAGTAGTAGTACTACTACTACTACTAATCCTACTGCTACTGCTACTGCTTCTGCTGCTGCCACTGCTACTGCTACTGCTTTTGCTACTCCTACTCCGACTACTACTACTACTACTACTACTCCTACTTCCACTCCCACTCCCACTCCCACTCCCACTACGACGACTACTACTACTACTACGACGACTACTACTACTACTACTACTACTACTACTACTACTTACCACTAGTACTGCTATTACGACGACTACTACGGTAGTACGACTACTCAGACTAGCACCACTAATACCACTGCAGCCACTACCACTACCACTGCTGCTGCTGCTGCTGCTGAAGGGCAACAGTTTTCAATCGCGTTGTTCTGATCTCCACAAGCAAAAAGCGCTGCTACAATTTGACACGTCCATCCACATCTCCTTGCCAATAGAACTTTGGCGGAGGAGTTTCCGCTGAAATGACATGCAAGGGTTGCAAGTCATCTCCGCTTTACACGTGGTGTACTTTTTTTGCACAAACAATATATATATATATCTGGCAACAACGTTGTACGCATTTATATATACACCAGGTTCTCGTTTGGCAGAAAAACACGAGCATCCTTTCTTCGTAGTGTCGCTCCGAAATGCGGAATCCGCCAATCATTACGTCAATCATAGCTGAACGCACAGCACGAGATGGCCTACTGGCCGAATGTGTTCTCTCGCTAGCGTTGCCGTAGTCCCTCTTGGTGCTCACAGCTCAGTCTGTGAAGTATTTTTTGTGGATGCTTGGATGCATCTTTATACAATTTAGGTCGGAGTCAAATATACTAACACGACCTCAACAACGGAGGCCAGAAGACCAAACTGGAAGAGCAGAGCAACTACCTGATGCCTCAACACACTTGAGAAAACGTCTTGGAGAGTTCCACAGATCACGGGATACACACGGATCACATTCAGGAGGATTCACGAGTGATCACGTGTGCACACGAAGCACTGTGAGGTGTGGTCTATCGCACGCCGAGCACCATCAGCAGTCCCAGCCAGAGACTCGGAAGTTTCTGATCTGATAGTGAAATGCATTTGCTCGGCATCTTCATCTTCAGGCATTGTGCAACGGTCTGTGTCTCCTTTGAGCCCCACTAGTCGTACACCCAGCTAAGTACAGTTGACAGGTCACTGGAGCAATATTGTGAAGTGTGAGTTTGTTCTTTAGGGATTCGACGCGAAGCAGACAGTCCCGTTGGCAGCCCGAGCCGTGAGCTCAACTGTTGGTTGTTGGAAGAGGCGACTTGAAGCCAGACAGGAGCGCCGTGGTGAGGCGTTGTTTATCGAGCTGTAAGCCCAGTGAGCAGCCCGAGTGCAAGACTGAGTTGGCCAGCTTTAAAAGTAGGACTGGACATGGAAATGCGTTATGTGGACTGAGTTGTTCCGAGGCAACGTGAGAACCATCATTCCCGTCAGTAGTCCCAGCCCCAGCAGGAGAAGTTCTTGAAACTTGAGAAACTTTGTTCCTAGTAGCTTCTTGTTACTAATTAATAGCGATGGCCTCCACCTAAAAGCGTCCTTGTTACTAGTGGCTTTGAACGCAAACTTCACAGGACATATTTCCGCCATGAGGCCCCACAAAGCGTGCCGCGAGTCCTGTTAGTAGTCCAGGTGGTGTGCCTAGGAGGGCATTGCAGCCAGTTTCAGGATGTGACCCAGGGCATTAAAGGAAGGAATCATATGCAGTACTATGCATTATCATGAAACAACACGTGAAGAGGAGCATACGGTGTGCCGCCTTGACAAGGCAACGTTTATCGGGCCGTCAGCCCGGTGACCAGTCCAGGCGATTAGACACTTGGTGGTGAAGGCTGCTTTTTGGCGCCTGGTGTCCAGGCAGTGTGTACCGTGCCGTGAGCCCTGCGACCAGTCCAAGCTGCGAGCTGAGATCTGGAAAGTGTATATACCGAAAAGACTGTTGGTGCTTACGCCAGCCACAGGCAATGCCCAATCCGTGCAGTTACCACAAGCTGTTCCTGTTCCTGCTATTAGCCCAAGCAGCAACCTTACTTGAGTTTTGCCTAGAAGTTAGAATTATACATTAGGAATCATTATGACACGTAGTGATACAAATTGAGCAAACGACATATTGCAAGAATGAATTGTTGAGGCTTTGTTCCTGTGCTCAGCCCTAGTTGCGGGCTCATTGGGAGCTTCTGAGTCTTTGTGAGCCTGAAGTTGTCACATTTTGAGGCCTTGTAGCCCCTGTGAACAGTCCGAGTGACAGCCCCACGAGCAATGCAGGTTGGAATCTCAAAGGAGCAACGTTATAAACCTCAAAGGATTTAGCTAGGCTCAAGATTATGAGTCTTTGCAAAACAAAAACTGCAGTTGGGGAAAGCTCGGGGGAAGGTTGGAGGAAGGTTTATAACTGTAACTTGTTGATGAATGCATTGTGAATTGTGTCGTGTTGCGAAAGGGTTGGCGAAAGAGGGTTTCCGTATGATGCATTTCATCTTGTACGATTTGTTTCCTGACTAGATTAGGCGATTGCTTGGGAGACAAGACGTACCACACAGAGAGACAGGTAGGGAGACAAGTGGGAAGACAAGGCATGGTGGCGACCTCTAAGGCATCGGCTTGGCAGTGATACGCATTCAAGCTCAGTCCTGTGCATCCCTGTGGCACAAACCAAGTAGTTTGCCCCACTACTTGGCCCTCCACGGTAGACTCCACAAGTTCGCAATCGTTCAGCACTCCAGAAATCCACGACACCAGCAACCTCGGCCAATCCACACTGACTTTGGCCCTGCTTAAAGGAGCACCGAGTCTGTCAAAAGGTGATGCAATGGTGTTCTCAAAGAAAACAACAAAACAGGACTCGACTGGGATTCTCCTAAGACCGTAAAATGCCGGCTTGAAAGGGCTCACACTGCTGCGCTGAGTACAGCTGTCAGCAATCCAGCGGAAGAAAGGTCCGTGCTCACTAGCGAAAGAGGTCTTAGGGCTGAGCGGGTCGGCAAAAGCTAAACATGCAGCCGCGAAAGCCTTGAGCTAATCTTAGTGAATTTTCCGCCACACCGTGGATTCTGGCCATGTGACCTTGTACTCTCTCTCTCTATATATATATATAATAATAGTAATGATAATAACACTAGTAATAATAATAACAATAGTATAATGACAATAGTAGTAATAAAAATATTATATATATATTTATATTTATATTTATATATTTATATATTAGTGTTCATGATCAAATCCAGCCATGTTTTTGATTGCGTAAAACTCCAAGAAGCACCTATCATTCTATAGAGAGAGAAAAGCCACAATATGCACCTTTAAGGCTTTTCACAGAGACAAAGATGACAAACATAGAGGCCATAGCCTTTAGGTTGGAGGCCATCGCCTTTAGGTTGGAGGCCATCACTAATAGGTTGGAGGCCATCGCTAGGAGGTTGTAGGCCATCGCTGGTAGTTTGGAGGCCATCGCTATTAGGTTGGAGGCCATCGCCTTCAGGTTACAGGCCATTGCTATTAGATTGGGGGCCATCGCTAGTAGGTTGGAGGCCATCGCTAGTAGGTTGGCGGCCATCGCTTCTAGGCTGGAGGCCATCGCTTCTAGGTTGGAGGCCATCGCTAGTAGGTTGGAGGTTGGAGGCCATCGCTAGTAGGGTGGAGGCCATCGCTTCTAGGCTGGAGGCCATCGCTTCT
>CAXAMN010027184.1:50997-70382 GCA_963970005.1 Durusdinium trenchii | reverse complement strand
CTAGTAGGGTGGAGGCCATCGCTTCTAGGCTGGAGGCCATCGCTTCTTGTTTGGAGGCCTTTGCTAGTAGGTTGGGGGTTGGAGGCCATCGCTAGTAGGTTGGAGGCCATCGCTAGTAAGGTGGAGGCCATCGCTAGTAGGTTGGAAGCCATCGCTATTAGGTTGGAGGCCATCGCTATTAGGTTCGAGGCCATCGCTATTACGTTGGAGGCCATCGCTAGTAGCCACCTAGGCTCAGGCCTCCCGGCGCGTTCGGTCGCGCCCCGGCGGTGGTGGAGCACCTGTGGAAGGTGTACCAGCTGGGTCCTGTCATGGCCATGGATGAGAGGTTTCCTCCTGCCGCTGCGAGGGAGGTGTTGTCCGCCTATGGTTTGTGGGGCGATGCTGGAGGGTGGCTTTGTGAGCGACCTTCTTTGCTGGTTGATAATCTGGCCTTGAAGAAGTTTGACGACCTGTTTCTGTTTGAGGCAGACCACTTGACTGCCAGTGGAAGAGGTTTGCGATACATCGATGCTGAAAGTGTCTGGGTTGGACCTGATGACAAAATGCCACAGTCCATTACCTTTGATTGGAAAGCTGCTGACAAGAGCTCCCTTCACAACATGTGCATTCAAGGCATTGATGGCAAGTGCATGATCTGGAACGCTGCACTGAATTTCCCTGGCCCGGACACTAGAGGATACTTGTCTATTGACAACCAGACTTTGGTGCTCCCTCTCAAGAAGGCTGATGTTGGGCCGATCCATATCCTGCATTTGTTTGGAGGCTCGTTCGGTGGATGGACATTCGCCACACAGCTGTTGAATGAGATGGAGGTAGACATCGTGTCAGGCTCCATTGAAGTTGACTTCAAAGCTGCACGAAGCTACGCCTTGTCACATAGATGTCCTCTCTTGTCAGCTGAGCAGGAACTCCCTCCTATGGCACTTCACTCCTTCAAAGAAGGCTGGTGTATTCATGGAGATATCATGGACACTAACTGGATGCAGGCGGTTGCATGTTGGGCACCGGAGGTGATCACGATTAGTGCCCCGTGTCCTCCTTGGAGTGGTGCATCCTCTCAGAAAGGTCTGCACACCACTGAAGGGCAATTGTTCATGAGAAGCATTGGTCTGTGCAAACTTCTCCGCCCCAAGATCATCCTGATCGAACAGGTGGCTGGATTTCACTCTCACCCTCATCGCATGTGGATTGAGAAGGCCCTCTGGTTCTCGGGGTATCAGCTCAGATTCTCGAGAGTTATCGATTTGGGCGATGTCATGCCTGTCCGACGACTTCGATGGCTTGGAGTTGCTTATTTCATCCATGAAGAAGGTTTGCAAATGACTTCCATCTCGTCATGGTCAATTGCAAGGAAGATCTCAGTGATGGAACTTGATTGCCTCCGCTCTTGGCCTCAAGAGGTGCTCGACCAGCTAGCGGTGCCTGACGCGGCTTTACGACAGGCCAGAGAACATCCGTTGGATCGAAGTACCAAGCGCCAGAAACGGGAAACTGCTGAGGACGCTTATGAATCACATATCTTCCGTGCCACGAGCTGTAGTCTGCCCACTTTCATGGCCCAATATGGAAAGCAGCACCAGTTGAATCCAGACCTCTTGGATAGCAAGGGCTATTTTGCACATTGGTTCCAACCGGCTGAATCTGATATCCTTCGGTTTTGGCATCCTCTTGAGGTAGCCCTCATTCATGGAGCTTGGAGTGGCATCTGGATGGGGCATGACCTGCACCTGGAGTGGAAGGGTTTGGGAAACCAGATCGCTATCCCGCATGCACTTTGGCTCTTAGTTCAGGGAATCAACATGCTGGAATCTCGGGATTACCGCCTTTCCTGGGAGGATGTTTGGGGGTACTTTGATGGTCATCGACTCAAGGCCTCCCAACTCCATGCTGAGATTTATCCCTCGGGCACAATGTGGATGGACCATTCTGCACGATTCCTGTTGCATGAGGACCTCATTCAGCAGCTATTCCGGGTGGGCTCTGACCATTTGCCAAGCAACACATTCTGGACCCCGGAGCTGGGTATTACACCGCTGCAAGGTTTCTTGCATGATCGAGATCCAGTTCTGGAGATTCCATGTCTGAAGCCGTGGACGCCCCATGCCATTCAGGTCACTCAGCATGAATCACTTGAACAGACTCTGCCCATCCGGGTTTTGCTCAGGTGCCGGATTCTGTTTGAGGGCATTACGAAGATGTTTCAGGTGGAGCAAAACACTCCTTTGGCGGCTTTGCAGGCACTGTGGAAATCTTCACTGAGGCATGAATCTGAGTCTGAACAGCTGGAAGACCAGGATCGTTTCTTCCCTCTCGCGGAACCAGCAAGGGATTGCCAGGGAGACAGTGGGGGCTGGTGCATTCCGGTCATGCAGCAAGCTGATGTTGACATGAGATTCGTACCCAAGGAAGAGTTGGTCCAGTCCCTCTTTTCCAGTGAGGAGCAGGAGCGATTGTGGCACGATCAATTTGATTTGGTCCCTCTTCGCTCACACATCATTCCGGAGATGGTGCTGTCCCTTCATGGTTGGAGCCATGCAAGACTCAGTCTGACAAGCCAACAGATTCTGCAAGAAGCTACTGCTGTCAATTGTGCCTATCATTGGAGGCATGCGGATGACACACACATTATCCATGGGGTGGGTGAGCACCAGAGTTGTGCTATCTGGGCTACTCTATGGGAAGAAGCCCTCACCACCGAGGGACGAGCCACTTTCAATCTTCAGACCTCTTCTTCAGTTCAGGAGGGATCTTTCATGATCAAGGCACAACTCCGATCGATGGTACCCCTTCCTCCTGCTCAGTTCATGTTATGGTGGGCTGTCCGGGCTGTGAGAAGCACTTTGGATTGCATCAAGGTCTCGGAGGGAGTGTTTGTGGCTCTGAAATGGTGCAAGAGATTACTGTGGGAAGGGCATCTCGTGCCTGAGCTGGGCTTTGATCAGCTTTTGGCACTGCTTCAACAATTGTGGAACCCTGTTGTTGATTCGGAGGAACTGCGGTTGATTCATGGGTTCTCTGCTTCGCGCATTTTGCCAGAGCAGAAGTTGGGGCATCTTCGCCATATGGATCAGCGTGGCCATGCTTATGTCCTCCACATTCTCACCCGGATTCAGGGTGGGGGCAGCGGTGGAAAAAACCCTGAAACTGTTGCTGTCAAGAACGAGATTGCCAGCATCCTACTGGATTTGCAATACGACATTGCATGGGTTTCCAAGACTGTTGACACCCTTTTCCGGCACATTGGCTTTAATGCTGCTGCAGCCTTCCTTCGTGGTAATGATGGCTCAAAAGGGAGGGGGATTCTGCAGGCCATCGAAAGTGTTGGTGTTGATCTTCCTCGCAAGAGATCAGGGGCCCAGGATTCGCAGAGCTCTTCCAGGCTGGCTCAGGTTCAGAAGAAAAGGGCACCCCAGATCGATCTTTCTGGTGTCACCATCATGAAGGGATTCATTGTCAATGAAGATGGCTCTGAGGCTACACAGATGCAATCCTTTGTGCCACAATCCTCTGGAGTGATGTTGGCTCATTTGGAGCAAGCTCTTCCCTGGATCCGAGAGAATGTGGTGCTTTCTAAGGATGAATTGGGCATTATTGTTGTCACGCAATCCAGCCTTGACACTTCGCTCAAGCACCAGACAGTCACTGTGCCCTGCGCCATTCCTGGAGGGGAGGCCATCATCCTTGCGGGAATCCTCATCCAATTCGGGGAGAAACAGCTTAGGTGTGCTGAGGGGGTGCATAAAACCACCAACCCAGCTTGCTGCAGCATCGCCTTCACCTTATGGCGAGAGGATTGGAATTCTGAAGAATGGGGTCAGCTCCTAGATGCTACAACACCGTTCATTGTCAATGCATTCAACCAGGCTGGACGCGTGCAAATGATCTTGTCTACTTGGGGACGCTCCCTACGACATCGTGGAAAAGCAGTGGCTGCTTCCCAGGCTACTTCGGTACAGCTGCACGGGTCGACCATGCCAGAACACCTGATCACCATCTTGCAAGCGAGCGGATTCAACAAGATTTTCTGCACACCGAAGAATGAGAGTGGTCGCCAGGACCTACGCTTTCGCATTGTATGGATTGATGGTGACTTGCCCCGGCTCACCACGTTGTCCAAACAGACCTCTGGCTGCATTGGCTTGGTGAAAGGCCGCACTGGAATGGGGTTGCGTTTTCGCCAGGAAGATTTCTCGGAGGCTTGGAAAATCATTTGCCCAGCGAAGGAGGTCCCACCAGAATTGCAGGGTGCCACATGGTACAAAGTACAGCCATTGCCGTATGGCACATCGAGGGACATGTTACTGCAGTGGGCCAAAGCATATCGCTGGACAATTCAGCCGATTCGACAAGTCGGATCAACTGCATGGCTGATCGCGAGTGCAGAAGCAGTCCCTGAGGGTATCCTCCTGTTCAACTCCTCTCCGGTGCTTGTCAAGGCGTTGCAGCCCAAGACCAAAGCTTCGCAGTCGCCAGTCGTGGCAGGAGATGTCAAGATCAGCCCCACGACACTTGGGGCCTCTGTTGCTGCTCCGATCCCGAATGACCCTTGGGCTCAATACCTGGCCACGCAGGGACGCTCAGTGCCGGCAGTAGGGAATGCCCGCTCAGTTACGGGACCCACGGAGACCAAATTCAAAGAACAGGAAGGAAAATTGCATGCCCTGGAAGTTCGTCTGGCATCAATCGAGGCATCGAGCTCCAGCTTTCAGACTGAGACTCAGAAACAGATATCGACCCTGGATACGAACATCCGCCAGCAGAGCCACGACATGCAGAACCGCTTCCATTCCATGGGCCTACGCTTTGAGGAACACCAGAAAGAAGTGGCCTTGCAGCTTCAGAATACTGCTCAAGCTCTGGAAGCATCAGTCATCAAGACCATGAAGACTGAGAATCAGGCAATCCATGGCACATTGGCTGCGCTGCAACAAATGTTCCAAGACAACTTGGGCAGGAAGAAGCCCAAGGAGAGCGCTGAGTGATGGGGCCGGGCAAGCTTTAATTCACTATGGTTTTCTTGTGGGTGTCTTCCCACTGGCGGCTCCATGGTGGTTGCATGTGACACCTTTTTTTGTCATCCAGCTCAACCTCATTGTCAATGGAGGTTGTTCAGACGTGTTCTTGGACACGCAATTCGATTCGGTGAAGCTCAGAACCCAGGACCTGATAGCCTTTTGTTTGGGCTGTGCAATCCCACATCCCTGGCCAACAAGGTTCCTGTTTTCCGTGAACTCCTACAGGATTATCATTGTCACTTCATTGCTGCAGCTGAAACCAGTGCTACTGCTCCAACTCAAGCCCTTGTGGCCAGGAACCTCAAAAAGCTGGGTTTCTTTTCAGCCTTCACGACTCCAGCACCCTCGTTGAGGGCTCGTCAAGACCAACAAGTCAGCCTGCGCGGAAAAGCAACTGGATGTGCCAACTTCAGTTTGTTTCCTATGCGATTTGCACGTTGTCCCAAACTGGTTGATCCTGGCATGGATCTTCGCTTCATGCACATCATTGTTGATGAGTGGAAGTTGCAAATCATCACCATTTACGGCCTCACTGCTTCGCACGTCGGTGCCCAGGACTTCAACAATGCTCTCTTGGCATTGGCAGCTCAGAGGGTCAAGCAAGTCAACCTTCCTGCGATTGTCATGGGAGATTTCAATGCTGATGTGAGTAAACTCTTGGCTTCTCACGAATTTGCTCAAATGGGTTTCCTTCATTTGCAACAACTCTACGCTAACATGTATGGCGAGGCCATGCCACCCAGCTGCAAGGAGGCCACGAACCCAGATACTGCCTTCTTATCTCCAGAGTTGGCATCACGGCTGACTGCTATTTCGGTTCTGCCTGATTCACTCTTTGATGCACACAAGGTGGTTACTTTTCGATTGAACATCTCTGAGGGACCTTGGCTCAAGCAAATTTGGCCAAGACCTAAGGCTTTCACTTCGTTTGCTTTGCCTGCCAAAACCTTGGAGGCTGCCTCCCAGGATCTGCAGGGTCTGGAAGAGCCACACACTCTCGAGGAATGGGGTTCCAGGGTTGAACTGACGGTTGATGTTGCTTTGCGCAAGACTCCAGTGGGTGCCAACTTGCCGAGACGCTTGCCTGCTTCTTTTCGGGGGAGATGTAAACCTGGCCGTCCGAAGACCATTTTGGTCACTGATCTTGTCCCCAAGGCCCGGCATGGGGATTTCGAGCCAAGCCAAGAAATCCATAAGGTGTTCACGGCGGGTTTAATCAAGCAGTTTCGTAGAATTCAGTCGCTTCGTCGTAAGCTCACTAAGCCACAGAGGCCTACAGGTCTGGCCGCTGAATGGTCCAAGATCTTGCGCTTTCATTTTCGACATAAGCCTTTTGTCTTTTGGATTCAGAGTATACCGGAACTAGGCTGGGTGCCAGCTCATCTCCCACCGCCCGAGTGGTTGTTCGATGTGGAACAATTATGGAAACATGAAGTGGACCAAGCCATTTCGATGGATGCTCGAATTTATAAGGATAAACTGCTTTTTCGTCAAAAGCTTGATGCTCAGATCGGCCATAATAAGATGACCTTTGCCTCGGTCCGTGGGTCTACCCCGACTTTAGAGTCAATTGAGAAGGAGATTGAGCAAACTGCCATCTGCGTTCCGTTGTCTGGCCGCCTTCGTTATAAGCAGGCGGAACACTTCGAAGCCTTTGTTGAATCCCCTTCACAATTCCAGATTGGCCAACCAGTTTTTCTCGATGAAGCTGCAGGGTGGCTGCAGGAAGTGAGAGCTCATTCCATCATCGTGTCATGCTCTCAGACTCCTCGTCATCTCGAAGAGGTCTCCGTCCGGCAGATGGTCCTGACCACCAATCCGGCTCAGATTTGTCACCACCTGACCCAATTTTGGCAACCTTTGTGGGAACGGGATGACTCCCACTTGATGACTCCAGATATGGAGCAGGCATTTGGTGACTTCTTGGAGAGACTACCGCCAACTGAGCTTTCGATTGATTGTATGTGCCTTGACACTTGGCTGCAGGTGATTAAATCCCTTAAATGGAATGCGGCCCCTGGTCCCGACGGGATTACGGCCTTTGAATTGCAGTCTCTTCCCACCTCTCTGATTGTCTCATTGATCAAGGTGGTGAACAGCTATCAGGATGGCTTTCCGTCTTGGTTCATGGCCGCTAAAGTCTTTGCAGCTCCCAAGGGAGACGGTGTCCCAGTACCGAGCCGCATTCGACCGATCACAGTGCTGTCCCAGATTTATCGTGTTTGGGCCCAGGTTGTGTGCCGCCAAGCCCTTCGTTGCTTAGGACAGGCGATGACACATGATATTACTGGCCTTCTCCCGGGGAGAGGTGCTTTTCTCGCTGCGTACCATACCCAGTGGTTTTTCGAGCAAGCTCACTTCCAGCAGGAATCGTGCGCAGGGGTCACCTTGGACTTGGTAAAATGCTTTAACGCGATTAACCGTCCGAGGGGTATAGCTATACTTTCGAAACTCGGCATGCCTCCGACGATTCTTAACATGTGGGCTCAATCTTTGCATCGGATGACTCGCAGGTGGGAAGTTTGTGGTCAGTGTTCGGAAACCGTTGCAAGTTCGTGTGGCTTCCCTGAAGGGGATGTTTTCTCAGTTCTTGTGATGCTCGGAGTGGCACAGTGCTGGACCCTGGCATGCCGACAGCACTCTAGTGATTCCACGTTGCTTTCGGCTTATGCAGATAACTGGTCCTGGGCTGTCAAGCACATCGAAGAACTTGGAGCCATCCTTGAAGTTACCCTCCTCTGGACCCGTATAATCGGTCTGCAGATTGGTTGGTCTAAAACCTGGTGGTGGTCCTCGCATCATCATTTGGCCCGTCATGTCCAAGGGATCTTTCAAAGCAGGTTACTGCCAGCAGTTGAACGAGCTCTCGCTGCCTCTGACCTTGGTTGTCCCTTGCGCTACCAAGGAGCCGTTCGTCTTTGCAAATTGCACTCTCGTCTGGCTAAAGCTAAGGACCGGTTAGCAAGATTAAAGCAACACGCAACTGACTTAGATACTAAGGCAAAAGTCATTTCAGCGAGTGTGTATCCTGTTGCTTTTCATGGTGCGGAATTGTGTCCTTTGGGTATGGCCCATACTCGCTCACTTCGACACCATGTGGCCGAGGCTTTGGTTGGTCCCTCTGAAAGCATGTGTGCTGCCCTCGTCACACTTTGTGCCTCCAAGTTTGTCAGGGACCCCGAACTTCAAATCATTCTAAATGCCTGTGCTGCAGCTCGCCGTTTCTTGTTTCGCCAGAACGAGGTAGTGGTGAACCAATTCCTAGGCATTGCAGCCAAGTATTTCCCCAGGGCTAACACTAGTAAGGGTCCTGCCACAACTTTTAAGAGCTACATCTCGCGCCTGGGTTGGACAATTGATGCTTCAGGTACTCTCCAAGTGTCTGCATTCATACGCATTCATTTGCTGTGGTGCCCCTGGAAGACACTTGTCATGTTTGCTGAAAGATCATGGCAGGATCGTCTTTTGACTCTGCACTCGCACCGAGCCTCCCTGGCCAATTTCCCTAATGTAGATCAGCATTTGACTCGTCAGACTCTGGCCTTGTTTTCACCAGAGGACCGTCGTCTACTGGTTCGTGAAATTGCAGGAGCCTTCCAAACTCGGGCGCAGCAGGCCATTTGGGACTCCCAGGTTACTCCGGAGTGTCAATGGTGCGGTCAACCGGACACCAAATACCATCGGTTCTTCAGCTGCACAGCAACCTGCGCTGTGCGTGAGCCTTTTCAAGAGCTCCTTTCTCAGCTTGACTCCTTTGATTGTCTTTGGCCTGAATTACCTGTTCTGTTTGAGGATGTAAAAGATGAGTTTCGACTTACTTTCCAGTATAATTTGCAGGAAGGGCAACCGCCTCCAGAACTGCTTCAGAACCTGATGCAGTGTGTGGATGATCGCAACCCCTTGCATGTCTACACAGATGGTAGCTGTCAATATCCCACCATGCCGACCTTGCGATTTGCAGGATATAGTGTGGTAATTGATTCCTGTCGTTCTGATTTAGAGCGTATTTGGCACGCACAGAGGTATAAAGAAACGGGTGCTTGGCCCACGTCTTTGCATGTGATACTCCAAGAGCTTTGTCCACAGAGTCAAGACATTCACCATGCGGAGCTCCGCAGTCTGATTCGGGCACAAGAGCTTTTTCGCCATGCAATAATACATGTGGACTCCTCCAGTGCCATTGCCACTTTCCAGTCCTCTCTGACTGCCATTGGTTCTCAGTTTCACGGGCATGCCCAGCCTGCATTAGGTCGAAGGATTCAGAATCTTCCTAATGTGATCTACAATCGGGTTGAAAAAATTAAAGGTCATGCTGATTTGCATAACTTGTCGGATCTTGAGTGCTATCATTGTTTGGGTAATTCCCTCGCAGATCGAGCTGCAGTTGAGGTGTGTACAGTTCAACTGCCTGTCTTGACACAAGATTGGACTCAATCCATTCATGATCGTAAAGAAGAGATTCGACAACTTGCGGAATTTTACCGCCTGTCCTTAGCCTTGCAGAAGTATCGTCGGGAGTTTAAATCAACTGCGCCGTCCTCAATTCATCCTGATGAACCGCACCCCCAGCAGCGAGCCAGTCTCATGGCCCAAAAGTTTTCAACTTGGTCTGTTCCCCATCCATGGGGCTTTTCGCTTGAGGAAGCTCAGCAAGAGGCTTTCTTCTCGTATAGCTATTGGGGGACCAGCTTGTTGAAGTGCGTGTTAGACTGGCTTCATTCCCTTCAGTGGGGACTTACGCCGGATGCCGTCGAGGATGCCAAAGTGGGTGTCTCATGGATGGAACTTCTGC
The DNA here is from genome assembly GCA_963970005.1 of Durusdinium trenchii. Taxonomy (NCBI): domain Eukaryota; class Dinophyceae; order Suessiales; family Symbiodiniaceae; genus Durusdinium; species Durusdinium trenchii. The sequence continues at coordinate 60,572 of CAXAMN010027184.1, read as the reverse complement.
TTAGCTTCATGTTCTTTGCTCGCAGCTTTGTTCCGGTTAGAAGGAAAGGCGTGAAGGGTGACAGTTCTTTTGCTTGGGCAAGGTGCAATACAACGGCCAAAGCCTTCTGCTACACATGGAATGAAAGTGCCACCCAATTTGCACATCTGGTCACTCAGACCATTTCCTTGTGTGATAGAGCAGTTATCCCGACCTACATCCGTAGTGCTCGAGTGTGTTCCATGTATCGCATGGGTGCTGGTTTGTGCGTCTTTGGTTGGTCTCAGAGACCTTGCTTTCCTGCCCAGCAACAGGTCTGCAACATCGTCGAAACGACCTTTCGTAAGAAACCACGCTCGATGGCATATGGCTGGTGGCCGGAGTTTGACTTTCCTTTCGGTACGGATGAGGCTGCCTTTTCTTGGAGTGTTCCGCAGGGCTCGTTCAACCCCCTGCAGAAGAGGTTGAAGCAGGGCACCAGGTTGGCCCGTGCCTGCAGAGCGGTCGCTTGACTACTTCCTGGACATCACCATCTGAGTTCATGCATGTGCTTAGCTCGCTTGTTTCCGGTACCTGACACGCCGCCCCTTCCCTGCCACCTGAGCTAGGAGGGGCCCCTCTCATCAAGGAAAAGCCATCGCTAGTAGGTTGGAGGCCATCGCTTCTAGACTGGAGGCCATCGCTTCTAGGCTGGAGGCCATCGCTAGTAGGTTGGGGGTTGGAGGCCATCGCTAGTAGGGTGGAGGCCATCGCTTCTAGGCTGGAGGCCATCGCTTCTAGGTTGGAGGCCTTTGCTAGTAGGTTGGGGGTTGGAGGCCATCGCTAGTAGGTTGGAGGCCATCGCTAGTAAGGTGGAGGCCATCGCTAGTAGGTTGGAAGCCATCGCTATTACGTTGGAGGCCATCTCTATTAGGTTGGAGGCCATCGCTATTAGGTTCGAGGCCATCGCTAGTAGGTTGGAGGCCATCGTTTGTGAAGTTTTTTTCTCAAACAATACGCCGACTCATCACGCCCTTGAGGCCTTTACTATACGGTTTGCTCAGTCCCGGCTCCGGTGACTTGGGTTGCGCCACTGCCGGGCGAAGTGCCCATCTCGGTGCTACAACCGACGCTGCAGGAGATTGCATGGAGCACTGAAGTCCTGCCTCGCGCGGCGCAGAGCACGAATTGCATCATACTTCAACGGTGCAGGTTCTTTGTGGTTGTAAGTTTCCGTAAGGAGACATATAAGAGACATTGCTAGTCGCACGATTTGCTGTGGCAGCTTCTTGAGCCAGAGTCCCATTTTTACAGTGGATAATATCCAAATTGCCTAATTTTTTGACTGATTGATGCAAGTGTCTTTACCTTGCAGCCACTGCTCCTCTAGTGGAGGATCCAATCACTCCGCGCTCATCCAGCTCAAGTCGCTTTCGAAGTGGAAGTGTGCAGGCGCGACAATCAACTATCTATTGTTCAGGTTGTGTGAGCACAACATGCTGTGCTGATATGCTTAATGATACATCCTGCTACAACCTAGAGCATCCTTCAGAAAGGTCTTTTGTGCAATGTGTAGGGTTGCATGGCGCAAGTTCTTTGTAACTTCTGCCAGGGCAGACAGAGCAGCGGCAGGAGGCAGCCACCGGAAGAAAACGTGTATTGGACCGACTGCCACGAAAATGCTATACATTATACAGATGCATACAGTATCTATAAGAGAACAGCTGAGTAAGGTGCAGCATTAGCGAAAGTTACCAGTCTAATGATGTTGTTTTGTTATTGATCAGACATTGAGATTGAATCAAGCATTTGCTTGGAACGCAAGGAAAGGCAGAGTCTGTTTCTCCAACCATTTCAACTTGTTGCACATTCTTACATTTGTACCCCTTGCTACAATTGATTCTGAGCAACATCTTTCAAAGGCGTGCTCCGCCGCCCTTCAGCATTTGCCTTACCAAGAGGGTTTCCAAAAGCTTCCAGGACAGAGTAGATTGAATACCAGCAAGACCAAGAAGCCCCAGCATTTCTTTTCTTGTTGAGACTCTGGTACGTAGGACCTTGCAGGTTCCTTCATGAAAGGATTCATTAAGCCACTAGTCACTAGCAGCTATGCCTTGTTTCATACTTCCCACTTACACTGAGGTCCTCAGTCCTCCAAAAGTACGTTGGGCTCGCCCACCAGCAGGAGAATCGTTCTTTCTTTTTGTCACTTTGGTCTCACAAGTTGGATTTCGGGACCAAGCGGGGAGACCCCGTCCAGTTTGGAGCGATGAGCACAAGGTTCCATCATTGTAGTCGTTTCGTTTGTCAGGACACCGTCGAAGCAATTGAGGTACCAGTCCTTGGCCACCTTGCTACTGAGTGACCGTTGACTTGAATGGTTTCGTGACTCCTAAGATAGTTCTTACATTTCAACAGTGCACGATGTGTCGGCAGTGAATGTTGATGTCGCTTAAGGCGTGGTGCAAGCGTCGACTTGTCAGACCAGAAGGCTGAGTTGCCGGTGCTGAAACTGTTTCAATAGTTTTATGCTCTTGGTAATTCTCAAGTATTTGTGATGACTTGCGGATGGCCAACTCTCCCTTTCTCCTATCATTACTTCTGCGTAAAGTGCAGGATTTCCCTGTCTGAAAGGCAAGAGGCCGACAGGACTCCACCAGCATCGAGTCGGAGTCCCAGCTCCAGTCATCAACAGCTTCAAGCCTGATTCAAAGAGTGTTTCCAGTCATTGCTTAAGGTCGCTTTTGTTTGCTGCACTCAAATCTCCACATTAACATGGCGACACCATTTATACTCAACCTAGCTGTCTCAAGACCTACTACATACACGCACAATCAGGTACATACACCCAGTTCTCGCTATCCAATCGGTCTTTGTACCAATCTCCCTTGAGTTCACAGGGGAGCCATAGTTAGCCGTACTATGGATGGTGACTCCCGTTTGCTCGAGGCAAAAGAACTGCAACAGAAAGAGGTGTCCAGAACGAGATTGTAAAAACCTCCTTCCACACTTCCAGGGCAAGAGGAAGCGCTCGAGGGAAGAAAAGCCTCAAGAGGTTGAGCAGCCTCACATCCGGACGCCGCCTTGTGGGCTAGGGATTCACAAACTGCGTGCCCTGGCACCTGGGTGAATGAAACATCTCCCGAGGTACGCAGGTTGCTCCATGGACTTTTCAGACAGGTGGTGACTTGCTTGTTCTAAAGCTGCTGGCAATCAGTGCCAAGAAAGACCCTGTGCCCCACTTCGTTTAATGCTTGAAGTCCCACAGGGAAAGGGGTCTCCAACAGGATGTGTATTTGTGAAACAGGATATCATCACCTTCGGGAGCCCGTCGATTTTCGGGCCAACAGCTCCTTGAGGCCTTTGCATCACACCTACTCTCAAACCTTCCGAGATGGTGACCGGCCGCTGCCTGGTGGACGCTCCAGGCACGGCCAGCAGTTTGGGGGCGTGCAATTGTGCAGTCAGTGAAGATAGACTATGACTATGAGATACTATGAGATACTGTGAGTCAAAGAGGTTTGGTTCATGGCAGCTTTGCAAGTGCCAGTAAAGAGGACACTGGACGGTTCTCAGAGTCGAGCGTGAAAGATGCGAAAGTGCTTCATCAACTTGAGCTTGATGTTGCTGCGTTGAGAGGTCTTCCCGCTCATTGTCTCGTTCATTGTCTCGCAGCTCCTCCCGGGACCTGCTGCAAGATAGAGCCACCTGGCACAGCTTGCCGCTGGATCTCACGAAGCTGTGCAAAATAAAGTCTACATCAATTCTCGTTAGTGGCTGAGGAGCATCCATGCCATCGCTTGTCTCGAGCAAGCACAGCGCGAGTCTCAAGGCCACAGGAATTGGTTGTCTTGCTTCCTTGAACCTCCATTGGCCACCAACTCTCACGCTCCGAGGCCAGCTTCAGGCAAGGTGGAGCATGTGCGGCATTTGTTTTTGTGTGCTTGATGGAAGTGATCCCAAGGGTCTGCTGAGGTCCACACTTTTGACCAATTCAATAGTGCAGTACCCTCCAAAAAGTAGAGATCAAGTGGTTGATTGATTCCACAACAGTGGCTAGTCGGTCAAGTCGGCAAGAACTCTACCGATGACTTTTAGCTCTTCAGTGCATCTCACTGTGAGTCACAGGATGAAGCAGCTCTCGCAGCGCAGAGGCCAACGATTTAATTTAGCCATCTCTGGTTTAGGTGTACCAGCGCATGTACTAACTATTCCCGAATGCGTAGCGAGGAGTTCTCCATTTGGCCCTCGCGTTGGGGGAAGCTTTTGGGGAGGTCTTGGATGGCAGCATGAAGCGTCGGATTCGTGTGAAATAGGGCAGAAACGTGACATGCTTAAGCGTGAAGGATGATTTAGCTGCGCAGGTTCTGCGTTTCGTGATCGTTTTGAAGGCTTGACGCGGACTCTTGGAGGAAGTCTCCCACGAAATGCTCGTTTTGAAGAGTTGACGCGTCACTAGTGTCAACATCGTACTGTAGAAGCACGCAGTGTGGCGAAACTATGTCTGTGACTTCGATGTGCGGCTTGGCTCGGCCTCGGTGGAAGGTGCATGTGGGTGGCCCCGTGCCGTAGGGGAACGGGAGTCGTGCATGTGTAAAGTGCCGCTTGTGAGCGCGCAGCGCGCAGCTTTGTGGCGTCAATGGGGGTTGGTGTCACATGATTGCATCTGAATCTGGCACATGATTGCATTTGTGTCCCACCGTGCGAAATTACGTCTGTGCTGTCGTGTGTGTGTGTGTTTACGTGGCTCCTTGGCCGTTGGGGACCTGGAAGTCCATGTGCTTGTGTAAACGCGGCGTGTCGCTGATGACCACGGTGACTTGTGGTGTCAACGAGGCTGGGTGTCCCATTGTTGCGTCTAGTCTGTGGCACATGGTGCTGCGAAATCACGCGTCTGACAAAGTTACAACAAGAGTGTTGCAAAAGAGTGTCAAGGAAAAATCTCACGCGTCCAGAGTGTCTTTGAACAGGGCCAGGTAAGTGCAGCCTTTGAACAGGGCCAGGTAAGTGCAGCGAGAATGTCAAAAAAGGTTTGGGTGGTGCGTGCGTGTGTGCATTCAGGGTCGTGGACTCTGTAAAAACGGAGGTGTGAAGTGTGAACTGTGTGAACAACCGTCACCAGCAGACGAACGATGGATCTGTTGATTCCAATCTACTGTAGGTATGCTTCTGCTGGATGGAACTACACGTTTTCATTTGAGAAACAAACAGTTTAGCGGAGTCATTCGAGTTGTGAGGTTTGATATATGTATATATATATATATACATTTTTTTGATTTATATATATATATATATGTAGATATTGTTTTTGTATATATATATATATATGTACATAACATAGTTTAAAATGGTTACACATATATATATATATTACGAAAGCCAGCCGATAGGCTAGGCTTGAGCTTTTAGAGCGAACGAAGTGAGTTAAGGTGGTGTGGGGGGGGGTGGTCGCTGAGGAGGACCGTTTGATAGGGTGAACCCAGAGCTCGGTGGGGAAGAGCGCTCCAAAGCGAGGGTCAGACAAGCAAAAAAAATGGGATCTGGTGATGCGAGTGATGTAATGGACGCCGAGTAGTGCATCATTAGCATCATGAACGGCTTTGGAGGCTGTTTGAACAATGGGCGTTGAGCAATCGAGTGGAGACAGGGACCCACGTACAGAGCGGACCGCAGCCGCGTGTAGGATACGAGTTCGCAGGACAACCCGTAGCTCGCGAAATCCATAGAGAACCGAAAGTGACACGAGTTCAAGTCCATGAACTTGGATTGAGTTTCGGCGGGGATGCCTGCGAGGTTGACTACATATCCGCATAGGGTTTCTGCCCCCTAGCAAAAACTATACTTGCACCATGTCCTCGGTCGAGTGGATGCTTCTCGCGGTGTCCACACGCGCCGAACGTTTTTCCGGCCTGCCGGTGCAGATAGATAGACAGATAGATAGAAAAGTTCTATATATATAAATATATACTACTGACGTCGCCTTTTTGCTGGCTGCCCTGGCCGAATCCAGTCAGCCTGGGTCCACGGCCCAAAGATCTACACACGCAGGTGCCAAAGTCAAGGCCTCTGAGTGAGAAAGGCGCAGAGTTGATAAGAAAGAGAAGAATAGAGAAGGTGTTTGGATCGTTTAATAAAGGCACCTTTAAAGGAAAAGACTGTGTTTTGGATCGAGCCAGAACGTGACTCACTCAAGTCCAGGCATGTGCATCGATAGGCGCGCAAATCCTCACTCCTTTGCTAGCCCAAGCTACCTTCTGCGCCGCGGGATCAAACGTCCGTGTCACGGCTAAGACGTGCCGTTCACTCTTCCAAATCAACGAAGGCCGCTTTTTCGACGCGCCGCAGTATGCGTTGCAAACTTCAAACGCTCCAAATGTAACAAGCGCATAACTGCTTCTTTTCAATCGCATGCCGTGCTCGCGCGGCGCGCCCGCGCGCGCAGCGATGCTGACTATGGAGAAGGCCTTCCTGCGCGCGCGCGCGCGTGGTATCCCACCACTCGATCTCAGACGGTATTTCCCCTTCGCTAACGCCGATGTCGCCTTCCAACTTCCATAAGATGCATACCTTCCTGCGTGTGACAAACGCATGCCATTGCCTTGTGATGATGACCTACACCAACACACAACGTATCGCATTTCTCTGTCACTACTTCTTTCATACCCAACTTATCCCAAAGCCGCCCGCCTTGCTTCTCTGCTCCCTCCATCACCATTACATACCCCCCCCGCATCCGCGGCACCGCTGACTCGCAAGCTGCCGACCATGTGTCTGGTGCCGCGACGCCCGCCAGAAAAAGAGACACTCGTCTGGCGGCTGCTGGCTGTCGCCCCCCCTTCTCAGGTACTCATAAATAGATTCATATAGACACTCTTGCTTTGTTCAACTCAAAAAAGAGCCGCTCTGATGACTCGCCATTGCTTCAATTAATGCTGTGGCCGGCCAGGAGGTGGATCCAAGAGTCGCTCTGCGTCACCGAGCGCCCGGTCGGCAACACCGACTCGTTCTGTGTTGGCCTCACTGCAATCACAATCGCAGTCTGAATCTAACTTAATCTTGGTTTGACTTGAAATTCTCCATTGTTCAAAACCGTTTGCGAGTCAAGCAAACTGTCGCAATTGACTTGCACCGATGCCTGTGAGGCTACCCAAGGGTGGTTTCCAACATATCAGCCCCTTCAGTGTAACACTCAGCGTTTGGCGATTGAGTGAAGTACTGTACCGTCGTTTCGACAACCATGGTGAGTGGACTCACAGCCCATTTACCCAGAGTAGTACCTGTTGATGTTTGAGGCATGGCTATGTGTCCAAACATGTGGGTGCCTCAAGCTTTCAGTGCTTCAGCCTATTCAGTGTCAATACTACAGCCCTGGGAATGCCGTGCGCTGCACAAGACAACCAACAATATATTACTACCTTTGCCATTGTGGAGTATCTCAAAGTCTCCGACCCACTCCCAGGTTGCCAATGCTTCTTGGAATAGAAGCTTACGCCAGGAGCCTCATTTCCGTCACCTGGGGTTGAAAGGTGATGCTTGCACTTGAAATGGAGTGCTAGAGCAACAAGATGACGTAACGTTGGAGACGATGAAGATGTAAGAAAACTACAAGTATGCAGCACATACGACTTGGACCTTTGATGCAGGGCCAATGCTACCAAAGTGCAGACTGGTATTACATTTTTTAGAGGTCACATACTGCTGGAATATTTTGAGAGAGACTTGGATGTGTGTCAAGTTGTTTCTGTTCAAGATTGCACGCTGCTTCAAAGCTTTCCTAGAGTGATGTCGTGACTTCTTGGATTATTAAATTATGTTAAGATACCAAAAATTATTCTAGGAGGTTCCCAGCCTGTGGAATAATTATCCAAATCGATGTTCAACCCTCCAGGAATAATAGAAAAATATTCCTGGAGGTATCGACGGTATGAGGTATCTAAGGGACCCCCCATGATGGACTTTGCTTCTATGTTGGTAGCTGTTTTAGTCAGAGTGATCAAGGATGCCAGCAGGCCGTTGACAAGTTTCCAGCGGGGTCCAAGGGATGATTTTATCAACAGAGTGGCCAAGGGTTGCTGGTGATTCACGGAAGAGTGCAGTTTGCAACAAGTTACCATCCAGACAAGTGCTTGAGTATTTTGAAGCCTGCCCAACTTTCAGCTCAGTGCGTTCCTTGGCCGCCTTGGTCACAAGGTGACCGTGCTCTCCCAACACCAGAAGCGCCTTTGCCATTTCCAGTACGATCGAAGGTGCATGGCAGCAATGTTCTTCCGAGTGTTCTTCCTTGGCAAAAAATACTGAGTCGCATTACACTACACATACCAGTAGTTGCCAATCCACGCTAGTTTTGTGAGCAAAAAGACCCTTCGCTTCGCTTGGCTTTTCCATTTCTTGGCTTGTTCAGAGCATGTGACAAGTGGGAGTTTGCTCGATGTACAATGTCTTTTCCTTGTCCAGAACATGCGCTGAGCACAGAAGTGAGCTTCAGCCAGCCCCTGCCCTATTGAGTTTCAATGGTCAAGATCTTGAGGGTTCTGAGATACACCGGGAGCTTAGGCATGCTTTGATGGTGGTTTTTGGCAGCTAAAGAACGCATCCCCCTGCGTGTTGCAATCGCGACGCAGTTAGGTCGATGAAGGTGAGAAGATAGATTGCCGCGTGCTCTCCAAATCATTTTGGGAGTATGCCAGCTTTGATGCCTTTTCTACATATAGAGCCGCATGTGGCAGAGGGGAATGCCTATTGAAGCTGGACCCTGTCCCAAGGACAAGCTTATGCTTAGATGTCAGGTGAGTCCTGCTAAGCAGACAAATCCTGCCAAGTTCAAGGACTGCGCCAAAGTGTTGAATGCCTTCCTCCTTACCTGGTTAGGTTTGAAGGGCATTTAACAAGCTCGGACTCACGTCCGTACGCTTTGCGCATGTCTCAAGCCGAAAATGCGAGAAATTGTATTTGGATATGGCTCAAAAACGTGGGATGCAGGTTTTTCTCCTTATTTTTCGTGACAATTTTTGAGCCATAGCCACTTGTAGAATCTGCACCCTCATTTGTGCCTGGTTTCTCATGTGTGCCGGATCAGAGAGGAGACAGAAGCAGTTGCCCTGACAATGACAAACACCTCAACACTGCAGGGCAAAACCTGACAGGACCCTACATGTCACCTTTTGCATCCATTTCTTGGCACCCAAACCACAAATCCAAACCTGACAGATTTGCAAACCACAAAAAGCTCAGAACGGTTTCTCAGCACGCCAAAGTTTCTCAGCTGGTCAATGCTTTCAGACCTTGGGAATTTTCGTGTAAGTCTCCTCTCGGAGGCTGGGCTTTGTGATGTGATCAGTACACAAAGTCACAAAGTTACTAATAGCTTCTTGTTACTACTAGTAAGGCACTTGTTCCTAGTAGCTTCTTGTTACTACTAGCAAGGCACTTGCTCCTAGTAGCTTCTTGTTACTACTAGTAAGGCACTTGTTCCTAGTAGCTCCTTGTTACTACTAGTAAGCACTTGTTCCTAGTAGCTTCTTGTTACTACTAGTAAGGCACTTGTTCCTAGTAGCTTCTTGTTACTACTAGTAAGGCACTTGTTCCTAGTAGCTTCTTGTTACTACTAGTAAGGCACT
>CAXAMN010027184.1:0-39200 GCA_963970005.1 Durusdinium trenchii | reverse complement strand
TGGTTTCTGAGAAGCGTTCTTTTTTTGAGGGGGTGGTGGTGAAGGCCTAAGTCTAACCCACAGACATCCTAAAGAAGCAAGGCCCTAAGCCAAGCCAAAAGAAACCGTGGCCCTACAGGAGCGAAACCCTAAGCAAAACCAAACCAAACCCTAAAGAAGTGAAGCCTTGAGTCAAACCCACAGACATCCTAAAGAACTGAAGCCCTCAGTGAAACCGAAAGACATCCTAAAGAGCAAAGCCCTAAGGCAAACCAACCCCTCTGAAGAAGTGAAGCCCTAAGTGAAACCCAAGACATCCCAAAGGAGCCCTCACGTGAAGGCCTAAGTCCAACCCAAAGACATCCTAAAGAAGCAAAAGAAAACCTAAAGGAGCGAAACCCTAAGCAAAACAAAAACAGATCCTCGAGAAGTGAAGCCCTGAGTCAAACCCAAAGACATCCTGAAGAAGTGAAGCCCTAAGCTAAGACCAAAGAAACCCTAAAGGAGCGAGGCCCGAAGCAAAACCAAAAGAGACCCTAAAGAAGTGCAGGCTTATCCGACACTAAGACATCCTAGAGACGCAAAGCCGGAAGCCCAACCACATGAAACCCTAAAGGAGTGAAGCCTGAAGCAAAAGAAAAAAGACTAAAGAAGTGAAGCCCTAAGCCCCTCTCCACTGAAGCCCTAATGCCAACCCAAAAACATCTTAAAGAAGCAAGCCCCTCAGGCAAACCAAACGAAACCCTAAAAGAGCAAAGCCCTGAGCAAAACCAAACCCAGCTTCGCCAAAGCACGTAATTACCACGACCATGTGCACAAAACACAAAATGTTGAGCAAGAGATGCTGTTGAATTTGTGCCAAAGACATCCTAAAGAAGTGAAGCGATAAGGCAGGCCAAAAGAGACCCTCAAGAAGTAAAGCTCTAAGTCACAATCAAGGACATCCTAAAACAGCAAAGTCCTATGGCAAACCAGCCAGAAACCCTAAAGAAGCGAAGCCCTAAGTGAAACCCAATACATCCTAATGGAGGGAAGCCCTAAGCAAAACCAAACCAGGCCCTAAAGAAGTGAATCCCTGAGTCAAACCCAAAGACATCCTAAAGAAGTGAAGCCCTAAGTGAAAACGAAAGACATCCTAAAGTAGCAAAGCCCTAAGCCCAACCAACCAGAGACCCTAAAGAAGTGAAGCCCTAAGTGAAACCCAAGACATCCTAAAGGAGCCCTCACGTGAAGGCCTAATTCCAGCACAAAAACATCCTAAAGAAGCAAAAGAAAACCTAAAGGAGCGAAACCCTAAGCAAAACAAAAACAGATCCTCGAGAAGTGAAGCCCTGAGTCAAACCCAAAGACATCCTGAAGAAGTGAAGCCCGAAGCTAAGACCAAAGAAACCGTAAAGCCGAAGCCCGAAGCAAAACCAAAAGAGACCCTAAAGAAGCGCAGGCTTATCCGACCCTAAGACATCCTAAAGACGCAAAGTCCCAAGCCCAACCACATGAAACCCTAAAAGAGTGAAGCCTGAAGCAAAACCCAAAAGAACTAAAGAAGTGAAGGCCTAAGCCCCTCTCCATTGAAGCCCTAAGTCCAACCCAAAAACATCCTAAAGAAGCAAAGCCCCTAAGGCAAACCAAGAGAAACCACCTACCAAAAACACCCACTTAATCTCACCTACGAAAACCACTTCTTTATGAGTGTCTTCTATACTCTTACGGCGGCGGGCAGGTCCGGCCGGAGCTCACGTAACATGACCCTCTACGAGGATCGCGCGTGCCAAGTGTTCAAACGTGTAGTGAAACGTCGATCGCGTTTGACGCGTTTGACCTGGAGCGACCCTTTGCGAGGATCGTGCGTGTCATATGATAATGCGTGGTACAAAACGCTCGTTCTGGAGACTTCCGCGGCTCACTTTTGAAGGAAGTCTGGCACAAAACGCTCGTTCTGGAGACTTCTTCGGCTCACTTTTAGAGGAAGTCTCGTACGATACGCTCGTTCTGGAGACTTCCGCGGCTCGCCTTGGGAGAAGCCTCGTGTGACTCGCTCTCGCTCTCTCTCTCTCTCTCTCTCTGTCTCTCTCTCTCTCTCTCTACTTGCGCGGCTCACTTTTGAAGGAGGTCTCGTACAAAACGCTCGTTCTGGAGACTTCCGCAGCTCACTTTTGAAGTCTCGCACAAAACGCTCGTTCTGGAGACTTCCGCGGCTCACTTTTGGAGGAAGTCTCGTACGATACGCTCGTTCTGGAGACTTCCGCGGCTCACTTTTTGGAGGAAGTCTCGTACGAAACACTCATTTTCACTAGCAAATGCTACCTTCGAAGCACTACCGAATGACGCGTGTTCCAAAATGAGCCGCGCAATTGGTCTCACGCTGCAGTCCCGGAGAGTTTTCTTTTCGTCCCGGTTCCAAAATGAGCCAGGTTCCAAAATGAGCCGCTTCTAGGTTCCAAAATGAGCCGTGTACCCCGAGCTACTAGGTCCCCGCTTATGTGTTGTGATCCTTGCACAGCCCAGTGCCACAAGAACCCAAGTGCATAAATCAAGTGCTGTGCCATTCCTGTGCAGAAAGCACTGTAAGCCTCTAAGACTCTAATCTGAGGTTGTGAGTTATATTTTGTGTTTTTGTCTATGTGCCGGTATGCTATGCTAACTGCGGTTTGGAGAAACATTGGAGAACGATATGGACCCCACCAAAAACGATAATCATGTCAAATGGTATTTGGCTACACAAGTAATTTTGTCCGCTGCTCATATCCTTATTATAGCACCTTTGCAAGTACCGGATACGTGAGGGTGGCTACGGCGATTGGCGAACCGACGCAGTTGCTGCAGCTGCAGCTGGAGAAGGCGCAGGTTGCACGTCAATGTTTCTTAGCTTCAGCAAGGGATGGAACACGTCAAGAAGATGACCCATTTAGCGCGATGTATATAGTGGAAATCACATCGTTTGGAGCCCTGCTCTACTGCTACTTCACAAGGTGAGGGATTAGTTTTAAGCATTTGTTATTGTTTTTGTTCAACAAGCTCAAGCATGCCAGCGTTTGCAGACGAGTTGAGTTTTGATGACGTTTGTGGCCTAGGTTTGTACAACCGATGAAGTGACGTCCTGAGTCCTCGGTCGTGACATATTTTTATGTTAGACCTCTAGATGTAGTTTGCAAAGCCGAACAGGGTCCCTTCAGCTAGGCATTTTTGCACTTGATACAAACATGGCATCCAACGGAGTGTTGCTAAAAGATAGGGCATTGGCTGTGTTGTGGTTTTGAAGTTGGACGGTCCACGGAAGGCCTTTACTTTTGATCGTGCAACAGAGAATGCAAACACTGAATCGTCCGCATGCAAACTGGGTTTTGAATGAAGGTGGATGGGTGACATCAGCACGCAAACAGGCCGTTTGCAACTCAGTTGGTAACGGCATTGGTTTGATGAGATTTGCACAATGAGGCTTTGTACTGGAATCGGACAGGACATGGGTATGTCACGATTTTTTTCATGGTCTCCGAACGAGGTGTTTGTTACGACAAATTAGCGGTCTTTATTCTTCATACATAGGAATGTTAACATGTGCTTGACTCAGGTCTCATTTGCGGCAATGCGATTTGCAAGCAGAAGCTAGGAGGCTTTAGCCAATCACCCAGATTGTCATCTCCACACTGAAGGTGCATATACTATACTATACAGTACACGTGGGTATATAATTACGGTTAGCAGTTAGCAGTTTGCTTTGGTGGGTCATGGTTTTCTCTCCTGATGCCAAGGTTGGCATGGCTTGCCATGCTCTTGTGGTGAATGGCAGCAGCTTAGAAGCAGTTGCATTCCTTTCCCTTTTCCTTCAACATTCCTTTTGGCTTCATTCCCAGGAGTCCTGCTTTTCAAATCCACACTGCTCGTTTGGACGCCCAGAAAGCAGTTCAAGCATTCAAGGCGGCCTGCAAAAAGAGAGTATTCATGAAGAACAGCATCGACTGTTTCCAAGGCCTTGATTGCATGCCCGCAGATGGGCAAGTTCGTGGCCCAACGCCAGAAGCAGTCTTTGACGAAAAAGACCAAGAGGGAGCGACATTGCTCCATTGCAATCAAACGAGGTCCTTACACTTGAATTTTATCCTTTCAGCTCTAGCTCAATGTGCTGTTAATGCAGCCTTGTATGATGGTGGGTCACGCGCGAGCAATGATTTGTCTCAGAGGCTGTTTCCGATCACCATCCCCCCAAAAAGATGAAATTGTAAACAAGGGCACCACCATACATGATATTTCCACTATCCATCCACACATGCATCCTCGATCCATTCTTCTTTCTTGGGTCCATACCTCTACCTTTACATACCTCTATTCACCAATGCATCAATTTTTACTTCCGCGTCCCTCATCGCGACACTGACAAATCTCTAAGAGCAATCTAGCGAAAGTCCATGAAAGATGAGGACAAGGGGATGAGCACCTGTGTTTTAAGTGCAACTTTCAGCAGATCAGGGAGATGACACAGGTGTGCGAGGTGGCTGTTGCCACCCACCAAGAGGCATTCAGGAACCACCTCCCGGAAGCCTGATCAGCCACTCAGAATGTCGGTGATCCTTGCAGCTGCGTTTAACATCCTGTCCAGTGTCGGATCCTCAGCCTCACAAATGCCAGAAGTGCTTTCAAATAGTCAGAGCTGTTGCCAGCAAGGTGAGTATCATCTTGGTAAACAAACAACTTGCTTCAGCATGTGGCCTCAAGCCTAGCTCAGCTAGAGCCATGCCAGCCAGAGTTGTAAACCTTTGAAAGACCCAGCTTGAGCTGCCAAGGCTTCGACTTCATTCTTACGATGCTTTTTCTCAACTTCCTGACCACTGCGTAAGGGTCCAAAGATGATTTGTCAAGGATCATGTTGCACTTGAGCGGCCTTTGGTCATGGCTTTGTCTGAATCCCAGGTCTTTGCTTGAATGCCTAGCGAAGCTTCGCTGGTTCGAGAAGAAGCACTTGCCAAATAGAGATCGATCCCTTTCTGCAAGCAGACACTCAAACGGCGTGCTTTGTTGGACATGTTTGCCTTGTGGCTTTGCAATGGACACAGTCCTCTTTACACTTACTGCACTTATCGCAATTGGTTTCGTCCGCTTGCTTCCAGGATGGATCGTTGCAGGCGTTTGAGCACACTTGCAGTCTACTCCTCCATTGGAGCTAGACAATGTTGTGTTGTCCTGTTGTACAAGGGTGAGGTGGCCATACATAGCCTGTCCTGTTTCACTACTTTGCATCACATTTGCAGCATTACTGACGGAAGAGGCATGGCGCTCAGCACGGTCCTACTCAACAATTGCAGCAACGAGGCAATGGCAATGGGGCTTGAAGAAATCGTGATGGTTAAAGACAGTGCAGTCAGCAGCAAACATTTACATAAGGATCATTGAACATCTCAATCTCAAGGGCCAAACGAAGACGGGATTTGACTTGAAGACTTGAAGGGGTTCACCTTTCTTGGCACACTTTGTCATACATTCCACTCAGTCTGAGAGCTTTTCGACTGTCGCTTCACATACTGGCTTACAGGGAAGGAAAATACGCAGCCAATATCTTCTACAGATTTGATATTCTGCCGGAAGCATGAATCAGTAGATGTAGATGGCAGGCTCGCATCTCGCTTGTTTCAGAACCAAGATGTTTTTTTTTGCCATCACTGGATGTTCTTTCTTAGGGGCATTCGGAACATCTATATTCAATGTAAATGCAGCAGAACACACCGTGCAATCAGTGCAAAGTTTGACCTGTGCTAATTCAAAAGTGGTGGTGTCTTCAGTCACATCACAATGGAGAAGGACCTCGATGGCTGGGGTTAGTTGGCAGGATGCTGTGGCCGGGGCCTGCGCAGGGGCAGTGGCAAAGACAGCAACGGCGCCAATGGAGAGAGTAAAGCTGGTGTGACTTGCCTGGGAGATTTCATTTGAGTTTCCTTGGTTCATGTACGACAATGCCAGCCTGCCACGCCTTTGGACGATAATTGTAAGACGCAATTGCTTTTCAGGTTGCAGAATCAGCAATTGTCTGTGGGCCATGCGGCAGAACTGCCAGTGCGAAATCTTGTCCATGGCATGAATCAGTGCCTCGGCCTGAAGCTTTCTTTTTTCCGGCCGCTTCAGTTTCTTACTTTTCCTGTTGACTCAATTTGATGTTTGCACAGTACCCAGCGCAGCAAGAGCAGGGACCATGAACCTTTCAGGAACCGCACCCTCAAGGAGTTGCAACATGCTGGGCCAACGGGGGGGGGTTAGCCCCGCCGGCAACATAAATCCCTGGTCTTTTGGGGTGGGGAGGGTGTGGGGGGGGGGTGGGGTCAGTTTCGTTCGTGCTACTACCCGCGCACATCGACTTTGACGTTGATTTGTCGACTCGGTGACCTTTCGTTCGCTCGGTGACCATTCGTTCGCTGGACTACTCGCTTTTCTTGGCTTACAGGACATGACGGGCTCAACGTTCGAGGTTTGTTTTAGCACTGCGTAGAGTGGGTCTTCTTGGCCGTTGCGATGCAAAGCTGCAACGACAGCATGTTGAAGGCCTCGCAGCCTTGTGGTTCCGCCAACATCCAGAATTGGACTCGATGCTCGGGGCTGTCAGAATACATAGAGAAACTGTGCAAGACACTTGCCTGCCAGCTCAAATGTACATCTGAGCTCAAATGGCTCAATTAGGAACAAGACTGATGTCTGGCGGCTGGAAAATGAGCCTTGGCAAGCTGTACATGGAGCAGGCGGGTGGGTTGGGTCCGTCAAAACACACTCAACTTATCGTCTTGCAACTCATGAGTTGCAAGACGATAAGTTCAGTGTCCGGAAAGCCACGAAGCCCTGTAAAGCACGGTTTTTTCACCCTCGGTGTGTTGCGTTCGGGGCTAACCCCCCCGCTTACCCAACATGCTGAAGCCAGTGGTTCCCTGTTCACTTCGAGGCTCTTGCAGGAACCCATGGGCTTTGCAGGGCTTTGGCGTGGCAACCTCTCCAATGTCATGAGGGTTTTGCCCACGTATGGTGCCAGGTGGGAGACGGAAAGACAGATGGCACTAAGACGGCCGTCACATCCGTCCGTCTGTAAGTAGTTCTCAGTAATACTCCGACTTGTGAGAGGTTATCAGGGAAGAACGGACTTGACTTTCAGTGTTGTTGCTGACTAGTACTTGTTGCAAGCTGCACCAGATTCTGGCTATTCACTTACTTTGACTCCGCCCTCTCCTGGGTGCCACAGAGCGACACGAGGCGCAAGCAACATCCGGTTGCATTTGTGCTAGTTTGCATGCCTGCAGGATCTTTATCATTTGCGCGCATTCTTTCGTTTGCAGGAAAAAACGTACTTGCTGAGATGGGCATTGTTGCATCCCTAACTTTCTCTCCCTACTACCAAGCCTACACCTGTGAGCTGTGCTATGTGCTGTTTGGCAGGCGCTTCATTTCTGGCGGTCTGGCGGGAGTTGGTGCCCTCTTGCTGACCCACCCACTGGAGCGTCCTTTCGGTCGGTAGAGGTGGTGAAATACTTGAACAGTGACCATTCGTTGTTATATATATACAATTCTAGGTGATGGTTTCGGATATTTTTGTTTTCAACCCTAACTTGGGGATGATTGGACCCTCTGACTAATATTTTTCAAATGGGTTGAACACACCAACCAGTTAATTATGATATTGTCATTGTATTTCGTTTTAACAATATATTTGTACGACACATTCTTTTTCCATTATTGTTGTTAAGCTACAGTAGCCATTAAGTAGGACCTATTAGGTAGTGGGCGCTCCTAGGTAGGACGCAGGATAGCTTGCGCTTTTCATTTGGTATCATGGTGTGGTACCACACTTGCCTTCAGATCCCTATTCACTTGCTGCCAGGACACTGTGCGCACACGTTTGGCGGCTGCCCGAATCTTTGCCGATGAAGTGTCATACATAGGCTTCATGGAGACTTGGTCCAACTCGATGCGGGCAATTGTTCGAACCTAAAGAGTTTTAGGTTCCACTGAGGGACAGCAAGGTTCTGTTTTGTTGATCCGTCTCCATGCCAGGCTTGTCCTTGGCTGCTTGTGGACAGAGAACAATCACATGTCCTTGATTTTACCAACTTTTCTCTCGTGGATGGATAAGCTTTGGAATGTTGGTTCTCATGCATGTCATTCCTTTTCTGTGATATTGAATGCTAGCCTTGGAGAGTGCTCGGACACCTCCCTAGGACTGCGTGAGCCAAACTTGGGGGTCCCGTGGAGTGGCTGGTCTTTATGCAGGTTGTCTTGCAAGCATGCTTGAAATAGCTCCCTACACTGCCATTGCCTTCACATCGTATGAAGGCCCTGGGTACCAAGAAAGTCCGTCGTAAACCTGAGCAAGGCAAACATCCGAAAGGAAGGGCGGAATGCAGTGTGAAACAGACGGCAATACTTCACAGACAGATAGGGTGCAGTGTGAAACCTCAGTGTGCTGTCCACGGGCCTCCACCCTCACACCTGAAGGCTTGAAGCAACGCTTGATGGTCCCTGGTGCAGCGGGCAGTCCTTTGTGGTGCCGCCAGGTCTTTGCAGGCGAGTGTAGCTCTAACAAGCTTCTTATGACATGCACGTGTAGATCAAGTCCCTTCATTACCTCACTTGCCAAATTGAAGCAGAGTCAAGTGCAACCCGATGATCCAACAGCGGGTGAGCTTGGACATGTTTGCCCTAAGGTTTGTGCAGCGGTGTTGCTGCAACCACCATGTGCTACCCGCTGGATACTGTAAGGCGCCAACTGATGCTGGATGGTGCACTGGGCTTTGATTCCAGATATCAAGGCAGCATACTGCGGTGCTGCAAATACTTGTGGTCACAAGGTGGGGTGCTTCCCTTTTATCGAGGATGGAGTGTGACGCTGCTCAAAAGTGTGCCGTCTGTATCCATCACTTTTCTCACCAAAGATCTCTTGCTTGCGGAGATGCGACGGAGATTCTGAGATTCGCCGCTCAAGCAGAAGCGCGAGTCTCGATTCCAGTCCAAAAGTCCCAGCTTTGTGAGCGGCGAAGGAAGAGTCGTGGGATTTGGCCATGCAGAGTTGTCGCGTAGGGAGCATATGCAACCTGATTCAACCCCACGGAAACGAGGGAGCACATGCAATATACTGTCCAAAGATGTTATACTGTTTTGCAACTCTGAAGAGATTCCATGAGAGTGTGCAAGAGGGCTGAGGTCTAGAGTCTCGTAGGTGTATCTTGCCTCTGAAATCGCTGGCTTTCGTCGAGCCGGAACTTGGTCCCTTCAGGCCAATAGTGTTGGCTTTTACCAAATTACCAAGTGCCTTGGCAGATTTGATGGAACGAAGTTAGCACCTATCAATGGATGCGGTTCGCCTTTGTACCTCGTGTTCCTGTTCCTTTTTGTTGTCTACACACTCTGTTGTGTGTCTGGGTGAATCTGTCAAGGCTGCTCATCATTCCAACTGTTATGGGTGGGAGTCTCGGCCAACAGACTGTGGCGCAACAAATGAGAGCTTGAGAGCCAAGGGCTTGAGCGACTACAAGGGCGGCATGTAGTCTATACTGATCGGGCTTGAGCCTAATCTCTTTCTTTTTTCCGTATCGTGTTTCTTTATTTGTTATTCTGCAGTGCGAATGGAAGTGCAGCGACACGTACAGTGCAACTTGTACATATATATATATGTACCATATGTACTTTGGCTCAAGGATCAAGCGACTAGAAAAGGTGCGGTTTCCGTTCCGACGCTACGCCGCTTATGGATCGTCAGTGATAGCTTCAAACTTCGCTGATTAAGATCCACTCGCAGGTTATCAGCCGTACGCGCTCTTTATAGCCGTACGAGCTACACGAGACCAAGAACAAGACTAGTCATTACAGAAACCTGCAATGTCAAGCTCAGGAGGAAATGGAAGCGAACCCTATTCATTCGCTGCTCCTGGTGGTCCCAACACCACTTCGTCACCAGACTCTACAATGGGCACTGACTCATCAGCAAATGCTGGCGTTATCACTATGCCTACTGGATCACAAATCTCGGAAAGATCCGTGCCACCGGCTCGGAATCTGACCGATCTTGCACCCGTAGGACCAAGAAGATCGATGAGAGCTACAACAAGATCTACATCGCCTATAACGTCTACCGCGAGATCCCCAAGAAGGAGTATAGAGAAGAGACGTGACGATGATAGAGGAACAAAAGAGCAAAGAAGAGAGATTCAGCTGGGTGAAGAATTGAGATCGGCGAGAAACGCATACAATTTTCTTCATGAAGAATATGAATGCATCCAAGCCGGATACTCACGACTACACCACGAGGCTGAAGTGGAGTTCAGGCAAATGTCTGACTACAACAGGAAGATGCAGGAACATCTACAAGAGATGACACAGGAAGATGAAGGAGCGACAATAAGAATTGAAGAGCTCGAACACAAGCTACGCTTGGCGGAATCGACAGCTGAACATATCTACATGAGATATCAAGAGCTTGCGCAAGAAACTCATCAAGAACATTCAGAGCTTGAATCTGTGAAAGCAACGAAGGACAGAATGTCCCAAGAGCTTCAAGCAGCAATTGGACACATCCAAGAACAGAATGAATCTTCATTGGCGATCAATAGAAGATCAAAAGCCATTCAGGATGAGAACACAGCCTTCGTCGGAATAGCTGACCAGATACAAGCTAGAATGATTGCGCTACAGGATGAGAATGTCAACATGCACGAGGTGATCCAACACCAGAGAGAAGAACAATGGAACAGTGAGGTCAGGGAAAGACGTCTTCAACACAGTGTTCACTCATCTCAAGATCAGAGCAATCAGGAAGCTATGGTTATTGATCATCTACGAGGTCAACTAGCTATGGCACGTGGAGCTGAACTCAACGCGAGAGCGGAGATAGAAGAGATGGAAGTGGGCATGAGGATGGAGATGTTTGTATGCCAGACTGAAGTCTCTGCTAAAGAAATGGCAGAAATGAAGGCGAGCCACCATGAATACGAAGCAAACGTCGCAAAGGAGGTTATTGCAAAAGGAGAAATATTCAACAACGAAGTCCTAGAAGGTTCCATCCGTGAACGACAACAGTTGAAAGACGCCAACCTCGCTCTATCCGAAGCCAACGCACAGCTGAAAAGAGAGAATATGATGAGAGCTCCTATGTTCGGCGATGATGGTGCTGAAATTCAACAGAAGATCAGGGAACTGGAGAATGCACTATTGGAAAGCCAGAAGGAGACAAAGAATGTCATTATGGAAAATGCGAAATTAAAAGCAGAAGCACGAATGGCATCCATAGTCTCTCGGTACAGCAAGCGTCCTAGTTCCAGAGACCGCGGGTTACCAACCCACGCGTCCGAGGAAGATGAGATTCGGAACGCAAAAGAGGAGGCGAAGCACTACAAGGACGGGTACAATGAAATGACAGAGAGCCGAGATGAGATGTATGAATGGTATGCCGAAACCCACAATGAGTACGCCGAGGAAAGGGAGAAATCAATTGAGCTATCCGAGGCGAATAAATCATTGAGGGACAAGATTTCAGAAGCAGAAGCATCCTCTTCATCTCATCTTGCACCGGCAACCTCTACAATCATGAAAGTATCGAGGAAGGAAGAATCAAAGATAAACGTTCCGTCATGGCCCAGGATCAATGATCTTGGACTATGGAAGGCAAATCTCATTCAATCGATCATCATTGCGGCCAATGATTCAGATCAAGAGCCCTGGATCGACTGGATCAAAGAAGCCATGGACGATCCTGATCCGGACAAGTTTGTCGACTCAGGAGACCAAAGATTCCATTCAATCGATGCCAAACTCGGCCTAGCTCTTACCAAGGTCGTCATGGATGCGAAAGATGATGGTTCAGGTGTAGCTATGAAGTTGAGGACGAGGATCAATGCAAAAGGGAGAACATCAAGCCTCATAAAGGGAAGAGAGGTCCTAGCCCTGATCCTTATGAATTTCAAGACAACATCAAACGTGGAAGTCTTATATACTTCAATGCACCTCTACCAACTAGAATATCAAGGAGACAAGAACTTATCGTTGTTCTTCCACACTTGGGATGAGATTCTGGCAGGAATGAAGCCCGTTGACGTCCCGAGCGACGAAACTCTTCGGGATCTCCTATGGAGAAAGATCAGGAACTCAAACCTCATGGCATACGACATCAGCGCCTACAACAGCATGAACGACGATGATGCCAAGAAGACATACAAACATCTACGTGATATGATCAGAAGGCACATTGAACGGCAAACTGAAGACAGGATGATCCTGGAAAAGGAGAAGGCAGTGAAGAATGTGGCCAATATCTTTCAGAATCTCAAACCAGGCGGACCTGCTCCAAAACTGAAAGCTGCACCAGCTGATCCGAAGAAGAAACCAAAAGGGCAACAAGAACAGGTTGTCTCAGAAGACGCTGCTGCAGTGAAGCCGAAACCCAATCCCAAGAAGCATCCTGAAGACAAGAACAAAAAGGGAAAGGGGAAAGGTAAAGGTGATGGAAAGGATCGCAGCCGAAGTCCGAGTACAGACAAGAAGAAGATACCATGCAAATACTTCGTGAAAGGTAACTGCACTATGGGGAAAGATTGCCCATTCAGTCACAAGAAACCCAGATCACCATCCAGAGGATCTTCTGTCGGAAAGAATGACAAGCCAGTATGTTGGATGTGGATTCGAGGAACTTGTGACAAAGGGAAGGATTGCAAGTTCTACCATGACCCAAAAGCCTCTCCTAAGAAAGGGATATCTGCACCAGCTGACTCAGGAGACGATAGGCCAAAGCCCAAGGCAAAACCCAAACCGAAGCCTAAGGCGAAGCCTGGAGCCCCAGCCATTGACGGTGAACTCTTCATGGACGAATCCGAAGATGAAGGGATTGCTGCATCCGCCAAGGCAAGAGAAGGAGGTGCAAAAGTATCCTTTGATGAAGAGACTTGTGAGATCATGTTGAGCGAAGCGATCTACTCAGTCAGGAACAAATGGAAGGTAGTAGAAAGGAAACCTCTACGTCCAGACATCAAACGATACGATGAGAAAGAGTTCACCTGCTACACGAGGAAAGAACAAATCAGATTTGAAGAAAAGGTCGCAGAGGCAAGAGGCATATTGATGGTCCCCTACACTGAGATCAAGAGGGTCCGAATACCAGTTGGACCAAAGGGTGACCTATCGGTCACTATGTCTTTTGACGAAGATGACGGCCTAGTTTTCCATCGTAAAGTCATTCCTCATGTATGCGAGGGAAAGAAAGATCATGCAGACACAAAGACATTGTCTATTCCAGCCAAAGGGTCAAGAACGAAGTTCATCATGGACACAGGATGTGGATATGATTTGATATCGAAAGGCAGAGCCAAGAAATTAGGTCTGGAAGTGAGAGAAAGCGACCAATCAATGTCATTCTATACTGCAAATGGAGTGACATCCACAAAAGGAGTCGCCGACATTCATTTCGACGAATTTGACTCTACCTACTCCCCATTCGTCCTAGATGAGTCTCCTTCAGTACTGTCTGTTGGAAAGAAATGCATGGAGGAAGGATACACATTCATATGGCCAGCCTGCGGCAACCCGTACATGGTTTCCCCGAACTACAAGAAAATCATGTTAGAAGTAGAGGGAAACATCCCATATATTGTCAAGGGCAGTGACTTCTGTACTCCCACCGACGATACAAGGGCGGAGATGATCGCAAGGTTCACCCTAGGAGAAGATGAAGCTGATTACCAATCGACTTTCATCAACTGTGATGTGGATCCTCAAGGAATCATGTGTGATGATGACGACCTTCCTGTGATTGAGCCTCCAAAAGTCAAAAGGCGAAAGAGGAATAAGAAGTTCAAGGCATCTCCGGGAGAAGAAGATGAGGTAGGATCAGATGTCGCCGGAGACAGTGAACCAGAAGCTGACGATGATGATGCAGATGACATCGAGGTGGATGTTGTTGACGGTGCAAGTAGAATGGTGAGAAGAGGAACTCTGAAAGCAGACGCCAGGAAAATCGAGCATCTACTCACACATCGTTACAAGAATCCCTACTGTGAGTCACGCATCAGAGCAAAGATGAAACACTTCAAGACGCATCGAGGAGCGTTCAAGAGAAAGCTCAAAGCTTTTGGAGATCTGGTTACCTTTGATTTTGTCGATACGAGGAACATCCTTGATCAAGGGATCAGTACTGATCGAGAGATCTTCGTCATTCGTGACAGGTACACAGGCGTCATATGGGCCTATCCGTCGAAAGAGAGGTTTACCAAGGACGTGGTCAATGCAATAAACCACTTCAAAGGATTGAAGAAGATCAAGATTGCTTATGCCGACAAAGCCCCAGAGTTTGAGACGGCTATGAAGCAGCTGAAGATCCCATTCGATCACTCTCTACCGAATCATCCTCAGAACAATTCTCTGGCGGAGAGGAACAATCAGTTCATTATGATGACAACCGCAACTTGTCTCTTGGAAGCAGGGTTACCACCATGTTTCTGGAGCTATGCAGTAGAATGCGTCAGCCATCTTTTGAACATTGAGGAAGGAGAGGATGGAGTGAGCCCTTGGTACAAGCTACATGGAAAAGAGTTCCATGGAGAGAAGATTCCCTTTGGTGCAAAGGTCTTCTTCATGCCGAGCAGTCAAGGAAGGATTGAGCAGAAGCACAAGTTTGATCCCAAGGGAATCCCGGGTATTTTCGCCGGATATGAGATCAAGCCCGGGATGAACTGGTCGAGGCAATACAGAGTGTGGAGTCTTGAAACTTTTGCACATCAAAGCCTTGCATTTGATGCCAATCGCCCTATCAGAAAGCTACTCACACCACAGCTCACAGAGACCCTGGTATTCCTCGCTCCCATCGAATTCCCGTTGAAGGAAGGATACGAGAAGATCAACAACACGTTGGAAGGCATGAAGATCCGTGACAGGAGAGATGGAGAGCCAGAGGTCGGAGATCCTAGTCAAATGATTGACTATGGAGATTACGAACCAACTGAGCCCGGTATGGATTTTGAGGAGCTTGCGGAAAGGGAGATTAGGGATGAGGGCGACGAAGACGCCATTGGAGATCATGAAGCAGATGATGAAGAACGAGATGATCCCGGTGATGATGATGATCCAAAACCTGATGGCGGTCACTCCAAAATATTGTCCAAACCTGCCAAGGCGAAGGTACCACCTTCGACCGGCAGGGAAGATCACCCGCCAGTTGGAGATCCTTCAATGGATCACATGTCCATGGGAAAAGCAAGTGATGGTATCATCTACTTGAATGATGATGGTGAAACCGTGAAACTGGACAGGAAAGGGAATCCATATAAGGTTGGATCAGACGGAAGAAGGTTCTTCAGGTCATCACCGAGACCAAGATCAAAATATACTCCAGAAGAATGGAAAGCGTTGTCTCTATCTGATAGAGCTATCGCTGAGAAGAAAGAAGCTCTCGAGAAAGAAAAGATGAAAGAGAGAGAGAGTAAAGGTGCGGGATCCAGCAAGGACAAAAGGAAGAAGAAAAAGAAGGAGGATAAGGATGATGATCCTAAGGACGTATCGCCCAACATCTTCATCGATCTGAAGAAAGATCGGACACTGATCACCGATGACGATGACATGGGGGGCTATAGTCCATCTTCAGCATCTACACTTTCCACAGAACTCCCAAGCGACGACGATTACTTAGTCGAATGGGAGGAATGGACGAGTGTGGAGAATGGGTTCGGCCCACGTGCTACTTGGGATCCACTCAATATCATTGATATCAACAGTGGAGAAATCCTCAATGATATGGCAGTAGCATATGCAATGCCAACGGAATCCAATAGATGCACAACCGAAGATTTCACAAAGAACTTGAAAGATCATCACTTGTCATTCCCGTCAATGCCGTGCATCAACTCGATCTCCAAACATCGAGAAAGATACATATATGCCGACGCAACGAACCCGATGAGTGCTTATCGGAACCTGTTCAATGCAGCAGTCTCCAGACCTGTTAGTCGAGCAGAAATGCTGAAGAATCCCAAGGCCAAAGCC
The DNA here is from genome assembly GCA_963970005.1 of Durusdinium trenchii. Classification (NCBI taxonomy): domain Eukaryota; class Dinophyceae; order Suessiales; family Symbiodiniaceae; genus Durusdinium; species Durusdinium trenchii. Next base: position 23,237 of record CAXAMN010027184.1, on the reverse strand, counting down.
TCAATGAGAAAAGAATGGTTGGGACTTCATGAGCAAGGAGTGTTCGACTTCTCTGTGATTCGGGAGTATCACGACGTAAAACAAGAAGCGCTCACTCTGAAGCAGGTCGTGCACTTTGCAAGGGTCCATGGCATCATTGTGGAGAAGAACTACCAGTTGCCAATGAGTGATGAGAGACGAAAATTTAAGGGAAGAGGAGTATTGCTAGGAAACAAAGTGAAGAATCAGAATTGGGAAGCAGCTTTCTTTCAGGACTTGGGCAATTCACCAGCATCCTTTGAATCTTCTAGATGGGCAGATTTCTATGGATGTGTTCCCGGACATTCGGTCAAGCTCGCTGATGCGATTCAGGCATACATTCAGGCTTCTCTTACGGGACCGCCCTGTTGGGTCGAGTTACCGTCAGACGCGTGGCCAGATGATGTTGATGTATCAAAGTATCATCGACCAGTGGTACGCCTCCTCAAAGCCTTGTATGGACATCCGGACGCAGGTACAATGTGGGAGAAGCACTGCGATACGCAGGTGCGCCAACTTGGCTTCAAGCCAATTGGTGATGAATGGCCATCAATGTATTTTCATGAAGGCCTGAAACTTCTTCTCGTTATATATGTGGACGACCTGAAACTTGCCGGACCAACCGAGAACATGACCAAAGGATGGTCTATGCTACGAACGAAACTCAGGATTGAGCCCGAGACTGATCTTGGACTTTATCTCGGCTGCATGCTCACACGAGGAGAGTCCAAACTCCACGATGGAACAGTAGTCAACACCGTCTCATACAACATGGAAGGATTGTTGAAACTGTCCGTCGAGAAGTATTTAGACATTGTCGGACATGATACAAAATTGAAGAAGGTCACGACACCAAGCGTCCCAGAAGAAACCAAATCTCATCCCGCACGAGCACCCGCTCCAGGGAAAGAGGCCGTTACGTGTCCATGGTGTGCTAACACCTTTGACCCCAAGTATTCTGGTAAGTTGCATTCCATGTCCGAATCTGACGTCACTCCGGACGATGGAAACCGTGGTTCTTTGGCGCCGCACGCAGCGAGTATACTCATGAAGTTGTTGTATGCTGCCAGAGTTGCTCGATTCGATCTATTGAGATCAATCAACATGCTGGCCAGGAATGTGAATAAATGGACCAGCAATGATGATGCTCGTTTGCATCATCTCATGTGCTATGTCAACAGCACTCTAGACAAGCGCATGATTGGATGGGTTGGCGATCCGATCGCAACTCTCTCAGTCGGAATCTTCGCTGATGCTGATTTTGCTGGTTGCGGTGAGACCCTTCGTTCCACGTCAGGCTCTCACATGCACGTACAAGGTAAGCATACACGATTTCCCATTGCTGGGGGGAGCAAGCGTCAAGGATGTATCAGCCATTCAACACCTGAAGCAGAAATAGTCGCGGCAGATTCCACTCTCCGCAATTTTGGGATACCCTCCATCGGCCTCTGGCAAACGCTCTCGGGCAAAGCTCCTGAAATATTGTTCCATGATGATAATCAAGGTATGATTGGAGTCGCCAGAACCGGGAAGAATCCCACCATGCGTCATCTTGAACGCACTCATGGGATATCCATTGTCTCATTGCATGAACATTTTCAACAGGACCATTTCGTGCTGCTCTACGAGATCTCCCACAAGATGTGTGCTGATATTCATACAAAGGCCTTTCGGACTCCACTTGCGTGGCGCCGGGCTTGTATGTTGATCAACCTTCTTGACCCAGAGGATTTGAGCTCCAAAGAGTTGGCTGACATGGTCTCTCCATCAGTCGATCATAAGAAAATCGATCATCAAATCTTTCAGACTAAGACGGATGACATTCCTAATTTCCCATACACTCAGACTCCGGTCTTGCCTCGTGCAGTCTTTGTAAAAGGAATGACAGGAAAAGAAGGTGTCCAGGATCTCCCCAATGGAGATTGCATCTATGTCGTCAAAGTCCCAGTCTATTATCGTCGCTTCCCACCGGGTCGCTACATACCGTCAGACACGCGTCGGAGTACATGGGTCCTTGTTAATGGTTCCTGGAATTGTGTGGAACGAGAAGCTACGCCACTGCAGCAAGCCTTGCGCTTTGATCATTGGGTCGAACGTGCATGCTTCCTGTATCATGCCTCCAAGGCATCCTCATCTCCAGAGGCGGGCGCATGCTTATCTCAATCTCCGTTCCTGGCCTTAGCCAATGTTCCTTGGACTCCAGACGCTGTGCTACAGTTTTCTATTGCCTCCTTGTCGACTGATCCAGCTTTGCTCCAGTCACAAGAGGTTCCTCTCAACAATTGTCATCCTGCCACCCTTCGTGTGATCAACACGCTTCTACGTCTTGTTCATGGGGGGAGTGGGGGGCAGGACGGTGCATCAATTCGCGCTTTCGGTGCGGTGCAAGACCATTTTGCGCGCCTGGATTCGAAGGGGAAAAACCCAAAAACAAATAAAAATTACCGAGATGAATGGCGACGCGATGGCGACACACTCACCCGAGTGCATAATGTGCCGAGAACACAAGAGTTTGTCCCTAGTGAAGACTCACACTGTCCTGTCCGGCTGTCAGATCTGTCTGATTATCGTAGGACTGAGAAGTACTACAAGAGCGGTAAGGACACAAAAGTTGATACCTGGCGTTTCAAGGGTAATTCCGTAGGTAAGGACGATCCATGGATAGGAAATACAACATTCCTGATCGTTTCCAACGGTCACGGACACAGCCCACAACATGAAACGACAGACAACAGCAATAACAAGCAAAAGGGCGATGTCACGGCGATTGCAACAGGCATACAAGCGTGGGGGATGAACACCATTGCCCACGAGCACATGTTCATTGCACAAACAGCAAAATATGTTGCAAGTGACACACCTCCGGGAAGAAAACCCGTGTTGCATTTGGTCTTACAAAGGAGATCAGGACGGTCACACAAATATCAGTTCGAACTCCATCAGCAAGACGTCAAGGGTCCTCAAGATATCTTTGATAGATGCATCATGCTACAAGAGCTCGAAAGAAATGTCCCATGTTTAGTCCTCATGTGTGCTGAAGAACAGAATTGGTTTACCTTTCTCCAGACTTGTTTGAAGAAGCAGTTCATGAACATCGTGACAATCACAGAGACAATCACAGAGGACGACGATGCCTGCTCTGCTTATGGCATCAATAAAGTGAAAGCATGTGTCCGGTCCAGTCTTGATTGTGTCTTCTTTGCGGGTCCTTGCACTGGTGGTTCTGCATGGAATCGCTTGAATAGGACTGTAAGTATAAAGGCCGAAATGCAGATTGAGAAACATCAAGAGTTGTATTGGTCGTTGTGGAATTGCTTTGCCCATGCACTTGACCATGTATTCGCAATAGGAGCATGTGCGCTTACTGAGCTACCTAGAAGTTGCGAGTATTGGAGAGATGATAGAATGACAACTCTGATAGAAGGCACGGAATCACACGTACATGACTTCGACGGATGTATGTATGGCCTCGCAACTCATTATGGTCATAGAAATATACCCATCAAGAAGCCGTGGAGGATTGTGTCGTGGGGGGTGCAGTTTCAAAGTTTGATGAAGAAGTGTGATCATAAACATCAGCATGCACCTTGTGCCGGAAGAGAAAACGAGAGTAACTCAATTGTATACTCTTAGAATTGCGCAGCATATGATAGAGACTTTGAACAAACGTGCATTGTCGTTGTGGAAGAAGCAGCATGTGGCCAGCCGTGCTCCTGCGCTTTACGATTGGTCGCGGTCGCCGCATCCTTCCATGTCAAACGGTAACCCATGTTCAGAAGTCAATATCAATAAAAGATTTGACAAGATCATTCAGTCGGTTCACGATTTTAAGAAGAAGAAATTCACTTGTGAAAACAACCATGACACTCATGATTCATGCGCCAGTGTCATTACCTTTCACAATCATCTTGAGCAAGATTTTGAGATCAACCAAGCTAGCCATTTTGGTGCCGGCGTGATCCAGCAATTTGCCAAGAAGAAGTTCGCTGAGTTCCATCCAATCACTGGTGGGCTGTCACCGGCAACCCTACCACAAAGGGGTAACTCATTAGCATTCGTGAGCCATTCCTGGAGATTGACAACATCCCTACATCGTGGAGATTGTGTAGTCAACATGTTCCGTTCTACTGTTTGTGGGGCCACAGGGAGGAGCATGGCCTCAGCCAAGAAGCTGAAAGAACACCTCCAGAAATTGGATAACAGACGAGGGGAGAGTCCTACACTTGTTCCTAGACAGTTCGTCGAAGACATGGACCCAGGACAAGCTCTGCAACTGGCAGAGAAATGGATGGAGAGAGGGGTACCACCCGTCTACTCTATCAGCGCTTGTTATTGTGCCGTTGAAGCCAAGGGTGGAACCATCCAAGAGCGCCTCGTGAGATCCCTCAGAGTGTTGCTCAGCAAGTATGACCCAGAGACGGACGACGGCAAGGAGGTAACAAGGGCATTCTTTGCTGGAATAAAGAGGGTGATCGGCATCGTCAAGAGTCAAGAGCGACAGGTACGACCAGAACACAAACCTCTTGGGCCGCCACCTCCTCCTAATTCGGAGCACTTTCCCTATGAGGCGTTTGCGTCCAATGATGTTTGGGACAGGTTGGAATTATTTGCAGACAATCTCTTGGCTTTATTCATGCCGGAACCCTTCAACCAAGAAGCACCAGTCAAAGGGATGTTGGCAGACCTGAATGAGAAGGTCGCCAAACGAGGCATGAAAGGTATCAATTCCACTGCGATGTCAAAAGATTCACTCCTAGACATCACGAGGGACGGGTACTTCTATGATTCCATGAATGATCTGCATCACAGGATACCCATTGAAGGTCGTAGCAGCAACTACATGGCAATGACCGGCGAACATTGGGAACGCAGCTGCAGATACATCAGCTTGGCGGGTGCGTCATTGGGATTTGCATTGAGGTTTCACAACAAGAATCATCCCGAAGATCTCACATCTTTGACTGACCTCATTCAGATCATTGCAAAAGGGCAATCGGGAGGAACCTTGGAAAGATGTGCCGCAATCAACAATTTCCAGTGCATCCAAGCGTTGTATCAATGCATTCATAGGCATGTCATTGAGCACTCTGCCATTTCCCTCAGATCTGAAACGAATGCGCAGACGCTCACTGCATTCCAGCACTTGAAAGAATGGTTTCCAGAGGTGAAACCGGATGTGTGGACAGCAGGTTACAATGTTCTTGGTGCTGAACTAGGAGTCCATCGAGATCTTCTCGCAAGGGACATATCGATCAGTATCTTGAATCAGTACATTGCAGAGCTCCATTTATCCGAAGCCAACCTGGATGAAGAACCAGATCTGGAGACCTTGGGCAAGCCAAAGGAGAAGATCTACTTAACCTTCGAGAATCCCTCAATCGGACCACCCAATCTGAAAGATTTCAGTGCGGTGGAACCTCAATGGTTGTGTCAATTTCGGATCCATCATGCCAAGAACAAAGGGCTTAGTCAGGATGAAATCACCAAACAGATGAGGGAGGAAGCAAGAAGGGCAAGAGATCAAAGTGGAGCACCAAAGAATCGTGATGACTATACCCAGACTTTTGGAGGAAAAGGAAGTTCGGTACCACCGGGCGGTCCTTACACTTCATCTAGTTCAGATCCTAGGCCACCTTGGGAAAGGAACAATGAACAATGGGATCCTTGGTCATCCGATGTACCTCATGGAGCGTATGATGTTCCACGACCTCCACCGAAAGCTCCGCCAAAGTGCAAACCCATGCCGAAGCCGAAACAGCCTGCACAGCCAAAAGAATGGTTTGTCACGCTTCCTCCTGAAGGTGTGACGACTATCGGGTGCAACGGTATGGACTATCTTGGCAAACCCATCATATTCAATCTCTGGACTTTATCGAAGCAGTACCACTGCTTACGCTACAGCTCCGTTTGCTGGTCCTCGTACAGCCGAGCCAGGAAGAGATTGGAGACAGTATGTGAGAAGGCTCACGTATTATGTCGGGGTGACTTTGGGTGGAAATTATAGATCGAGTTCATCAATGGGGCTTCAACCTCTCACCGATTCTCATTTGAGGACAAAAGTGAACGAGAGCGATGGTTTTTGGACAAAGCTCTATGTTGAGATGGTTGAAGAGTTCGATATGACAAGTTGTTTTCAGTATCCCTCAGCAAGGGCCATGGTACTTATCTTGAAGTTGAACGATGTGCCAGAGGAGGCCGCATATCACATCAAGTTCCTTTCATCCAAAGTTGGGTGCCACACCGAGGAGAAGGGCAAGGTGATGATTGACGGGGATACAGGAGTCATGGATGTTGATCATTTGAGTGGCCAGATTAGAGGAGTCGGTACCGGACACACCATTCTTGTGACAGACCTTGACTATGCGACTAGAGCAAGTTCGTCAAAGAAAATCACGACGATGCAGTACGGTATCCGAACTGAGATGGCATTCGAAAATTGCTGTGTATTCCAAGTTCAGGGAGAAAGGCATCAAGACATCCTGGATACTCTTGATAGAGTAGTCGTTTTCTTGGAAGAACATGGACAAGATCAGGGGGACGGTACAACCGTCCACATCTGGCTGTGTCTTCATTGTATGTTTCCGAACGGCAGCACACTGAGGTTGACCGAGGCGACATTCAAAGAGTTCTCAAGGAAGTTGGCTGAGAAGGTCCATTCGATCGGACAGCTCCTGACTACTCCAGTATTAGTGAACATCCAGCCAGATTCAAAGTTCTTCGGGCCAGCAAGATATGATCACAGTCACATTGTCACCGACATTGTAGACCAAGTGAGACGAAGTGGTGCCTTGGCCACCAAATCGTCACGTGCCTGGAAAGCTATGTACTCAGTTGCAGGTGCTCCCAGTGCGAACTATATCACAGGCGGCGACAAGAACAAGATTTGGGCTGTGATGGAGAAACAACTCACGAGAGAAAGGGTCATCCTATTGTGTTCAATGAATAAAGTTCATGTCAGTGCTTTGAACAACATGGCAGAGGACGAGATCCAGGTCCCAATTTCTCAGGACAACTTCGACAGGTACTTGAACGTTGCTATGTCGGCAAGTGATGGGCAACCGAAGAAGACCAGCACGAAGCATACTGTTGGTGGGAGCTTCAGTCAAGGTACCGAATGGAGGGACATCAGATTCGTTCTGAAAGATCCGGAGCCTGAGGAGGACAGGATGGAATATTGGATGACGGGAAATCGGAGAGTTGAGAATTACAAAGCCACTGCAGATGCCGCACCATATCTTTGTGAAGATTGCAACAAACATGATGCATCCGAGGATTGGAACGCACACAAAGACAATAGGAGCCATTGTGTGAATTGCAACTTCAACTTTTGGTGTGTTCAGAGCGGCACTCCCACGATTCAACAAGAAAGAGAAAGCATTTGGGAAACTGCAGTGAGAGTTAGAGTCCTTTGGGAGAAGAATGCTGAATGGAACCGTTTGTATCCAGCGCAGAATCTCCGTGAATTCATGGTCGAGGGTGCGATGATGCTATCCAGGAAGAATCCGCCTTGGATTCAAGGAGCATTGAAAGCTATTTCGCATCATGGTGGAATCAGAGCCCCGTCGGAACTTGTGGAACAGTACTGTACCCAAGGGAAGGGATCCACTCTTTTCATCCACCGAGACTATGATCCAGACAGTGAAGACTATGGCTTCCGAGCGTATATGGACTATGGGAATGTGGCGTACCACGATTACATCCAATATTTCTTCACGCACAAGGAGTACCAGGACGTCTTCTCGTTGAATGAATATAGGACTGTTACAAATTCTGAGCTTGCGGGCGATATCATGGAGTTTTGGACTGGTGTTCTCGAACTGGCCGGCATCTTCAAAGACACGCTGTTCGAGGATTGGGCTCAGATCAATGAATGCAGAAGAGGTATAGAAATGTCTTTTCTTCACTTCTATGCAGCGAGCCGAAAATCAATCAATGACAACACCAAGAGGAATAAACCTTCAGGGCTCCATGTTACAGCTGAAGAACAAGCCTGTATCGATGCCGTCGTGTCCAGGTATGCTACCAGACCAGAGTTCAGGAGAACGGTACGACTGACCATAGCCCCAGAGCCCAAAAGAACGTCTACGGAAGAGCCTGATGTAGAGATGAAGGATGGCGAAGCCGACCCTGCGAGTACCACTCCAGGAGTCGAGGAGCCTGAACCACCTACGCCTGAGCTTGATCCGCAAGACTACAAGGATGGGGAAGGTCGTTCAGTATCCCCGACGAAAACATGGTCGCACTACCCGACATCGAATCCAGATACTGAAGAACGGAAAAGAGCTGCCAAGCGCAGTGGGCAAGGTACAGCAACCGCTTCCAACTGGAAAACCGCCTATGACAACCTCAGAAGGGTCAGAGCACGCGCAGTGAGCCAAAAGGTGTGCTATTGTTGTGGTTCAAACCAACATCACCTGGCTATTTGTCCCAACACTGAGAAGAAGGACGAGTTGATGAACTCATTCTCTCACATGGAGGACACTATGCGCAAGTGCTTCACCGAGGACGACAAGGCAATCATCCGACGTGATGTTGAAAGCCGGAAGAGGAAAGCAAAGTCATCCAAAGACGTCGAAGACGAGGACTACATGGATGTGGATGATGAAGATATTGAACTTCCCGAAGAAGAGCCGGAACTAGGAGGTAAGGTACCACCTCACTCTCCGAGAGCCAAAGGTAGACCACACTCGTCAGACTCTGCAAAAGAGGAATACGCGAAAGCGGTCGAGGCAACCAAGAAGGCCTTTGGGAACGCCAGTTTCGTCACCAGATTCAAAGAGCCCGTCGACCTCTTTGACATTGCCGATGACAAAGAAGGAGGAGAGTACAGGGTCGCAAATCACAGGGTTGATAGATCAGGTCCTAATGGAAAGTGGGAACTTGATGCACTTATTCAGGAGGCTGCAGCACTCGGAATAAAGATGCCCAAAGTGAAGGACCTTGCTCCTGACCCACAACAAGTTCAAAAGGTTGGATATCGGCAGATTGAGGTGACTTGCGATAGAGGAAGCATCGAGATAATTCCACAGTATGGAGTTACATTCTATGTGGAGTACTGGAATGGACCGAAGAGAGATGCAACTTTCACGGATCCACCAAAGATGAACCCAGCAACTCGCATCGACAAGTTCAGCGAGGAGAGTCAGCGGGTCAACGAGGTTAGCCATAGACTCAATAGACTACTCAGGCATGGAGTGGGAAAGCATAATGGGATTCAATCGCACCGCGGTCGAAAACCTCATGTGTCCCCGAAGTGCAATGAGGGTGGATGGGTGAACATCGATGAGACCCTGGAATATGACCATGTCTTCAACGATGGTGTCGATATCAGTACTATCTCAGGTGATCGGCATCGTCAAGATGTCAAGACAGAGCGATACCAGTATTTATGCAAGGCGATGTGGCGTGCAAAGAAGTTGCAGAACAGAGTACGCTATCAGATTGCCGCCATTCGTATCTCAAGGGAGGATGTCTCACTCGAAGAGGAAAGGCAATACTGGGCAAACCTCATGTACTACAGCACAGATGCACCGTCATTTCTGAAGCATGAACGTTGGATCGTTCCTTGTGCAATTCGAGCTGTTGCCTCTCACAATTCTGGAAGAGAGACTGTTCTTGAAGAGGATGTGTCAATATATCCTGTGTGGACTTCACATCTCATTCCAGAGAATGTGGCAATGCAGCTTGGAGGAAGCTTTCACATGACATCGCTTTCCAATATTGATTCAATCATGAAACTAGGAATTGTCCCTGGTGGAACGGAGGGATATAGAGGTAGTGTTTTCTTCAACCACTTTGCGCCGTGGGATGATCGATCATCAAAGATTCTGAGATCAAGATGGCCAAGAGTGGGAATGCCCGTTTGCCTTTATGTTCCAATCATGACTTTGAGGAAGCTTGGGGGAAGAATTTCGGAGAATTCCTACACTGTTGTTTTTAGAGAAGTTCCATGGAGATGTGTACGAGGTGCTTGGTATTGGGACGACTACGTTCAGGCATGGAGGAGACTCCTGCTGGGAAGCACTGGAGAGCAAGTTGTTCTAGCGGCACGTCATGGACTTTGGGTTGCTCAGAAGCATACCATCCTCGAGAGAGCCGACGAAGTCACGAAGTCAGCCTCGGCGACAGATGACAACGTCCAAAAGCTCGTGTCCCTTATCGATGAAGTACAATTCGATGACAATGGAGAGCTGATCGAGGATTCCATCAGTGAGGAAACTTGGGACGAAATCATCTCCAGAACATGTGAAGGGTATCGCAACGTGGATGGCAATATTTTGTGTCCATCATGTATGCATTTGACTTCTTCATCTTTGTCCGTGTGTCTATCTTGTCAAGGCAGGCTACTCTCGTGTGGTATTCGCAACACTGTCATTTCCGATTCACCCGTTGATCTTGTGAGCGACGATGAAGAGGAAAAGAAGGAAAAGAAGGAGCCTGAAGATGATGATCAAGATATATTGGACCAGGCCACTATGGACGAGATCAGAAAGGCTTGGGAAGAAGACATCGCTCAAACTGAAGCAGCTGACGACGACGAGGACATGGACAATCTAGATCCTTCCAAACCGTCTGATGGTGCAGAAAACTTCAAGAGTGACAATGTCGAGACCCCATCTTTCAATGAGGACGAGATCGACTACGGTCGTGATTCTGATCTAGAAGATGAAGACGAACGAAACGTGATCATCGAGATCCAGAGGAGCACACAACAATATGAGGGGAAGAAACGTCAAGATGGTGAACCCGAGGATGAAGACGTCACCGACGACTTACATCCGGAGGCGAATCGACCGACAGATCGTGACGAACCGGGATACTATGCACAGCATGGAGCGACCGAGTTCAATCCCGAAGAAGGAAGAGACAACGAAGATCTCCCCATCTATTGTCGAGTACCGGAACCTCGAATCTATGCGCATCAAGAGAGAGCCTACTGTCAGGACGTCTCCATGAATGCATCGGGTTTGATGGATAGGTATGTGGTCAAATGTGTGCTGAACATGATCTCCCTGATGTACAAGAGCTACTATTGCACCAGCCTTACCGACTTCAAAGCAAATTGGAAAAGGAAGCGACTGGATGTGATAAGCAAGTTCGGTACAGGGGATTCCACTGAAATCGATGACGATGGGAGACCATTGGATCCAACAGATGACATGATGTTAATCTTTGCCAACGACAACAATATTACGACTGAGGAGGCCTGGCACCGATTCAGAGGAGAGCAATTCATTTGCAAGGTGGCACTCGTGATCCTATCATTTGGTCATACTCCGCAATCCTTCAAGAAGGAATATGGCAACTTCGAATACCCCACCAACTTGACTGATGCCCAGCTTGAGGAGTTGAAAGCGAAGAAAGCCAGCGCAATGACTGAATTGGTACAGAAGTGCATCCATGCGATTTATGGGTGTCGGACATATTCTTACTTTAGAACCGACGTTACATCACCCTACCACAAGGTGATCGATCCTCTGGACATCATGTACTCGAGAATGAAGAGCAAGTGGGAGAAGTCTATTCTGTTGATCATTGATCAACATGAGATCAGGTTGCCCCCACAAGCTCAGGAAGTCATAGAGTCAATGGCCAGAAACCCCAACGTTGGACATACAGAGAGATGGATGAGCGTGGTAGAACATAAGCATGTTCAAGCTCTTACCAATCGTCTAGGCTTTGGAGATAGGGCCAAGGAGATTCAGGGCAAGAAGAAGCAGGCAGCCAAGGCAACAGCTAAGTCAACATCAACGACTAAGTCTGAAGCGAAAGCAGCATCTTCGTCAAGAGCTGAGGCAAAGCCAGCATCTACACCCAGAACCGAGGCCAAGCCGTCGTCAGCACCAAGTGAGGAGCCAAAACCTTCAACAGCACCTAAGAGTTTCGGGCCCTCATCAGCAGAGGAGAACAAGGCGAAGGTTGCTCCAAAAGCCAGACCACTTGATAAATCACCATCCAGTGCTACCGATGTGTTTGAGCAAGCTTTGCAGGAAGATCTTGCCGCCAACGCACATGCAGCAGAAGGTACAACTTCTTCATCATCCCGAGGACATTCCAAAGGAGGAGGCCAATCTGGAACATCTTGGAGGCCGGCGCTAACGCAAGAACGTCGCGAAGTACCTCAACCTTCTGAAAAGGGGAAGGGAAAGAGCAAGTCCAAGGGAAAGTCCAAGAAGGGAGAAGATGATCGGTGGGATGCTCAGGGCAGCTGGGATCATCGTGGATGGAGAGGTTATCGCCAGTGGTGATTTCTTTGAACGACTATGAGGATACCATGCAAACCAGGGAGGAAATCATTCACCGGATGTTTATCTGACCTGAAACGCTGTAAGTGTATCGTTGCAAATCGTCAATCTGATTTGATACCATGAGCATAATGGAAGGCAGACAGTCACCGACTGTCTCTCCGACTTGCCGTTCTGTAAGTGTATCCAAACCAAAAAAAACCTACATCTTTTGAGAAGTGTGAAGTCAGTTGCCGATGTGACATCTACGTGGAAGTCACCAGTTCGGATCTACATCAAAGCGATGCTCTTTTGAGTGGATACTGAGCGAGGCCTCGTGACTGTCTCACTTGTTCAATTCGATTTTCATAGGTTCTGAGCCATAGTTGCACACTTTATATGTAAAAGTCCGCTTTAGTCCAGCATGTTTCGTAGTATGAGCCTCATATGAGTCTCGCGGCAAATCATACAATTTCTTTTGTAGCACTTACATCCCTAAATTTTCGTGTGTGATCGGAACATATTGTTGCCGTTCACATGGGGGGTGCGAATGGAAGTGCAGCGACACGTACAGTGCAACTTGTACATATATATATGTACCATATGTACTTTGGCTCAAGGATCAAGCGACTAGAAAAGGTGCGGTTTCCGTTCCGACGCTACGCCGCTTATGGATCGTCAGTGATAGCTTCAAACTTCGCTGATTAAGATCCACTCGCATGCAGAAAAGCTTTGGAAGAAGCTGTCACAGGTGATCCTCAGCATTGTGGTGACTGGTATTGGGGCACTTCACTCAGCTTTTTGGGGCGATGCAAATGGAAGGCAGCCTTTTCAGACACCAGGTTGCCCTCGCTACGGTGTCTGATTTCGAGGTCAATGCGCGAGTCTTAGAGAAAACTGGAGTGGCAAGATGCAGCAGTCCTTTGAATAAAGGGTTGTTGTTTTCAAAAAAAGGCGTTGTGGTCTCTTGTAAAGGGTAAACTATGGCAAGATATGCTAAGTTGTAGATTCAGTCCAAGGCCTAAGGTGAATACGGTCGCGTTGGTTGAAAGTATTTGGAGCTCAGTGGCCATCTCCCAGGTTCGCGGCAGCATTCTGGCTCTCATGTCCATCATTAGCACGGCGTCACACTCAGCCCACGCACTCCAAGGAAGTCCAACAGTCTGCCAGTTCGATCTGCAGATGGTCTGTCTCAGAGCTGTGGCTCTCTGTTCGATTTTTCTTCGAGGTTTGAATAATTTGTACTATCCCAGGCGCAGTACCAGATCTGGCAGGGCTCAAAGCAGCACGAGCAGAAGCCTGATGAGCTGCCCTATCCAGTCCTTCAACGCTTATGCTTTTGACTTGCCTGGTGCGATGCAGTTTCTTTGAAAGAATGTGGGAGCGCAGTGATTGAGAAGACGCTCTGTCGAGGCACGGAGTGACTGCGACGCAAATCACATACTCTGTGGTGGGATTTCTCAGTATCCAATTTCAGCGGTTGTGCTGAAACTTGCTTTAGAAGCTAGTACTGAACTATCCATTTCTAGAGCAAGTGTATCTCTTTCGCTCGATGGCTAGCCAGCATGCCAGTGTTGTTGACGACAGTCAAGAGCGGCTTTACAATCTCGCTCTCTCATCACATTCCGTGTTTAAGGCTTGGCCACAATCCCTGGCTGGCATGGTGTGTTCCCTGCTGGCAGACGTAGCTTGCTTTGACATGGAGTCTTTTCAAGCTGTTACTCACAGATGAAACTGTCTCAAGAGTCCTCAGTTCCAACAACGCCTGAAGGCTCTCTGATTCAGCTAAGGTTTGGGTTCCTCAGGTGAAGGCTGGCACTTTTGGTGGTAGAAGAGACTTTTCAGATCTTATCTGTTTTGTTTTAGTCTGTAGCGTTCGGCGTGTGCTGAGATTTCAACTCTAGGTTGGTGGCATGTTTGAAAGGATGTCCTTGAAGTCCCTTTCAGGCGCTCTTCCTGATGAGACCTTCAAGTTTGCTGGAGCACAAGCTCTCAGACAAAGGCCTGTGAAATTTGGGGACGCCTGGAATCCCTTTTTTGCAAACTCCACTGCGCGGATACTTGACATCGCAAGCCTCAAGTGATGCTTAATGCAATCCTCATCAGCAAAAGGAACTCAGAACTGACAAGACGATAAGCAACTTGCGAGTGCCCCACCCCCTGCGTATCCAGGCGACCTCTATTGGATTGCACTCTGCAATATCCTGGCAGTGTGTACCAATATCTCGGTCGGTGCCCTTTCAGTGACCAAACACACAAGAGCTGTAAACAAGGGCAACCAAGCACCGTGCCGTGTGCCAAGTAAGTTATTGACTTGTTAGGCTAGGTTTGTTACTTTGTTTTTAATTTGGAATATCCCAACATCCTAAAGGATCATTGAGCGGTGTCGATTGAATGATGTAAGGTCTATGGGCTGATCGGCAAAACATCTCCAGTAACATACCAGGCACAGACGGGCTTGCTGCATTTCTTCAAACGGTTCTGTATAGTTTACAGTCTACAGGAAACATGACAACATGTCTTGCACTTGTCATCAGCGCCATCCTGCTGGCTACTTCCCAACAGTATTGATAGAGTTTGCTCATCAGACAATTCTCAAGGATGTGAGACTGACTGAGATAGCGGAGTCAACAAGGCTTCGCACGGTTCGAGGTCATTGGCCAATTGAAGACTGTCCTTGTTGTAGCCTTTGGCTACGTCTTCTTTGATGCACCAAGGCTGCACTTGAATTTATCCTTGCTCTCCTATGGTTGTGCTTCATGCAATGTCATCCCTGACACAGTTCTTTCCATCTCGGGGCTTCAATATGGTGCTTGGCAAGACGTTTGTACAGTAGTATTGCACATTCCATCCAATTCTAGTGCCCTTTAGGTCCGGGTACCGCTTCGGTGGCTGCACCCCTCGGCTGGCTTACAACGCGGCGATTGACAAAATGAGCACTCACATTCACATCATGCCAGGCTATTGCGCCTCGCTGGTGTGGCCGTTGCCATTGTGGGTGTGATCAGTTACGTGCCTTGGTGTTTCCAAACATATCTTGTCGCAAAAGCAATATTTCAACATTGTTCCATTTCAATTTTGTAAAGTAATCAATCAACGAGGCGATTACCAAAAATATTGAAACTAAGACAAAGAAGTCTTAAAACAAAATACAGTTACATAAATAAAATTTATGGCTACGCCCCTGCCGCCGACCCCTAGAGAGATACGACACCTGTAGGATCTTGTTTAGGTTGGTACTGGAACAGTAGCGGGAAGTTAGACACAGGCACCTGCTGCATAAGGATGTGCTGCACAGGCGCTGCCTTTGTCTAACTTACCGAAACGTTAGTTTTTACCAAGACACGTACGTATCACGGTAATCAACACACAGGCAACAACCTATGGATGCAATCAGGAGGGAAACACTACAGGGAAAGACCTGAGTAAAAGACGTCGCATGCGAAACATGGCGCTGAGGTCTCTAGCCATGGACACAGAGGCATTTTATCGCACGGTTTAATGGTAGTATGTCCATGTGGCTGTAAGTTTTTGAAAGGCTAGTGCATACCATGGCAAGGAGAACACGTAGTACGAAGAAAAATATTTGGTAGCGAAGGCCTTGTCAACGTGTGTTCGCAAGGGGCATATTCAGACGCGAGAGGGACTAGGGTTGGTTTTTGATGTGCGGTATCTTTCGTGTGCGTGTAAGTTCGTGAATACATGTGGTATAGGGAGTTATATTCTTACCATGGCCCGGTGCAAACATATAGTAGTGTAGATGGTAGTTAGGAGTTAGGAGTGTTGTTAAACAGTAGCCTGGATGTGTAGGAAGGCAGCCATTGAGTTAGCGAGGTAGTTGGTCATGTTGTTCAACACCAAAAACGGTCCGAATGAGCGCTGGACCCCGTGGCAAACGTCGCTTTCTGACACCTATATTCAACTTCAACTCCACTTCTAGGTCCAAATCTATCCAGTAAGTCCAAGACCCACCATGGCCAGGATAGCATGGCAAGGAGTACAGGTAGTATAAATGAATCACGACAAATTCTTCTCTGGCGCACTGCCCCTCTTCGCTGGGATCGGCGGATATCAATATACAGATATATACAGGCAAAAGACAATGTCGTCACTTTTTTTGAGTGATTGCTACCCTGCCTTGGGGTGAAGGCTCTGCGGAAAGTCGTCTCTTTTTCCCAAACAAGCAAACTCTGTTGGTTGGACAGGGACCTACTTTTAGGCTGTATGCTGGGGCTCTCATCGAAAGGTGTTTTAACGCTGCACTGGGAACCCATAAGGGGTTAATAAATAATGCCTGCTGAAGCAATGCATTTCTTATTCTGTAGCGTGTCCTGCAAGGAGTCCACAAGGAATTTTCCACATATATGCGAGACAAGCACAGGAAGCAACACAATCATTCATTAGACAACTAATGACGCTAGCTAGCCGATAGGCTAGGCTGAAGTTAGGGCAACGAACGAAAATCGAAATTAGGGGATTGGGGGGAGATATAAGTGACGTTGGCCTATTGGTGTTTATGGATTGTTAAGAAGATGATATTGGGTGGCTTGGTGATGCTAAAGATATAAATTGATGGAAATATATGGAGATATTATATCGAATATTACTATTAGCCATAAATAATATATCTTATTTAACACCGAAATATACCGAAATATATTATTGGAATCTTGAAATATAATATGGATGAATTATAGAATAAATATTGAAAGGAAATGGAATATAGTATGGTTTTGTTAAAATATTATATTTAGTTATTTTATTATAGAATATAATATATATGAATTATTACATAACTAAAATATAATTATATATAAATAAATATTTATTTAATATAATGTTATTTTGGTAAATGCTATTTTTATATTTGATTTAAGAATTATACGGAAAATAGTGTATATTTATAATTTTTGTTTTTAAAATTAATTAATAGATTTAATTTATAATTATATAAAATATTGTTTATTTTCGTATAATTTGAATTATCGTTTGTATTTGCATATTAATATTTTTTTCTTATTTAATTTATATATTTAAATTATATTTTATGAATTGATAATAAAAATAATTAATTGAAGCGAAGGATGATACATAATTAATTGGATTTTAATATATTATTTTAAATAGTTTATTTTGATATTTATATAATTGCAATTGTAATATTTAATAATCTCTATATTTAAAAGATATTAATTAAATTTTCTTTTAATGCCTATATATTTGGGCATAAATAATAAAATAAATTTTGAAAGGATAAACAAATAAAAGAATAAATACAATTTTTTTTTGTCTTCCAAAGCAAATATAAATTTCTTTTAATGCAGAAATATTGGGGTTTAGATTTATTTTTTAATATCGTTTATATATTCCGAAATATATGTTTCGTGATATCTTTTTTGCCGCTAAGGTTTAGCGAATATTCTCATTTTATGGATTTAGATTGAGAATCGTGATGGTAAATTATACAAGCAAAAATTTCGTTTTATCTATCTGCAATATTATATGAGGTTGCTTTAAGGGACGTGCTCGATATTGTTCCGACCGATACGTAATCGAAGATTCGGCGAAGGTTGTAGCAGATCTCAGAGAAATGCTAGGAAATTATTGACGGGCAGCTGCCGAGTCGCAAGGAGCACCTTTTGGAACAGCCGCCGCCAAAGGCTATTCCTCCGCAATTGGATTTGGTATTTTTGCCAAGAGGAGTTGATTTCAACCCTGAATTGACTGGGTGACTGGGAGAAAATATAGGTGCAAATATTTGGTGAATATCGATTGATATCAGAATCACACGATCGGTATAAGTTAAAGGCAGACCTGTCGACCGGAGAGCTATTTGCTTCACGAGTTGGTTTGTCGCAAATTGGAGCCGCTTGCGCGAGCTGAGAACACCATGGTTGTCATCAACAGATATTGCCACAAATTGCCATTCAGGCGTGGTATCCTTTCTGTGCGTAGAATTTTGTTGATTACAACATTGTGCCTGGTGAAAGGAACGGAGTTGGGGACAAATTGCGCGCCCTGATCAATTTGTTCCGAATCACTGGATATATTAAATATTATTTACATTGACGACAACAAGGAGGTCTTGCAAGAATTTGACCAACACAATGACAAGCAGAAGGCGATTGGCATTGCTGTTCCAAGGAAGCCAAAGGCTGACGGCATTCGATATTGTCGGAGCGTGCTTGAGGCCCTTGAATTTGTCCTTCCTCTCGTGCGAGAAGCTTAGGAACAATGAAGGCAATACAACAAATACCATACGTATAGAGGGAGAAAAGATGCGTTTGCATCCGTATATCCGTCTGCAATGCCGCAAGTGCATAAGTTACCGTCCGGAGAGAATGAACATAATGAATCGTCCTCACTCCAGGTGTCCTCGAGCACAACGCCCGGAGCCACAGATCCAAGGCCCCCCAACAACCAGAGGAGTTCATCAGGTAAGCCTCCAATTCCACAAATTGCAAGCCATCGTAGTAATGGATCAGTTGTCCCTGTCAAATCGCCCATGGAAGTTGATGAAGGTTCCAAAGCATCAATCGATCAAAGGTCGGTTCATTTGCATCGAATAGAAATTGGGGATCAAAGGGTTGTCCATCAGAATTAGCATTAACACCTTACGGAGGTTGACCAAAGGTCAATTCAGATCGTTGGCATGGATCCCATCGTTGCCTCTCAGGCCATCTCGGCTGCAGCAGCTCATGCACAGGCTGCAAAGAGTGAGGCGCATTCGACCGTCCAAAATATAGAAGGTCAGGCGACTCGGCATATCCATGACCTGCAATCGGACTTTGCATCGTAGGCTTCAAGAAATCCAAGATATTGCAAATGTCATGCACTAACAAATGATTATTCAATTCCAAAATTCAGAAAGGTCCAATGCTCAATTGCAAGAATTTCTCATATAATCCCAAAAGAGATAAGATGAATTCATTTCGATTGTCAAGATAATGCAAGATCAATTGACTGTTCTTCGTCATGAATCAGCAAATTCGCAACAGCCCACAGTGTTGGTCGACCAAAATGACGCGGTTGATGGAGATGAGTTGAAAAATGTATTGATGAATGGCGAACGGAGGTCAAGGTGGTGCGATCAAAAGATAAAAGAAAGAAAGATATATCATTCATACCTGTCGTTATATCCATGCTAACAGAACAACATCGCATAAGCACACCATCCACAATTGACTTTGTGTCACCAGTTCATTCAGCATGTGCCGGTATTCCTCCCGATCAGGTCGAATCGAATCTTTTGTTCCATTTCCCTTAAACATCAAAGCTACAACCGTCACTGCCATCGTCGCCATCGTCGTATGCTTCGAATCATTTAGGTTTTGATAACTTGCGAAGGGACCGAAAAGGTCCTCCAGGCCCACCGAATCATCCATCGCCAGGGGGATACTCAACGCAAGGGAATCTAAGAGGATCTCGAGGGTTTCATTCGATCGGCGTAGGCTCGGAGGTGACCACCATGGTTGAGAAAAACATGTATCGTTCCAAGGATTTGTTTTATGTCAAGATTGAAGCCTTGCCGTCCAGTGCCGCCGAGTTTCGTTCCTGGCGCGACACATTGGTAATTAGTCTTTCAATCATTGATCAAATAGGTAAAGATATCATTCTCGGATGGTTGATGGAAGGGTTTGATGCACATTTGACCGATAGTGGCCTTGTGCCAAGGTTGGATATTCATCTCGGTTCCCTGTTCATGGATCCCAATCATCTAAAGGGAGAGCTTGGTATTCGCTTTCAGACATATGCAGAGCAATGTCAGGCAGAACGCCGATCACTGAAAGGGAGAATCCTGTTGTTCATGATCGCGCAATGCTTCCGTCTAGACTTCAACAAAGGAAATAATCTCACCTAATAAGCGCTTTTGGATCTGCAACTTGAAGGGTTTACTCCAAAGGATCTTGAAAAAAAGAATCGTGCAAAGGATTGAATATATGTTCAATGGGATTCCCCAAATGCATCAGTCAATAGAAACCAAGAATTTAGCTGGTTGTATTCTCGTGTGAAGAAATGTCGGTTGCTCCAGAGACACATCGATCGCAGAGACATCGCATGTTCGCACGTGGGATTGACTCATGGGTAAAATCACCATGTTTTGGCTGAGGTTCGAGAAGACGCAAACGAAGAAGCCATTCGTGCGTCCCTACAACCAAAGCAGACTGATCAACCTGTTACACAGCTAAAGGCTGCTACAACCAAAATCGGACAAGACAATCAACCCGCAAACAAAGCATTAGCGGTTCCGAATCTAAAGCCCAAGCCAAAGCCAAAGGCTGATCCAAAGGCAAACCCAAAGGGTGATTCGCCACAAGGGAAGGCCAAAGACCAAGAGAAAGATAAAGGGACATCCAAAGGATCCCAACCCAAAGGAGGAAAAGGGGACGCTACTGATCCCAAACCAACGGTTCCGTGCTTATATTACCCAAAGGGTACCTGCAATCGTGGCGATTAATGCCCGTTTCTTCACGAGCCGGCAGCAGCAGGTGAGGCCAAGGAAAAATCAAAAGCCATACCCGCAGCAAAATCTTCCTCGTCCGGTGGCTAGGCTACTGTTGCAACCCTCGCTCACAACATGATGTATAATGCTGAGGCTACATCTCTGAAGAAATCGATGTTTGAATCGGCATTTGGAGTGCTTTCTCGTCCCTTCAAATTGTTGTTTGCAATCATTGCATCAATGTCCTAGTCATGCCTTCCGGATCTCGCAGTGCAGCCCGTAAATTCACCAGTAGTCCATCCTAGATTCAAAACGCGAAATTTGAAAAATCCGAGATGCGAACTTATTCGAAACTTGGAACTTAAGAATTAAGGTTTGAGATTCGAGATGTGTAATGTATTTGAGCCTCAAGATCCAAGATTCGAGATGCGAGTTCGGGCTTCGAAATCCGAATTTCGGAAGTCGAGATCCGAAATTCGACGCGCGAGGTCCGAAATTTGCGAATCGAAAATCGAAATGCGAGATCTGAAATTTGGATTTCGATATCCGAATGCTTAGATTTAAAAATCGAATTTGGGGATTTTATTGAAATTGGAATAAATCATATTGATATATTTGATTATATATATATTAATTAAACTATAGATATTAAGGTCGTATAATTGATATATACATAATATATTGTTAAAATATTTAGTATTGAATAATACTATGTATTATTCGGATGGATTACCATGCGCTACCCTCCGCAGATCTTGCTACTAATCATATGATCTTTGCAGAAATTATTGCCAAAGATTATTGCATAGGATGGAACATCAATTGTTCAGATCGCACGGTCGTAGATTAAAACATTCTTTGCTATAGCCTGAAAACACATGGACTACCTCAATGATTCTTCTATCCATGCGGCCTACTACTATATTTCCGCAGACATACAAAAGAAACACGGGCATTATTTTCTTTACATATTTATATATTCTAACTATTGTATCGGCTTTTGCCTCGCCACTACCTTTATCCTCTTCTTCTTCCAATCTATGAATCTTCTATTCTCTTCCCCCATACCGCCCGCTATTGGAAATAGCGGACCGACTCTAATTTTGTCAACATAATACTACAAGCATATAGAATAGTAGTTGTGAAAATTTACCAATAAATATGATTGATTTGGCAATTAATTTGTTTTTTAAATTACCTATTTGTTAAAGGATAATCATAATTTAATGGTATAAGAATACTATTTTTATATGATATTATATATTACGGGTTCAATATATACGAATTAAATAAAAACAATATATATATATATTCGGTTTCTGTAAATTAATATGAATATAGTATAATTTCTACGCAAAACCATTTTATTAATAAATCATGACATAATTTTTGCGGAAGCAAACCTTAATATACTATATTCTTCTACCCAAACGAACGTTCCCATAAAACAATTTCTACGAAAATTTGCGTTGACAAACCTCATTACAGGACATGCCTAACAACCTCTCCTGGCGATCCAAGTCATTCTTACACGGAGAATACATATTCTTATATACCACAATTCTTTCATATACCACTATTAATAAATTTCCACGACAACAACTCTTCCTTTCTTTACATTTCATTTTTAATACACCTTTCACAATTTCTTGATACCTCTCTACCTTTCGTGTTTCCCTACATCAAATGGATGAAATCTTGAAACTAAAATAGATAACCGCCGGACATTATCTACAATATATTTTTGATATTCGTCGTATTCGATACTGATTTTCGCGACAGAAATCGCTACCGATTAATGCACTATAATTCTTCTTCTTCTTCTTATGATATATTTTTTGATTTCTTAATATATCGATATTAGATATCACCTTCAATTATTTATTTGCCGCACGTGGCAAAAACCATATATTTTTGGTTTATTTCACTTACCACATTATTTTGCAAAATAGATATATATATTTTATATAATTCTTAAATAATCATATTCAAATATCTAGATAATTTATATCTATGTGCGCATTAATGAAAATTATATATAAATTTCATTTTTTCACTAATATGAAGGATATATATATATATAGATGATTTTTTTTGTATTAAATCTATTCAAAATATTATAAATTAAAACCAATAATGTAGAATATTGTCCCGGCATGAGATCCAGAATAATATGTTTAGAGATCTAAGGTATAGAGATGTAGAAATAAAATATATAGATATTTAGGTTGGTGATGGTGGTCACGATGGGATTGGTGGTGGTGATGCTGGTGGTGATGGTAGTGATGAGAGTGGTGATGGTGATGGTCGAGGTGGTGATAATAATGAAGATGAAACAGATGATGATGATGATAATGGCAATATTGATGGTAAATATGGAGATGGTTATTTGAAAGAAAATCTATAAGTATAAAATAATTATAACTATAAAATCGAAATATTGGATTATGAATGAATTAGATTCAATAATTATATATATATATATTTTTATGAAACATGTATTTATTAAACTTTAAAAATTTATATATAAATAGATTCTAGTAATAAATGCT